>CM047870.1:28793739-29393739 GCA_026212405.1 Petrea volubilis
TGGTTCCATTGTTTTACTTTTTTCTTGTCTCTATTTCCACAATTAAGTTTCTCCTCTATATTGTTTAAGCTTGTTCCTGGAAGTTCTTCCTGACGCGTTGAGAGTTCAGGTCATCTCCTAAACGGATTGAAGGGCCAGATGGGAGAAACTTGCAGCTTCACTTTAAGTCCAGGCTTTCTCTTCCGCTGTTCACCGGGGGGAAAGTAGAGGGTGAGCAGGGTGCTGCAATTCATGTTGTGCTAATTGATTCGAACACAGGTCATGTTGTGACATCTGGACCTGAATCTTCTGTGAAGCTGGACATTTTTGTGCTAGAAGGTGACTTCAATAACGAAGATGATGAAGGCTGGACTCAGGAAGAATTTGAAGGCCATGTTGTGAAGGAGCGTGAGGGAAAGAGACCTCTTTTGACCGGGGATTTGCAAGTCACACTCAAGGAAGGTGTTGGAACTCTAGGGGATCTTACATTTACAGATAATTCAAGTTGGATAAGGAGCCGGAAGTTCAGACTTGGTCTGAAGGTTGCATCAGGGTATTGTGAGGGAATACGCATCCGGGAAGCAAAGACAGAAGCTTTTACTGTCAAAGATCATCGAGGGGAATGTATGCGTGTTTGTTATTTTCAGTTGTCACCTATAGTGCGTGAATGTGATATAATGACCCTGATATAATAGAATACATACATGAGATAAGGCATTATTAAAAACTTGGTACATCATTTAGTTAGAATATGGCACAAGGGTTGGGCAGAAAGAGGCATGGGGGAACAAGTCAATATGCGGAACATACAAGGCATTTAACCAACAGCAATCATATGGTTTTCCTTAGGATAAATTTTAAGTCAAACTAAAGGCACATTATGAAGCCATAGTTGTCTACTTTTTCCAAGTTTGTTTTTCCGAAATAGAGGAAGCAGGAAAGATAAGTAAGAGAGAGACATCGACGAATATAAAGAAATAAAAGAAAAGAATCTTTGTTGGTTTATATCACATCTTGTATTTCTGATGCCTCATAAGTTGTGTACAATTTTGGAAGGACCTACTGGTACTGCATCTGGGACCATGTCCAGAGTATGTTGTAGCTGCATCGACGCCTTTCTTTCTCTTTTATTTGGACACTGTGAACTGTGTAACATGTCTGTCATGTATGGTTTGCTTGTATCTATGTCCATGTGTGCTAGCACTCATCATATTCTTTCATAACCACAAGTTTCTTATTGTCTTGAAATGATTACTGGAGTGTTTTTTGATATATTTGGTGAAATGTCTTCTTTTTTGTCAGTGTACAAGAAACATTATCCACCTGCTTTGAATGATGACGTATGGAGATTGGAGAAGATTGGAAAGGATGGATCTTTCCACAAGAGGCTTAATAATGCTGGGATATTTAGTGTAGAGGACTTCCTTCGGCTTGTGGTCAGGGACTCTCAAAAGTTGAGGAATGTGAGTATCTGTTCTTCATTTCTGTATTAAAAATGCTTTTTTGTTAAATTGTTTTGTTTTCATCTTGTATTGCCAGATACTCGGGAGTGGTATGTCGAATAAGATGTGGGATGCCCTCATAGAACATGCCAAGACTTGTGTCTTGAGTGGGAAGCTTTATATATATTACCCAGATGATACAAGAAGTGTTGGTGTTGTTTTTAACAATATCTATGAGCTGAGTGGCCTCATAGCTAATGATCAATACTATCCGGCAGACTCACTTTCTGACAGTCAAAAGGTTCGTCAATTGTCTTTCGGAACAAGGATGCTTGGTAGTAGTGTATCACCTGATTTCTATATTGCAATTAATGAGTCTTCCAAATATTCTTAGATGCAAATCTCCTTTTTGGTGGATGGTTAATCTAAGTTGAGGGCATGCCAATAGATTGATATGTAATTCTTTTCTTGAAGTTATTAATTTGAGATGAAGTGTTGAGATATGTAACCAATGAGATCTTTTGCTGCAATTGAACGACCGAATTGGTAGTGTGTCTTATTGAGGTCTACAACAATCAGTCTAAAGTATTCAAGATGTCCTACATGTTGCTTGGTTGTTAATGATTTTGCATCATTTTAATTATGGTGTGTGTGCACCTAATACAGACTCTTTGGCGGTATACTTCTATAATTTTTCTGAAGGTTGTTTCTCTTATCGGTCAAACCTGTTTTGCTTAATTCCCAAATATTTTGAGTATCTTGATTTAAAAATTTTATATTGTCCGCTCTTCTCTTGCAAAAGGCAGCTGATTATGTTATTCTTTGTTTGACTTAGTTTGGATTCATTGTTTTAGTTCACCTACCAGAAATAATGAGATAGCTTGGGAGGATGAGGTCAACTGTAGAAGATTTTGTCCACCAAAAGGGGTGCTATGCATCTATTATGTGTTTTTCATTTATTTTTTCCCAAAGCTGGAATTTATTTATTTTTGTTTCTTCATTTAGATCTTATTCAGATGTAATCATGTAATAAAATGAATGGGTTTACCTAAGGTTGCTATCTGGGGGACTGCATGAGTAATGCCATGTTCTTTAAATCTTATGTATGTGAAGGAATATGTGGATACCTGGGTGAAGAAAGCATATGATAATTGGAATCAAGTTGTGGAGTATGATGGTAAATCACTTTTGAATTCCAAGCAAGTTAAGAAGTCGAGCACGTCGCGGAATGAACTTCCTTCAGGCCCGACCAGTTATCCTAGTACATTAGATAATCAGCTTCAGCCACAGAGACTGCCGGTTTCAATGCACTCTGAACCCTCTGTGGATCAGAGCATGATAATTGGAGGTGAGCATTGTCTTACTGAAAGCATTTTTCTTTTGTTTGAATATGATCAACTCCCAAGAGTAAATTTTGTTCTTCTAGACTATTGGATAGGTAACAACCTTCACATTGGGATCATGATGTTGACTGTTCGTTTTAATCAATATGAATACAAACCAAAAGCCTAATATTTTATTCCCTTGCCTTTTTTCCTTGGGAGATTACACCATATATTGATATGATCTTGTTATTTATATTGCTGACAATAGTGAGCAGAGTCTAAATTATATTGTTCATTGCAAAATAGCATTCTTCAAAGACTTCTGGTAATGTGGCCAGTGCAGATCCTATCTTTTGGTGATGTATTGTTTTGATAGTTTTGGTGTATGTTTTCGCCGTATGTGCAGTGATTTAGGCTATATTGTCCCTATTGCTGCTATTTGAAATGTATCTTTTAGTTAGTAGGCAAGCTCTTGTCTAAACTTGTGCCATCTTTCCAATTATTATATGATTTGCACTTACACATTGGTTTGTGGGATATTATTTATAGTGGCTTAACATTTCATTTGACCAACTCAGGTTCAGGTTATAATGACAATATGGCCACGAGATATCCTAACCAGCCTCAGCTCATACACTCCAATTCGCGCTCCCAGTTTGATACAGCTTCGTTTACTCACAACAACCAGCAGGTCAACCAATTTCAAAGTAATGCATACGATAATAATGTTGGCCTTGCCCTCGGTCCTCCTCAATCATCACCCTCGTTCCACACGGGAAACTCTTCGCTTCAGCAAGTTAATCCTTTTGAGGACTGGCCTGCTAACCGGGACAAGGGCGTGGATGAGCTCTTGTCAGAGGAGGAAATCCGTATGAGAAGTCATGAACTACTCGAGAATGAGGATATGCAGCATTTGCTTAGGCTTTTCAGCATGGGTGGCCAGCCCTCTGTTAACGTGCCTGAAGATGGGTACAATTTCCCTTCTTACGTGACGTCTCCTTCTCCTGGATTCAGTTATAACGAGGATAAAGCCCGTTCCGGAAAGGCTGTTGTGGGGTGGCTCAAGATTAAAGCTGCGATGAGGTGGGGTATATTTATCAGGAAGAAAGCAGCTGAAAGGAGGGCACAGATTGTGGAGTTAGAGGATGAGTAGAAATTTGCTCAAATCTGACAATTGCAAGGGACTAGCTTTTCTCAGTCTCCTGTACAGTGTAAGTTTCATTCGCTTATAAAACGCGTTGTTTAACTTGGCGGACATATGATTCAGTGACGCGTGAAGTGCTTTACATTTGTTGAGACTCGAAAGTCAGATTAGGAATGCGTAATTTTCTGTAGTTTCTGTATGTGAAAATCTGATAATCACTAGTGTCGGTGCTTTAACGGTGTCATCTTCTGTTTGTATTTACTTTTTATTTTATTATTTCACTTTTGTTGGGATTTTGAATTCCTTTATCGGGTCCGGATGAATGTTAAGCTTTGTTTGATGCTCGTCGTGAGCATCGCTACTTACAATACAATGTTAGTATTTCCTATTATTTGCTGATGAATGATGAAAGGTATTTTGAGCGCGTGTACTTGCATGATGAAAGCTCCATCCATGATACCATATTCTTGTCTCACATTGAATGAAATTTAGGATTTATTCAGCTCATAAGTCAGTTTCTCTCTCATCTTGTGAGGTACCTTGTGTCCTTGACCATGGTAGTTCGGGTCGATTATCAGTATTTGTATGTGAAGATCCTCTCCCTTATGATGATCCAGTTATTGTTGTCTTCGTGTCTTAGTTGGCTAGTATACGGTGTGACAAATTACACCAAGAATTTGGTCACCGAATCATGGTGGAATTTCGGTCACTATTTCTTTAAAGAAGTGAAGGTATATGAGAAATTGTCGGGTAGTTTTCGAACAGCTGTATAATGTCTGTTTTAAATCGTCAAAAAAATGCCAACCATTGTAATCTTAGTAGTATCAACGAGAACATTTTTCGTTTCTTTTTTTCGTTAATTATGTTTAAACCTCTGAAGTATGGTAATTATTGATATTTTTGCCTCGAACTTTCTTTGTCGCCAACACTTTCCTTCTAACCTTGATATTATATTTATCTTCATTTAACTGGTGTTAATATTTTGAAATTTAAAGGTCTTTAAAAAGTAATGTGATAATTAAATGATCAAGTTCTACACTACTTAAGGTACGTATAATATACTCATAAATTAGTTTGTCTTGTTTTAAAAATTACAAATACTAAGAAGGTTATCTCTTTTCATTTAATAGCTCATTTTGTGGTGAGCTATTAAATGAAATTACATGACCATTGATCGCAACAAGCCACGCCAATTCCATTAAATGACATGATCATTGAATCAGAAAGCGGCATCAACTCGAAATGATATGAACATTTATCTGAGAAGTTACATCAATTTAGATTTTTCCATTAAACCAAACAATAATAATTTTATTATTTTGTATCCTTTATAAAATCTTCAATTTGAACTCAATTTTCTCATTTAAGACTCTATTGGATTTAATACCAACACTTATTTTAATAAAGATTTGAAATATAGTAGAAAAGAGTTGTCTTGAGAGAAAATCAGGAATCTTAGAAGAAAATTGATTGTGGGGATTTTTGAAGCCACAATAAATCTCGTAAGGCCATTTTCCAAAGCATGAGTGTTCCAATAATGTATGCCATGTATTAATAAAAGTATGCCTGCCTATACGAGATATTTTTATTTTGAAGGAATAAATAATTTTAGGGTTAATTCCATTTTCAGTCCTTGACCTTTGGCCATTCGCCAATTTTGGTCCTTCACGTTTAGATGTTTTCAATTTTGGTCTCTAACGTTACAATTCGTTACCCAATTTGGTCCTTCCGTTAGTTTTTCCGTTAAAAATTCTAATTTTATTTACAATTTGCTCCCTTAAAAATAGAAAAATACTAAAAAAAACCCTCCAAATAAAAAAAAGAGCTAAAAAACTCCTTTTTGAAATATTACTCACAACAAAATAAATTTTGTAAGTGATGGTCAACCTTTCAACCACACTCCATTTATGTTCCAAGGTATGCTATGCATAATAGTATACTCTTTAACATTGTTTAAGTTTAATTTTTTAGTATATCGATAAAATAATAAAATAAATTATTTTTTAATATAAAGGAACAAAATTAATTTTTGTAAGTATATATTTTTAAAAAATTTAATTTATTTATAAGTATGTGAAATGGTAATTAATTTTTTTTTCAATATACAGATAAATTTTTCATCTCATCAACCTGAGTTTGATTCCCATCACTTACAAAATTTATTTTGTTGTGAGTAATATTTCAAAATGGAGTTTTTTAGCTCTTTTTTTTATTTGGGGGGCTTTTTAGTATTTTTCTATTTTTAAGGGGGTAAATTATAAATAAAATTAGAATTTTTAACGGAAAAACTAACGGAAGAACCAAATTGGGTAACGGATTGTAATGTTAGAGACCAAAATTGGAAACGTCTAAATGTGAAGGACCAAAATTGATGAAGGGTCAAAAGTCAGAGGTTAAAAATGGAATTAACCTATAATTTTATAGTTTGGAGGCTAATGGAATTGGATAAGCACATTAATTATCGACATTGACCGCAGTGATACTAGCAATTTACATGTCACGTTAATTTGTGCTATATTTTTGTACTATAATGTGTAAATTTAGTATGCACTAGAAGTATAATGTCGTTTTGTTTTAGTGCAATTTCATTCATTAAGGATTTGCGGTATGAGTGAGATTCTGCACAATAGCATTTCATGCACTAAAATAACTAAAGTAACATAGCAACTATATCTCGTGTAATTAGATTCATATAATAGTTACTGCTATATTTGTAATAAATGTAGCACTTTTCTCTATTTGTCTTCTTTCTTTCTTTTTTTTTTTTTCATGTACTTTCGATATCCAACATTCTATTTGAGTCCAACTAAATCCAAAGCGAGCAACATGAGACCCCATAAGAGACTTTGTTAAAGTAATACAAATCTTTGACCACTTTGACCAACAACTGTTAGCCTCTATTTCTCTATTGATATTTTCCATTAGCACCACTATGGAGACAAACCTTATTGTGTTGCATAATTTAAAAATATTACAAGTACACCCCTTTATAAATATATTTATCTTAAATTTGAATATAATAATATCAAAAAATATTAATACAATGAAATTATTTTATTATCATACAAAATTCAACAGTTAAAAATATTGCTTGTTCGGATTTCCCTACAACTAGTTGTAGAAGTACCACATGAAGAGGTATTAGTTACACTGTCTTGCAGGGATACCAAGTAAAGCCCAAGGTTCGATTCAACATCACCATTAAAACACCGAAAAATATGAGTACATCCATACTTATTTTGAGAATATTTGTTTAGAGAAAGACCCCACCCTCACATTACATCACTCTCTCTCTCTCTCTCTCTCTCTATATATATATATATATATATGTATATATATTAACAATAACAGATATTGGATAATATTTTGGTCTAGTATGACTTTTTAAGAATTAAAGAGCATTTTAGTGGAAACCAGGTAAGACGAGTTGAAAATGATGATTTACTATTCTTTGAGGGGAGTGGTTTTTAGGGTTTTAACATTTTTATTCGTAATCATTATATCAACATATATATATATATACTAGTATGTAACCCGTGCTATGCACGGAATGAGTGATATCAATTAAAAATTTAAATTAAATATCGTATTGATAATTCATATTGCAACGAATTCTATGCATAATATATCTTTTAAATTATATGAATACAGTAGTAATTCTTTTGATCAAACTGCATAAAACACTCTTGATATGAAAATGAAAAATGAGGCTTTGTTTTACTAAAATAACAAAAATTCTCTTCACTATATTAATAAAAATTTAGAAAAATTGAGTAATTTGCAAGTTCAATATCAAATAATCTAACGTCCAAAATTTTGATGCATAACAAAGACTAAAACTAATATAAATCTTAACAATCAGTTGATGAAAACACCATATCTTCTTAAGATGAATTTGTAAACGCAAAAAAAAAACAAAAAAAAAACTATAATTATCTAATAACAAATATCAAATAATTTGTTAAATAATTCATTAAAAATATTGAACATACCGATGTTTAAAACAAATGATATGTATAACAGGCAAATTTATAAGTAATAGTTCCTTTTTGAAAATATAATTTTATGATTTAGAGGATATAATGTGATTTAGAGGATGTTTGGTTAAACTTATTTGGAGGTTTTATAAGCTTCTAAATTTTAAATGGTTTTTGAGGTTGCAAATGTTAATTTTGATTTAAATGCTAAGTTTTTAAACAAAAGAACTAAGTTTGAATAATATAATTTCATGACATATTAATAAAGTTTTTCTTATAATAAAATAACAACAAATGATCATTAAAAAATATTAAAATCAATAATGCACATATTAATAAGCATAAAATTTGAGAATATTTTACTTTTGTGTGTTATTTACAATGAAATACACAAAATCAATTAAAGTTCTGGATTCAGGGTTACATGCATGCCACGTAAGCAATAATATCTTTTAACCACTCGTTCAAATATATATTTGTCAATAATAAATGATGTGCATTTGTGAAATTAAATAAAAAATGAAACATTTGATATGATAAAAAGATAACTTAACGTTGCTAACGGTCCCTAAAGTTTAACGTTATAATTACTTTAGTCATTGGAGTTTAAATCATTACAATTTGATCCTTTATATTATAAATATGTAACATTTTAGTGCTTCTATTGGAATTTTTAGCGAAGATTCATTAAGATCACTTAAGTAAATATTTTTCAGCAAAATTTAACCTAAAGATTCATCAAAATAACTAAAATGTTACTTATTCATAACATAGATGATCAATTGTAGCGATTTAAATTTCTAATGATCAAAG
This sequence comes from Petrea volubilis, assembly GCA_026212405.1. Classification (NCBI taxonomy): domain Eukaryota; kingdom Viridiplantae; phylum Streptophyta; class Magnoliopsida; order Lamiales; family Verbenaceae; genus Petrea; species Petrea volubilis. The sequence continues at coordinate 28,802,420 of CM047870.1, forward strand.
TAATTATAATATTCAAATTTAAAAGACTATCATCGAGATTAATCCTAAAAAGATTTAAAGTAAAGTAAACCCATCACTATTCATAAAAATTCACAACAAAATAAAAGCAAATTTTTGAATAATATTTTTTGGGGAGCTCGAACTAATGATAGTTTTCACAAAGCTTAGGTCATTTTCATGGCTATCTTTTTCATTGTGATTTTCTCTAATTGATAGAAGAATTATGAACAGTACACGTAGTTTCTAAATTTCTTATTCTTGTCTGCAATTTAATACATATATGTGTACGGTGTAGAGCAATGAATTTCTCCACTCAGCTTGTTTTGAGCCATATATTTTAATAGAAGAATTATGAACAGTACATATTATTTTAATACATATATGTGTACGGTGTATCAATTCAATAGTCTTACTATTTCTCCACTCAGCTTGTTCTGAGCCAAGTCCCTAGAGCAATCAATTTTAAAAGTACTTCATCACAAAATAGCTCATAATTAAAACTGAAACAAAATACATGAAAAATAATAACAATGATACTCACAAAATTTTCAAATTAGGAATCTGAGAGAGTGTCGAGGGAATTGGACCAATTAACTGATTATTTTTTAAAATCCTATCGAGGAGGAAATATTTTCAAACAGAAAAAAATATATCGTAGAAATAAAGGAAATATTTTCAAACAGAAAAAAAATATATCGTAGAAATTAAGTCCAAAAAAGAAGGGGTGGGGGGATTTTCAAGTTCTGAAATATGAAAGTGTCCAACGTATATTTCTACTACTTGAGACGACGTCAATCGTCCACACATGAAAATGCACCGTATAGTTCTCACAGACCAGGCAATAATATTTACTTAATTGATCCCCATTACAAAATTCATTAGTCTTTTGTATCGTTGCAGTACTTAGAACTATAAAAAAGAACCCATTTAATTAATGAAAATTTTATAACAGTGAAATTTTGCCACAAATTTAAGTTATATTTAATAACTAAAATCACTTAAGTAAATATTGTTCAGCAAAATTTAACCTAAAGATTCATCAAAATAACTAAAGTGTTCCTTATTCATAACATAGATGATCAATTGTAGCGATTTAAATTTGTAATGATCAAAGTAATTATAATATTCAAATTTAAAAGACTATCATCGACATTAATCCTAAAAAGATTCAAAGTAAAGTAAACCCATCACTATTCATAAAAAATCACAACAAAATAAAAGCAAATTTTTAATAGAAGAATTATGAACAGTACATATTATTTTAATACATATATGTGTACGGTGTACCAATTCAATAGTCTTGGTATTTCTCCACTCAACTTGTTATGAGCCAAGTCCCTAGAGCAATCAATTTTAAAAGTACTTCATCACAAAATAGCTCATAATCAAAATTGAAACAAAATACATGAAAAATAATAACAATGATACTCACAGAATTTTCAAGTTACGAATCTGAGAGAGCGTCGAGGGAATTGGACCAATTAACTGATTATTTTTTAAAATCCTGTCGAGGGTGATAACTACGATATTAGTAAACAAACTTGAATATGCAATAAATCAATAGGTAGTAGCAAATAAATAATAGGGAAATAGGAAGACGATCACGCTGATTTTTAACTTACAAATTCTCAAGCTGCTTCAACTTTTAAATTGAGAAGGGAATATCTCCATAGAGTTCGTAGAAAGATAAGTCAATGATATGCAATCAGAAATATTTTGAAAAGCTTTTTGTACAATTTGTCACATTATCGCCACAACATATTTGCCTCAAAAGGGATCAACAAACACAACTGCAAAAAATAAAAAATCGAAAAAAATAGAAAACGTAAAAAGGAAAAAAAAATAGAAAACGTAAAAATAGTTTGGAAACTTACCTCAAAAGGCACCAACATGCACAATTACAAAAATAGGAAACGTAAAAATGGCTTGAACCTATTCAAGTTCTTTTTAATTATATTTGAAGATGTGCCTATTTATGCACCTATATGTATTAAATTGCCGATAAAAATAAGAAATTATGCAAATTGAGCAAATTGAGCTCATTTAAATTTACTCAATTTATAAATTTGCTCAATTTAAATTTGCTCAATTATGCACCTATATTAAATTTGATTGAGCAAATTGAGCTCATTTAAATGTGCTCAATTTGCTCAATTTAAATTTGCTCAATTATGCACCTATATTAAATTTACTCAATTTATAAATGAGCCCTTTTTGCTCAAGAATTATGCACCTATATGTATTAAATTGCCGATAAGAATAAGAAATTATGCAAATTGAGCTCATTTAAATTTGTTCAATTTGCTCAATTTATAAATTTGCTCAATTTAAATTTGCTCAATTATGCACCTATATTAAATTTGCTCAATTTGCTCAATTTATAAATGATTGTGGGCTTTTTGAGAATCTTGTATTTTGAACATATATTTTTTGTTTTAAAAAAAATTAAAATTCTAGAAAATTAGAATTTGGTCAAAATTACATGAATTTAAGTCAAACACCTTTCTCAAATATATAATAGTATAGATGTATACTAGTTAATTGATGTGGCGTAACTTACTAACTTACAACAACTAAACCTACAGCTAGTAATGAAATAAGTGTTCTCACATCAATATAAATTAACAATCTACATCTATACTATTACATATTTGACAATAGCATCTGACGGCAATTACACAAATTTGACTCAAATAAAATTTTCTCAAAATTTTGAAATTTTTTTATTAAATTAAAAGAATTCCATTTGTTGGAAGACCCATAGTTTTAAGCAAGTCAAGAGAACAATTAGTTTAACACATAATATTTGGGAATTAACAATCATCATTAAGTTAGGATGTGCATGATTTTAGGAAATTAAGATAAAGTAATCGATAATATTGAATTAATTGATCTATAATGCGTAATTTAGGAAATTTAAATATTATAATTAATGATCCAATAAAATGCATAATCTTAGGAATTTAATTAAACATTAATTATGGATCGTCCACAATCTTGAGGAATGTATATCTATATCTATACTATATAATATAGCAGGTGAAAATATTTGGCAAGAGAACAATTAGTTTGACACATAATATTTGGGAAGTAGCAAACGTCATTTTACGTTAGGATGCATGATTTTAGGAAACTAAGATAAGTAATTGATAATATTATACTAATTGATTCACAGTGCATAATTCAAGGTAATTTGAATGTTATAACTAATTGATTTTACTCATGCTCTCTCAATTTTCACTTTTAGGCTATGTTTGGAATAAGGATTTTGGCGAGGACAAAATGGAAGGAAAATGAAAATGATCAAAAATGAAAGTGTAGAGTATTATCATTTAAAGCAAATAAAAAATTTCTCATTCTATTTTCCTTACCAAAATCCTAGAACCAAACGGAGGGTTAGTTTCTAACCTCATTGGAAATCCTCATTCCATTCCCTCTTTATGTAATTACAATTTTATTTTCTTCCATTCAATTGTGTAGCTTTTTCTTTGTTTCTATATTTTATTTTATGCTATTTGTTTGTGAGCACCTTGATGTTTTAAGTTCTTAATAAAAAATGTCATGAAGGGATCTTTGATTTAATAACTTTTTTCCTTTCAATTTTGATGTACCACTCTGAGATTCTCTTAAAAAAAATTAGTTTCAATTTTTTCCTCACATGATGCCATATTTAAGCATTCTTCTTTTTATTTACAAGTGATTTTCATATTTTAATCTATATATTATTCAATATCCTACATTTTTGAAGTAGTTGCCTAATTGATAAATTTATATTATGCACTTTATCAATTTCCTCATACAAATTGCCTCTTTTTTCCATTGGTATTCAACACACGTGCGCACACATGAATAAAAGATTTATGTCTTTCCTCCTAAAAACAAGAATATAATATAGTTAAATGAATCGATCCAACTATATGAAATAAAAATTAAAATGAAAGAAAATAGATAAAATATGAATAAAAATTATGCCTATCCTCCTAAAAACAAGAATAAAATATTTGTGCCTTTCCTCCTAAAAATTAACAAGAAGAGATTGACTTCTTCTACATAGAATTTAGTAATATAAAACACTCTATTCTTGAATTAAGCAGAAATTAGGCTCTTGAAACAATGACTACTTTTAACAATAAAACTTAAATTGTGCCATTTATATTCAAACTTCAATATTATAAATTATCTCATTATACTAACGTTTGGCTTTACTTAATTTTTTGGTATTTTCTTTTTGCAGCTTGACTTTAGGAAGTTGGTTTAGTTGCTATCCAAAAGTACATAAAATTTTGGTTATTTTCTATAGGAAGAATTACAATTTTAGGATTGTATATTGTATCCTCTAATAATTTTAGAGGTAATAACTTTTTCAACCAATTTTGTCAATTTTCTGACAAATTTGTAAATATCGAGGTGAGAAGTCCTAAATGAGCCACAAAATCTTAAATTCATGCCATGAAATTGCAAATGAAAAAGCTAATGTCCTAAAATTATTAGTATTTCCTGTTATTTGCTGATGAATGATGAAAGGTATTTTGAGTGCGTGTTCTTGCATGATGAAAGCTCTATCCATGATACCATATTATTGTCTCACATTGAATGGAGACAAGGATTTGTTCAGCTCATAAGTCAGTTTTTCTCTCATCTTGTGAGGTGCCTCGTGTCCTTGACCATGGTAGTTCGGGTCGATTATCAGTATTTGCATGTGAAGATCCTCTATATTAATTATTTTCGGCGAAAATTCCGCCGAAAAAATATATATATTTTAAATTTATTATTTATTTTCGGTGAATTTTCGGCCAAAATTCCGCCGAAACAATATATATATATATTTTAAATATTAATTATTTCCGTTGAAAAATACAAACCGACGAGGGTTTTTTCGGCAGATAGTGTCCGCTGAAAATTCCGTTGAAAAAATCGTATTTTCTTGTAGTGTCTCCCTTAGGATGATCCAGTTATTGTTGTCTTCATGTCTTAGTTGGCTAGTATACGGTGTGACAAATTACACCAAGAATTTAGTCACCGAATCGTGGTGGAATTTCCGCCACTATTTCCTTAATGGAGTGAAGGTGTATGAGAAATTGTCAGGTAGTTTTCGATCAGCTGTATAATGACACTTTTAAATCGTCAAAAAAATGCTAACCATTGTAATCTTAGTAATATCAACAAGAAGAGTTTTCTTTCCTTTTTTTGGTTAATTATGTTTAAACCTCCAAAGTATGGTAATTATTGATATTTTTGCCGCGAACTTTCTTTGTCGCCTACACTTTCCTTCTAAATTTTGTTGTCTTAACGAATCTTCCCTGTTGGGTCTCTCTCTCTCTCTCTCTCTCTCTCTCTCTCTCTCTCTCTCTCTCTCTCTCTCTCTCTCGCCCCTAAAAAAAAAGGAAAAAAAAAACGGAAAAGGGGAGTGACATCTTACTAACCTTGATATTATATTTATCTTCACGTAACTGATGTTCATATTTTGAAATTTAAAGGTCTTTAAAAGTAATGTGATAATTAAATGTTTAAGTTCTACACCACTTAAGGTACGTATAATATAATTATAAATTAATTTATCTTGTTTTAAAAATTACAAATACAAAGAAGGTTATCTCTTTTCATTTAATAGCTCATTTTGTGGTGAGCTAGTAAATGAAATTACATGACCATTGATCGCAGCAAGCCACGCCAGTTCGATTAAATGACATGATCATTGCATCAGAAAGCGGCATCAACTCGAAATGATATGAACATTTATCCGAGCAGTTACACCAATTCATATTTTTCCATTAAACCAAACAACAGTAATTTCATTATTTTGTATTCTTTAAAAAAATCTCCAATTTGAACTCAATTTTCTCATTTAAGACTCTATTGGATTTAATCCCAACACATATTTTAGTAAAGGTTTGAAATATAGTAGAAAAGAGTTGTCTTCACAGAATATCAGGAATCTTAGAAGAAAATTGATTGTGAGGATTTTTGAAGCCACAATAAATCTCGTAAGGTCATTTTCCAAAGCACGAGTTTTCCAATAATATATGCCATGTATGAATAAAAAGTATGCCTGCCTACGAGATATTTTTGATTTTGATGGAATTGGATTGGCACATTCGTTATCGACATTGAACACAACGATACTAGCAATGTACATGTTTCGTTAATTTGTACTATATTTTTGTACCATAATGTGTAAATTTAGTATGCACTTGAACTATAATGTCGTTTGGTTTTAGTGCAATTTAATACATTAAGAATTTGCGGTATGAGTGAAATTTCGCACAAAAGCATTTCATGCACTAAAATAACTGAAGTAATATAGCAACTATATCTCGTGTAATTAGACTCATCTAATAGTTACGGCTATGTTTGTAATAAATGTAAAAATTTTCTCTATTTCTCTATTTTTCTTCTTTCTTTCTTTCTTTCTTTTTTTCGTGGACTTTCGGTATCCAACATTTTATTGGGGCTCAACTAAATTCAAAGCGAGTATCGTGAGACCCATACGAGACTTTTGATAAAGTAATACAAACCTTTGACCACTTTGACCAACAATTGTTCGCCTCTATATTCATCTATTGGTATTTTGCATTAGCACCTCTATAGAGACATAAACATTACTATGTTGCATAATTTAAAAATATTACAAATACACCCCTTTGTAAATATAACTATTATTCAAATGTTTAGGTGTAGAGCGGTCATCATTTAACTACTCTTGTTTGGGGATTTTTTTTATGCTGCCCAATTGAGTAGTGTCTAATTGGTGTTTTTAGCTCTTAAATTTGAATATAACAATATCAAAAAAATATTAATATAATAAAATTATTATATTATCATACTAAATTCAACAATTAAAAATATCGCTTGTTTGAATTTCCCAACAAAATAGTTATAGAAGTAAGAGGTATTAGTTACACTGTCTGCTAGGGATACAAAGTGAAGCCCAAGGTTCGATTCCACATCATCATTAAAACACCGAAAAATATGAGTACATCTATGCTTATTTTTAGAATATTTGTTTAGAAAAAGACCCCACCCTCACATTACATCTCTCTCTCTCTCTCTCTCTCTCTCTCTCTCTATATATATATATATATATATATATATATATATAAGAAATTGTTATTGGCACTTCAAAATTATTATTAATTGACACTCTATTTTTAATTTTTTGTATTAATAAATTGACTAAATTAACCATTTATCTTTAGAACAAAGTTTTTATTAATTTCAATGATACAACTTTGTCTTTCTTATTAATTATTTTCACCTTTAGGTTATAAAAAACACACAAAATCATAACCTTAATGCGAACTCTTTAATTTTTTGTTTTATCTTTCTTTTTTGTCCCACTTACTTAATGCAAAATATATATTACTAACAAAATTTTTTAAGTCATACATGAAACTTCTAAAATATATACAAAATTATGACATAAAAGAAAACAAGTTGAATATATTAAAAAAAAATTGGGTGATAAAGAAAGCAAAAGATATTGTATAATTCTACTAATATTCAAATATGCAAAATATTAAATAAAAAGAAACAGATTGTATATTTCCACTAATTCTATTTTGCCTCAACAATTTCTAACTTCAAAGAAACAAAAGTCTATTTCAAAATAATAATAATAATAATAATAATAATAATAAATAAATAAATAAATAGATAGATAATAATAATAATAATAATAATAATAGTAAGAAGAAGAAGAAGGGGAAGAAGAAAGAAGAGTTTCGTGACTACAATCTTTAAGGCATGATCTTCCATTTACAGTTTGCACTAACTTGTTTGCACTATGTATTATTCCTGCAAAAACAAAAAAAAAAAAGTTATCAGCATTAGTAGAACAATTTGCACATAAAGAGAAAAATTATATTGCATAAATATGTGTATGTTGAAATTAAAGTGTGGGTAAAAAATTTAATGAAAAAATTTAAAAAGTATGAAAAAGAAAATACATTCATTGTTGTTAGATGGGTTTTAAGAATGATAGATACTTAAATTTGCTCGGTACTCTTGGTATTCACAAGCTTTATTATCTCCTACAACTCAAAAATCACTATTAAATCTTCTAAAATATCAATCGCCTCCACTTTCACGTAACTAAAATTAACATAACTAAAAAAAGTAGAAAAATATAATGTAAAATATGGGTAAAATATTGCACAAAAGACAACAATATTAAAAAAAAAAGAAGGTATTTAGCCCGGTAATCATCAAAATAAGAAGTTGAATAATAATTCTGAAGTTTTCATCACCAAAGCCGAAAAGAAGATGGTGAAAAATAGTATTCTTGAATACATGAAGTGGACAGTAGACTGACTATTAGGGCTTTTTTTTTTTTCAATAAATCAATTCAAATTAATATTTAAAAATTAAAAGGGTATATTGGCCAATTGATAAAAATTAGAAAGTGAGAGAGAGTGTCAATAACAAATTTAGAGTGTCAATAACAATCCTCATATATATATATATATAGATATATATATATTATTAATAATAACATATATTGGATAATATTTTGGTCTAGTATGACTTTTTTAAGAATTAAAGAGTATTTTAGTGGAAACCAGATAAGACAAGAGTTGAAGTAGATGATCTACTATTCCTTAATTGAGGGGAGTAGTTTTTAGGGTTTTAACCTTTTTATTCTTAATCATTATATCAATATATATATACTACTCATCAATATATATCTATACTATTATATATTTGAGAAAGGTGTTTGACTTAAATTCATGCAATTTTGACCAAATTCTAATTTTCTAGAATTTTGATTTTTTTTAAAACAAAAAATATATGTTTAAAATACAAGATTCTCAAAAAGCACACAATCATTTATAAATTGAGAAAATTGAGCAAATTTAATATAGGTGCATAATTGAGCAAATTTAAATTGAGCAAATTTATAAATTGAGCAAATTGAACAAATTTAAATGAGCTCAATTTGCTCAATTTGCATAATTTCTTATTCTTATCGGCAATTTAATACATATAGGTGCATAATTCTTGAGCAAAAAGGGCTCATTTATAAATTGAGTAAATTTAATATAGGTGCATAATTGAGCAAATTTAAATTGAGCAAATTTATAAATTGAGCAAATTGAGCACATTTAAATGAGCTCAATTTGCTCAATCAAATTTAATATAGGTGCATAATTGAGCAAATTTAAATTGAGCAAATTTATAAATTGAGTAAATTTAAATGAGCTCAATTTGCTCAATTTGCATAATTTCTTATTTTTATCGGCAATTTAATACATATAGGTGCATAAATAGGCACATCTTCAAATATAATTAAAAAGAACTTGAATAGGTTCAAGCCATTTTTACGTTTCCTATTTTTGTAATTGTGCATGTTGGTGCCTTTTGAGGTAAGTTTCCAAACTATTTTTACGTTTCTTATTTTTTTTTTCCTTTTTACGTTTTCTATTTTTTTCGATTTTTTATTTTTTGCAGTTGTGTTTGTTGATCCCTTTTGAGGCAAATATGTTGTGGCGATAATGTGACAAATTGTACAAAAAGATTTTCAAAATATTTCTGATTGTATATCATTGACTTATCTTTCTACGAACTCTATGGAGATATTCCCTTCTCAATTTAAAAGTTGAAGCAGTTTGAGAATTTGTAAATTAAAAATCAGCGTGATCGTCTTCCTATTTCCCTATTATTTATTTGCTACTACCTATTGATTTATTGCATATTCAAGTTTGTTTACTAATATCGTAGTTATCACCCTCGACAGGATTTTAAAAAATAATCAGTTAATTGGTCCAATTCCCTCGACGCTCTCTCAGATTCGTAACTTGAAAATTCTGTGAGTATCATTGTTATTATTTTTCATGTATTTTGTTTCAGTTTTGATTATGAGCTATTTTGTGATGAAGTACTTTTAAAATTGATTGTTGTAGGGACTTGGTTCAGAACAAGTTGAGTGGAGAAATACCAAGACTATTGAATTGGTACACTGTACACATATATGTATTAAAATAATATGTACTGTTCATAATTCTTCTATTAAAAATTTGCTTTTATTTTGTTGTGATTTTTTATGAATAGTGATGGGTTTACTTTACTTTGAATTTTTTTAGGATTAATGTCGATGATAGTCTTTTAAATTTGAATATTATAATTACTTTGATCATTAGAAATTTAAATCGCTACAATTGATCATCTATGTTATGAATAAGGAACACTTTAGTTATTTTGATGAATCTTTAGGTTAAATTTTGCTGAACAACATTTACTTAAGTGATTTTAGTTATTAAATATAACTTAAATTTGTGGCAAAATTTCACTGTTATAAAATTTTCATTCATTAAATGGGTTCTTTTTTGTAGTTCTAAGTACTGCAACGATACAAAAGACTAATGAATTTTGTAATGGGGATCAATTAAGTAAATATTATTGCCTGGTCTGTGAGAACTATACGGTGCATTTTCATGTGTGGACGATTGACGTCGTCTCAAGTAGTAGAAATATACGTTGGACACTTTCATATTTCAGAACTTGAAAATCCCCCCACCCCTTCTTTTTTGGACTTAATTTCTACGATATATTTTTTTTCTGTTTGAAAATATTTCCTTTATTTCTACGATATATTTTTTTCTGTTTGAAAATATTTCCTCCTCGATAGGATTTTAAAAAATAATCAGTTAATTGGTCCAATTCCCTCGACACTCTCTCAGATTCCTAATTTGAAAATTCTGTGAGTATCATTGTTATTATTTTTCATGTATTTTGTTTCAGTTTTGATTATGAGCTATTTTGTGATGAAGTACTTTTAAAATTGATTGCTCTAGGGACTTGGCTCAGAACAAGCTGAGTGGAGAAATAGTAAGACTATTGAATTGGTACACCGTACACATATATGTATTAAAATAATATGTACTGTTCATAATTCTTCTATTAAAATATATGGCTCAAAACAAGCTGAGTGGAGAAATTCATTGCTCTACACCGTACACATATATGTATTAAATTGCCGACAAGAATAAGAAATTTAGAAACTACGTGTACTGTTCATAATTCTTCTATCAATTAGAGAAAATCACAATGAAAAAGATAGCCATGAAAATGACCTAAGCTTTGTGAAAAATATCATTAGTTCGAGCTCCCCAAAAAATATTATTCAAAAATTTGCTTTTATTTTGTTGTGATTTTTTATGAATAGTGATGGGTTTACTTTACTTTAAATCTTTTTAGGATTAATCTCGATGATAGTCTTTTAAATTTGAATATTATAATTACTTTGATCATTAGAAATTTAAATCGCTACAATTGATCATCTATGTTATGAATAAGTAACATTTTAGTTATTTTGATGAATCTTTAGGTTAAATTTTGCTGAAAAACATTTACTTAAGTGATCTTAATGAATCTTCGCTAAAAATTCCAATAGAAGCACTAAAATGTTACACATTTATAATATAAAGGATCAAATTGTAATGATTTAAACTCCAATGACTAAAGTAATTATAACGTTAAACTTTAGGGACCGTTAGCAACGTTAAGTTATCTTTTTATCATATCAAATGTTTTATTTTTTATTTAATTTCACAAATGCACATCATTTATTATTGACAAATATATATTTGAACGAGTGGTTAAAAGATATTATTGCTTACGTGGCATGCATGTAACCCTGAATCCAGAATTTTAATTGATTTTGTGTATTTCATTGTAAATAACACACAAAAGTAAAATATCCTCAAATTTTATGCTTATTAATATGTGCATTATTGATTTTAATATTTTTCAATGATCATTTGTTATTATTTTATTATAAGGAAAACTTTATTAATATGTCATGAAATTATATTATTCAAACTTAGTTCTTTTGTTTAAAAACTTAGCATTTAAATCAAAATTAACATTTGCAACCTCAAAAACCATTTAAAATTTAGAAGCTTATAAAACCTCCAAATAAGTTTAACCAAACATCCTCTAAATCACATTATATCCTCTAAATCATAAAATTATATTTTCAAAAAGGAACTATTACTTATAAATTTGCCTATTATACATACCATTTGTTTTAAACATCGGTATGTTCAATATTTTTAATGAAGTATTTAACAAATTATTTGATATTTGTTATTAGATAATTATAGTTTTTTTTTGTTTTTTTTTTGCGTTTACAAATTCATCTTAAGAAGATATGGTGTTTTCATCAACTGATTCGTAAGATTTATATTAGTTTTAATCTTTGTTATGCATCAAAATTTTGGACGTTAGATTATTTGATATTGAACTTGCAAATTACTCAATTTTTCTAAATTTTTATTAATATAGTGAAGAGAATTTTTGTTATTTTAGTAAAACAAAGCCTCATTTTTCATTTTCATATCAAGAGTGTTTTATGCAGTTTGATCAAAAGAATTACTACTGTATTCATATAATTTAAAAGATATATTATGCATAGAATTCGTTGCAATATGAATTATCAATACGATATTTAATTTAAATTTTTAATTGATATCACTCATTCCGTGCATAGCACGGGTTACATACTAGTATATATATATACACACTAGTTAATTGATGTGGCGTAACTTACAATAACTAAAACTACAACTAGTAATGAAATATCTGTCCTCACATCAACATAAATTAACAATCTATATCTATACTATTACATATTTGACAATAGTATTTGACCGTAATTGCACAATTTTGACTTAAATAAAATTTTCTCAAAATTTGAAATTTTTTTATTAAATTAAAAGAATTCCATTGGTTGAAAGACCCATAGTTTTAGGCAAGTCAAGAGAACAATTAGTTTAACACATAATTTTAATATAATGCATAATCTTAATTAGGAAATTAAACATTAATTATGGATCTCCACAATCTTGAGAATGTTTATCTATATCTATACTATATAATATAGCAAGTGAAAATATTTGGCAAGAGAACAATTAGTTTGACAGATATATAATATTTGGGAAGTAGCAAACATCATTTCACTTTAGGATGCATAATTCTAGGAAATTTGAATATTCTAAATAATTGATTTTATTCATGCTCTCTCAATTTTCATTATTAGTTTCTAACCTTACCAGAAATCATCATTCCATTCCCTCTTTGTGTAGTTACAGTTTTATTTTCTTCCATTCAATTGTGTAGCTTTTTCTTCGTTTCTATATTTTATTTTATTTTTCTGTTTATGAGCACCATGATGTTTTAAGTTCTTAATAAAAAATGTCATGAAGGGATCTTTGATTTTATAACTTTTTTCCTTTTAATTTTGATGTACCACTGTGAGATTTTCTTTAAAAAAATTAGTTTCAATTTTTTCCTCGCATGATGGCATATTTAAGCGTTCTTCTTTTTATTTACAAGTGATTTTCACATTTTAATCTGTATATTATGTCATATCCTACATTTTGGAAGTAGTTGCCTAATTTGCAAGTTTATATTGCTCATTTTCTCAATTTCCTCATACAAATTGCCTTATTGTTTTTGGCCATTCGTATTCGACACACGTGCGCACACATGAATAAAAGATTTGTGCCTATCCTCTTAAAAACAAGAATCAAATATTTGTGCCTTTCCTCCTAAAAAAATAAGAAGAGATTAACTTCTTCTACATAGGGATTTAGTAATATAATACACTCTCTTCTTGAATTCAGAGAAATTAGGCTCTTGAAACAATGACTACTTTTAATCAATATTATATAGTTTGAAATTTTGCTTGTACATACTATTGGAAAGGAAGATGTGGTTTGGATGTAAGTAGAAACTTCTTTAGGGATTTTTAAAAAATATAGGATTTTAGAAAAATATGAGCTTAAAAGATTTTTCGAAAAGAGATAATGTTATTAATGGTTAAACAACAGAATTGCTTTAGCCAATACTTTGAACTTAGTATAGATGTACATTTTGTCACTCTCAAGTCTCTATAGGTGAAAGCAATATATGCTTATTGACGACTAGGGTTTTTCTCTCTCCATGAGAACATATTCCCTCTCCCATGAGAGTTTTCTTTCTTGAGGTTTCGATTGGCGTGCATGTATCTTTCCGGTCATCGGTTTCGCTTAATCAAGACACTTCTCCATCCCTAACTGTCTCTAGTTTTGTTTTGTTTTCTTTTCTCTTTATCTTTGTTTCTGCTTTGTCTAGGTTTTTCCTGTATCTTCTGTTCTTGAGGTTCGTGCCTCTTTTCTGCTAATCTCCTCTATTTTCTGGTTGGGTGCAGGAAGTCTCGGATCATTTCATAGTTTCTCGAGATTGCACTTCACATATAGAGGAAGAAATTGCGAAGATGGAAAAGGCTCTATCGCTCACAGAAGCGGAAGACGATGGGGATGAGATCCCTATCGGAGCATGGGGTAGTGGTAGAGCGGGGGGCGGATTATGTTTGGTTGGTCGTATCCTTTCCCATAAATCCTATCATATTGATGCTATTCAACGGACTCTTCTGGCTTCTTTTCACACTTTGAAGGTGTTTTTAGTGAGAAATCTATTTGAGGGGCGATTTGTGATTGAGTTTAATCACCCGCATGACCGTAACCGAATTCTAAAGGGGGGACCATGGGCTCTTGACAAAAACCTTTTGGTCCTGAATCTGTTTGAGGAAACGTAGGATCCGATGGCCATCAACTTGAATTTATGTGAATTCACTGTGCATGTTGGCAGCCGCCCTTGGAACAAACAAACTAAAGCAGTTGCCCAATTTATTGGCAACAAAATTGGAGTGTTCCGTGAAGTTCTGTCTGACATGAAAGGTTCGCACGACGCTTCTGAAATGAGGATAAGAGTTAGTTTGAATGTTAATCTTGCCCTCCAACGAGCGCTCAGGATTCGAAGTGCAGCGGGTGATGACCTCATTGCCAGTTTTACGTATGAAAGACTACCAAACTTTTGTTATCTTTGTGGTAAACTAGGGCATATTAAAGAGTTGTGTCCGAAACTTGTGGAAGAGGGCTTTGTCGATCATGTGGTCCGTGGTTAAGAGCAATCCCGAGTCCTAGGGATAGCCATCGCGTTAAGGGGACAACGGCAGTCTAAGAAAGTTAGCCGGGGAGGAATCCGATGTTTCGCTGGCATAATTCGTCGGTGGGCAAGCAGGAAGAGCCACCAGCCCGAGGTAGCATATTTTCGGCAATTTCCCAGCTCAATCTCCAGACCAATCTCTTACCAAGGCGGGTAGTGAGAAATCTGCTAAAAATCAGTTTATTTCGGGTGTGAATTGAGAGACGCAAGGTAATTTCGACATATCAAGAAACTTGTCCAGCTTACCAAATCACCCCAACCTTTTCTCAATGCCTTCCTTAGTCGATATCTTAAGTCAAAGTCCATCCAAAAAAATTAGTTTATTTCGGGTGTGAATTTAGAGATGCAAGGTAATTTCGAGATATCAAGAAACTTGCCCTAGCTTACCAAATCACCCTAACCTTTTCTCAATGCCTTCTTTAGTCGATATCTTAAGTCAAAGTCCATCCAAATAACTCCTTATTCTAGAGAATTCTGATCTTAACCCCAATCCAAGCCCACATCTGGTTATTAACCATACCTTAAAGCGCATTATACAGGGAAAGGATGCCTCTGATTTAACCCATGTACAGGCTCAAATCGAAATTGCAAACACAACCCAATTCCCTCATTTTCTCCCACCTAAGCAAAAAAAACAGCCCAATCCCAAGCCCAGTAAGAAGGGTGATTCCCTCCACAACCCGAGCCCAATCCCTCATCACGTCCAGAACAAAACTTCACCCTCACGACATCAACAACACTAGTTAACCAAGAATTCCCACATCTCTATCCAATTCACACTAGGTAACTCTAAGTCACCCACCCCCTCCCCTACCCAGTCCCATCGAAAAAGAAAAAACCACAGTCCTAAACCGACCCCCCCACCATAGGAATTCTTCTAAACGGAAACTGATGGACAACTTGGGGCATAACAGTGATGATCTTGACCCAAAGTTGGCAAAGCGTACTCATTTTTCGGATGTGGAAGTTATGGATTTGGAATTGTCATCAGCGGTGCCTGCTTCATAGGATCGTTGGGAGCAATGAGTTCTTTAATGTGGAATTGTCGGGGCTTAGGGGCTCCCCCGAAAATTCATTTTCTCAGTCGGCTAATCCGAGAACATCGGCCCACCTTGGCTTTTCTCTCCGAGACCAAGGTTCGGAAAAAAGAATTTGATCGGATAAATGAGAGATTTAATCTTTTCTGAATATGTGTTGACCCAATTAGGCATAGAGGGGGGCTGGCACGTCTTTGGTCTAAAGAGATGGTAGTGACCTTGCAATCATTTTCCCAATCCCATATTGATGTTATAGTAGGTGGGGATTCGAACGGATCAACTTGGAGGTTTACGGAGTTCTAGGGAAATCTGCATCCTACTAAATGAAGAGATTCTTGGGTTCTTTTAAAGAAACTGGAATCCCTCTCAGTTAGACAGTGGCTTTGTGGGGGTGATTTTAATGAAATTCTCAGCCAGGACGAGAAAAAATGGTGGAAATCATTGTGCGGAATCTCTTACCTCCGATTTTCGAAAAGTACTATTGGAATGTGATCTTCATGACCTTGGGTATAATGGGGAGCTATTTATGTGGTGTAATAAATGGGAGGTCCCCCATATTGTTCCCTCGAGCTTCTATTTCGCACCTTGATCCTACATATTCTGATCATAAACCCATTCGAGTCCTAGTTCGATGGTGAGATCCAGTGTGCAATCAAACGAGCTAAAGCATCCAGATTTGAGGCTAATTGGATTTGGTCCGAGGTTTTATAGATGTTGTTGGGCAGTGTTGAAGGGTCACCACGGCCTTAATGGGATGGAGTTGGTTCAACAATGACTTACGGATTGCAAAGTTGGGTTCTCTTCTTGGAGTCGTTCCAAGTTTGGGAACCCACGTAAGAAAATCTTGGAGTTAGAAAAGCAATTTCAGGAAATGGGCAGAAAGCCGATCACTAACAAGAATGTGGTGGTCGAGAGACAATTGAAGGTCGAACTCGAAGAGCGTTATTTGCGAAATAAGTTGGCTTGGAAGCAAAGAAGCAAGATCCAATGGCTTTAGAAGGGTGATTGAAACATAGCTTTCTTCCATAGAGTGGTATTAGCACGATTTAAAAATAATGTTATTTCAAAACTAAAAGATGTCGAAGGCAACTGCGTGGATGAAGAATCGGGAATTCAAGAGGTTATCTTATTTTATTTTGATAATTTGTTCAAGACGGATTCTCCTTCAGACTCGAATATTGACAAAGTATTGGAGAAAGTGCAATCCCGAGGTCACTTCAGAGATGAACGAGTCGTTCCTAGCCCCTTTTACTCCCGACGAGGTAACATCTGCCCTCTTTCAAATATACCCCTATAAATCTCCCAGACCTGATGGCATGCCCCCTATTTTTTTCCAATCTTTTTGGTCTATTCTTGGTCCGGACATTATCTCTTATGTGTTAGATTTCCTTAACTGTCACATATCTAATCCTGCATTTAATCATACTAATATTGTGCTCCTTCCTAAATGTAAAGTCCCTGATAATGTGTCCCAGTTTCGACCAATAGCCTTGTGTAATGTTATCTACACATTTGCTTCTAAAGCTATTGCCAATCGATTAAAACCTTTTCTCGATTCTATTATATCATCCTCTCAGTTCGCATTCATTCAAGGGCGCCTTATCATGGATAACGCCCTTATTGCTTATGAGATTAATCACTTCCTAAAACTAAAGAAAAAAGGTAACAAGGGATTCATGGCGATTAAACTTGATGAGTAAAGCTTTTGACCGGATCGAGTGACACTTTTTAGAAAGAACCCTTATTCGTGTTAGATTTACTAATCGTTTTGTCAATCTTAACCTTCTGTGTGTGTCTTCTGTCACTTATTCTTTTGTTGTGAGTGGTTGTGAATTTGGTTTCCTTCGTCCTAGTTAGGGTCTCCGTCAAGGCGACCCCCTGGCACCTTATTTGCTTCTTTTGTGTGCAGAGGTTTTTAGTTGTTTGTTACAGGAAAAAGGAGGACAAGAACGAGCTTCAAGGTATTGCAGTTTGTCGAGGTGCGCCCAATATTTCGTACCTGTTCTTTGCCGATGATACTTTGATTTTCAGTCAGGCCTCAGTGGAGGCAATGAGGCAGGTGTTTTTAGTCCTTGACTGTTATGGGCGTGCCTCAGGCCAACTCATTAATACAGATAAGTCCTATGTGGTGTTTAGCGGAAATGTCCCCTTTGAGTTGAAGGATGCTATTGTGGGCATGTTCCGTATGAGAGCCGAGACCAGTTTTGATCTGTACTTGGGGTTGCCTACAGTTGTCAGTCGGAGTAAAAGAGAGTTGTTCTCATCCATTTGGGATAGGATGTGGAAACACATCCAGGAATGGAATGAACAGTCCTTATCTCAAGTAGGGAGAATGGTGCTTATTAAATCAGTGCTTCAATCTATCCCGACATATTTGATGTCTTGCTTTAGGCTTCCGGACAACTTTCTTCATGAGCTCGAAGGTATTTGGGCTGATTTCTGGTGGCACAACAAAGGTAACAGAAAGATTCATTGGGTGGCTTGGCCCAAGCTTTGTATTCGTAAAGCCGAGGGGGGATTGGGTTTCCGTTTCTTTCAGGACTTTAATGATGCTTTACTTGCTAAACAACTATGGAGAATAATTAATGATCCGAATGCTCTTATCAGTCGTGTGTTGAGGGCTAAATACTTCAGATCTCTTTCTATGTTCGACATGCGACTTAGTAGAAATCCCTCCTTTACGTGGCGGAGCATTTTTGGTTCTTTATCGCTTTTGCAGGTTGGTTGTCGTTGGATGGTAGGCTCGGGATAAAATATAAAGATCTGGGAGGACAAGTGGATTCCTTGTCCTCTATCCTTTAATCCCTTTTCGCCTAGATCAAACTTACTCCCTAACAGCTTGGTCTCAGATTTAATATTGATAGATTTGGGAATATGGAACGATTCCCTTATTCAAGACATTTTCCTGAAAGAGGACACTGATAGAATTCTATCTATCCCTCTTGGCTCTAATTCTTGTGAGGACACTTTGGTATGGCACTATAACAACAATGGTCTCTTTTCTGTGAAGTCCGCTTATCACCTGGCTACGTCACTAAAATCAATGAACGATCCAAGTTCGCAGGGGGATAGGGCAGGTTGGCATTTTCTTTGGAAGATGTCACTCCCGGAGAAATTCAAATTGTTCGGTTGGAAGGTTTGTCACGAAGCTATGTCGGCCATTTTTAATTTGCAGCGAAGAAGGATGCATGTGACCGATGTTTGTTCGCTTTGTTTTCGATCTAGAAGAGGATTCCAAACATGTTTTATTAACTTGTCCTTTTGCTTGGCAAGTCTGGGCATTGTCTAATCTTTCTTGGTTTTCCATTGATGTTTGGAACGATGATGCTGAAACTTGGGTTCACAAGGTATTTTCCAAAGTTGATAAGAATGTTTTTATGCTTTTTCTTGTTATATTATAGCATCTATGGACTAATCGTAATAAGTTGGTAATGGAGAACACCAGAGCTTCCCCACTGGACGTGATCTTTGTCTCCAAGAACTATCTCACAATTAAAATTAATTTCGACCCCCCCTTTTGGCACTGTCAAAATTAATTTCGACGACGCAGTGTTCGGCTACGAAGGTAGCATCGGGATTGGCGTGGTAGCTTGGGACCACTGTGGCACGATGCTGGCATGGCTATCAAAAAAATACATGATCTTGGGGGACGCCGTCCACTGCAAAAGCAGTAGCTACTCATGAAGCAACCCTTTTGGAGCAGCGCAAGGCATGGGATTCAGTCATTTTAGAGGGGGACTCCTTGCTTGTTGTTAACGCTTTGAATAGGTCTGGTTGTGATGTTTCTAGGATTGGCAATTTGATTTTTGATATTAAAGTTAGTTGTTCGAATTTTCACTCAGTCAGATATAGTTTTGTTCGTCTCTCTAGTAACTCGGATGCTCATCGACTCGCCCGTCATGCGCCGATTGATGATAGAGAGTCTAGTTTCGTTCCTTCTTTTGTTCAACATGTAATCGGGGTTGAAGCCTCTTCCGTTTAATGCAAGTTGCTAAGCTTTGTTTCAAAAAGAAAAAAACAAAAACAGAATTGCTTTAGCCCCGTAAAGTTTAAATTTTCAAATTTTAGTTCTTTTTATATTGTGGGTTATAACACTTTAGTCCATTTAATAAAATATGATACTAAATTTGATGGGAAATCACTTATTTCAAGTGCATTTTGTCAATTTCAATTTTTAGTTGCACTTTATCTCCCTCTCTCTTCTTATTCTTCTTTTAAGCACAAATAACAACTGTTTTCCTGCCTAATTATAACCAAAAAAAAAATAAAATTAAAGTCTCAAAAGAAGAAGGGAAAGGACCTTCATGTATAGCTTGTTACAGGAAAGGGGGGAAAATAAATAAAAAATAAAAAAAAAGATAAAGAAAAGAAATTTCATAAGTTGCTTTTATGCAGGTAGAGCGTGGTGGTGGGGGGGGGGTAGTTTAGAATGCAACTAAAAGGTAAAATTATCAAATCGTCATTTAAATAAGTGTTTTTCACTAAAAATTGACTAGATATTTCATCATAGGAACTAAAGTATTAGTGATTATATAATTTAATCAACTAAAATGCAACGATTTACATTTTAGAAACTAAAATGATTTTCATTTTAAATTGGGAATGGTTAGTAATATTATCCCTTTTCTAAAACAAAAATGGTATCGTCTTTTCAACCAAGGATATGGAGAATGATATATATAGGAAAGTTAAATGTACTTGATTTTGGTAAGGTCGGAAAATGAATAAAATCACTCAAGATCGATTGTAAATAACTCATTTGAGCTCGATTCTTTAAGGATAATAGATCAAGATTGAGCATATTTTTTTGCTTAATATAATTCAAAATTCAATTCAAAATTGACTTGATTAATTATAATATTAAACTATATATAACTTTAAATTATTTAATAATTAAATCAAAATTGAACAAAACTCCAAGTTCAATAGATAATTCAAATCTAATAATTAAATCAAAATTGAACAAAACTCCAAGTTCAATAGATAATTCAAATCTAATTTAACCATTACTCTATTCGATTCGATTCGATTTGATTAATTAATCTCCTCTAAAGTTTGGGGAGTAAAATGCACTTTTCCGCAAAGTCTAATTAGTCAAAATTTTCAAAGAAGTAAGAAGGCTAAAGCCGACAATTCATCAAAATCGCATTATTAAATTCCCCAAACTCGCTATCATGTGATGTAGTGACCCTTGCTCCACAATTAGCTGACGTGTGAGACGTCAATCCATCAGCCGTCACATTTTCCAGATCCAACGTTCCATATTTGTCTATCCTCTTAGTCCCACCCACCCAAATTCTCAAAATCAATGCTCGCAACTTAAAAGATAAGCAGAGCCGTATTTATAATATAATTATATATATACACACGCATACATTGACGTATATAAAAATATCTATACATCAGCAGGAACAATCAGAGCTGTTAATTACTCAGTATTAAAGGGCAAGAAGCAAAACCTGAAAAGATCTCTATCTCTTTTGCTTTATTACCACTAGTTTGTGTCTTTAAGTCAGCCTCATCATCTGGGGTTCACATAAACTAGAGCACTGTTTGACGTGCATAGAAACGCAGGTGAAACTCCACTGCCGAAATGGTAAAATAATCTCAACAACCCTTTTCGGTTTTACCCTAGCTCTCAGGTTTGTTTTTCTTTTTTTCATTTTTTTTTGTTTTTTGGTTTTTTAATTAATTGTGTGCATACATTGGGTGTGTTTGTTTGTGGGAGATGGGTTTTTGGTGTTGATTGAAATAGTGGGGGGATCTGGGTTATTGAGTAGGAATTTGGGAAGAGGGGGTGGGTGGGTGGGTTGGATATTTGGGCGAATTGAGATCTGTTTGTGGATTTTGATTTGGTTTGGGATTGGATAATATATTTGCTTATTTATATTTTGGGTATTTTGTAGTGTAAATGCAGACTAGGTGTATGGAGAGAACTAACTCGATGAAAGGGAGGGGGAAGAGGAGCTTGGAAGGTGGTGGTGGTGGTGGTGGTGATGAAGAGCAGGAGCCAGAGAGAAAAAGACCTGCTTTAGCTAGGTAACAAAATTTTTGATTCTGTCAAGTTTCTTTTCACGTGGTTTGATTGCTAATATGCAATTTCTGTATCGTTTTGAAGAAATATATCAGCAAATATAAGACACTAGGGGTTGATTTTCTTATTTCTTTTGCGCTGAGTTATTGCAATCTTGTCCTTGCCTCTTTGGTGAGATGTTTCGTTGATTCATTTGGCAGCTAAAAGTGTGAAAACCGATATGGTAGCAATTCATGGTCCTTTGCTGTTAATTTTTACTATAAAAGCAGAGTTTTCATGGGGTGATCTCCTTTTTAGATGTTATGTAATAAATGTTCTCAACGAGTGCTTTTAAGTCAATATATTATTTATGGATGATAAAGAATGGTACTAATGAAGCTTCTAAAACAAGCTGATGTTGAAGGTGATTAGAGTTAGAGTTTCTAGGGAGAGAAATCTTAGTATTGGAGGCAAAAACACAAGAGGCTTGAGAATATTTACGTAGAATATTTGAGAGTTCTGAGGCCTGCTTGAATTGTCTATATGGAAACGATTGGCTTCATAAGAGGGTTAGAAGCTATCAAGAAAACTACAGAACATTACCAGATTTTTGGGATACTAAGTTTGCAAATCATTCTCTCCGTATTGGAGGCAAAAAAAAAAAAAAAAAAAAGAGGATGCTTGAGAATATTTATGTAGAATATTTGAAAGTTCTGAGGCCTGCTCGAATTTTCTAGATTAGGAAACGATTGGCTTCATAAGAGGGTTAGAGGCCGTCAAGAAACCACAGAACATTACCAGATTTTTGAGATACTAAGTTTGCAAATCGAATGAAGTAAACTGTTACTTGAAAAAGTAGAAAGGATGGTGGCAAGGGTTGGGGGCTTGTGGGATTGTGGAAACATAGTAGACCTTTTAGGGGGTGGATAGAGTTTTTAGGGTTTTCTTTATGAAATATATGTATTTATGATTTTTGGATTCTAATATTGACTTTCAAAAGTAATATAAATAACATACTATTAATTTTTAGATCAGACTGGTTTATAAACCCAAGGTTCATCTGAATGCAACTAGTCCCATCTCTCTTGGATCCAACTTAAAATATCTTCGAACTAACCCAACCCAAAACTAGTTGGTTTGGCTCGGCCACATGGTTCCTTGCCCATATTGCCACCGGTGGTTTTATTGCTTATTATCAAGGGTGGTGAGTTGGTTTGGAATTTTTAGATGAAAATTCTAGTATATTTTTTCGTTTTGAATTTTATGTTTTCTTGGACATATCTTGTGAGGTTTATCAGACCAATCAACTCACAGAAACTGAAATATGGGCCATCCAGTGTTAGGCATTTGCAGTTTGGGATTTTACATGGAGTTTGTAAACTCAGATAGGAACTGTATATAATAGTTGCTTCGCCCCTGAAGTATGGGGTTCTGAATTGGAATTTTAAGACAAATTTCTTATGTGTTGGTATTACCATAGCTTGATGTTTGACTGATCTGGCCAATGCATGTGGGTCCTTAAGTTGAACTTTTTTGCAATATCTTTGTGCTAGCTGAAGTGTGCTTTTGGTCTCTAATCTCTTACTGTTTTGTTTTGTACACTTAATTCTCTGATTCACCTGTTTTAAATTATTTTTCCTATTCTTTTTTAACTCGGACAGATGCCAAGTGAACGTAAAGATGGTGTTTGTTTAATGAATTAGTGTGTGTTATGCAGTGTTATCGTGGAAGCTCTAAAGTTGGATAGTCTACAGAAGCTTTGCTCATCCTTAGAACCAATTCTTCGTAGAGTGGTAAACATCTTATGGCTTTTCAATTTTGATGTCAAATTTGTGTGTTTCTGTTCTCTGTATTTGATATGGCTGTTATCGTTGAATACAGATACTCACTGGATGATATAACGCTTCTCCTTGGATTTTTTCTTTCTTTTTTATTGAATTTTTTTTATATGGTTGAAGGCCTTTTGTTTCTATGTCAGTTTTTTTCTGCAGAGAATCAAGCCTTCTAGGTTTCTCATAGATGTTTACTTAGCCAAATGTCTGACCAACCCTTTTTTTTTTGCTTTTTTCAAAGTTTTTTTAGAAACATGAAACAAATGTACTTATTGAAGGTTGTCATGACCTCGCAAACTGTAACTTATATAATGTTACCATGAGTGGAACACACTCTTCTCAAGTTGAATACTTATATATAGAACACACTATATCTTGTTCTTAGGTAAGTGAAGTTGATTTCTCTTTATATGATCAGTATTTGGGAATCCATGTATGTTCACTGGTGAAGCATTTCTTTTTTTAATTTTATTTTTATATAAGTACAGTTTTTGGATGATGCTCACCCTCATCTTGTTGAAATATTGAGATTGATGAACTTAGCGAGCCTCCTTATGCAACACTTTTTCTTGAACAGGTTAGTGAAGAAGTTGAACGAGCTTTGGCTAAGCTGGGTCCTGCTAGGCTGAATGGGAGGTTGGTTATTCTGATCCGTAACTCATAAAATGGCAATGGATGGTATTAATGCATATTGATAAAATAGAGGTTCTCAAAGCGAACAATTTGTCCACACTTTTGGCCTGTCGTATGTGATCAATTTCTTTCCATATCATGTTAGTAGAAGTACCAGACGATGTTGATAGCTGAACAATTTATGAGTTTTTGTTATGCACGGTAATCCTTTCTGTATTGCCTTGCCAATATATTCGTTGTCACATGTCATAATCAAGAAATGCTAGTCATATCATCTAGAAAGATAAAATATATTAAAAAGGAAAAAAGAGAGGGAGAGAAATGCATATATCAAATCTTCCTTTGGTTAAATTATTTTACTTATCTTGTTTCTGTTTCCATCAATAACTTTCCATACTATATTACTTAAGCTTGTTCCTGGAAGTTCTTCTAAGACATTGAATGTTCAGGTCATCTCCTAAACGGATTGAAGGGCCTGACGGGAGAAACTTACAGCTTCTCTTTAAGTCCCGGCTTTCTTTTCCACTATTCACTGGGGGGAAAGTGGAGGGTGAGCAGGGTGCTGCAATTCATGTTGTACTAATTGATGCGAACACAGGACATGTTGTAACATCTGGACCCGAATCTTCTTTGAAGCTGGACATTGTTGTGCTAGAAGGTGACTTCAATAACGAAGATGATGAAGGCTGGGGTCAGGAAGAGTTTGAAAGCCATGTTGTGAAAGAGCGTGAGGGGAAGAGACCACTTTTGACAGGGGACTTGCAGGTCACACTCAAGGAAGGTGTTGGAACTGTAGGAGATCTTACATTTACAGATAATTCAAGTTGGATACGGAGCCGAAAGTTCAGACTTGGTCTGAAGGTTGCATCTGGATATTGTGAGGGAATTCGCGTTCGCGAAGCAAAGTCGGAAGCTTTTATGGTCAAAGATCACCGAGGGGAATGTATGCATATTTTTTAGTTTCAGCTCTTACCTATGCTGCTTGGATCTGATATGATAATGCTGTTACAAAATAGTATAGAGAGGTGATATGGCTATTTAGACAAAAATTTGGATGCCGCTCAGTTGGAAATATAGAGCAGAGAGACGGTGGTGGTGGTGGTGGTGGGGGTGGGGTGGGGTGGGGTGGGGTGTTGTGGAGGGAGGGACAGAGTGAGGCAAATGTGAGCAAGCTGATCTGCTTAATATACAAGACATTTAACAATCAGCAATTATATAATTCTCTAAGCATATATTTTAAGTCAAATTAAATGCGCATTTTATAGTCACTATATTCCAACTTTCCAAATTTATTAGACTGTTCGAAGATTGAGTCAAGAAAGAACAATAAGAAACAGATTAGAGCTTTTTTTTTTAAACTTCTTTCTTTCTCTTACATTTGGACAATCCTTTGAACTGTTTTACAAGGATGTAGTTCTCTTGTATCTATGTCCATTTGTGCTGGGCATTGCATGGATTTCTTTTATATCATAATTAAGCTTCTCATTGTCTTAAATATTTAGGTGAAGTGTCCCTTTTGTGTTGATATATTTACCTTAAGTGTATTGGTCCTGACAGTGTACAAGAAACATTATCCACCTGCTTTGAATGACGATGTATGGAGATTGGAGAAGATCGGGAAGGAGGGATCATTTCACAGGAGGCTTAATAATGCTGGGATATTTACTGTAGAGGACTTCCTTAAGCTTGCAGTCAGGGACTCCCAGAAGTTGAGGAATGTAAGCATTTCTAGTTCATTTAGTTCATTTTGTATTAAAAATGCTTTTTTGTTAAATTGATTTGTTTTTATCTTGTATTGGCAGATACTTGGGAGTGGTATGTCAAATAAGATGTGGGATGCCCTCATAGAACATGCCAAGACTTGTGTCTTGAGTGGGAAGCTTTATATATATTATCCTGATGATACAAGAAACGTTGGTGTTGTTTTTAACCATATCTACGAGCTGAGTGGCCTCATAGCGAATGATCAATATTATTCAGCAGAGTCGCTTTCTGACGACCAGAAGGTTTGCCAATTTTCTTCTAAACTGACGATGCTTTGTACTAGAGTATTACTTGATCTCTGTGTTGCTATTAATGAGCTTTCGGGATATTCTTAAGACACAGATATCCTTTTCTTTAATAAACTGTTAGTCTGATTTTTGGAGAAGTTGGTATGCCAATATTTATCGGTGATAATTTTGTAGAAATGCTACTTTTAATGTGAGCTGAAGTGTTCAGATGTGATGCATAAGATTGTTGCTGTAAATGAACAACAGAACTGGGGGGTTCCCTATTGAGTTTTGCAACAATCAGTGTATTAAGACGTAGTTTTTTCTCGTTTTGACCTCGATAATTGTTTGTTATGTGATTCAATGTATTATGGTGTGTGTGTGTGTTTGTGTGTGTAATACACACTCTTGGGTGGTGGTATACTGAGATGAAGTGTTCAGATATGATATATAAGATTATTGCTGTAATTGAATAACAGAACTGGTGGGATGCCCGATTGAGTTCCACAGTAATCATTAGAAAGTTTTCAAGACGCCTTTGACATGGGTCATTGTTTGTTATTTGCTCCAATGTATTATGGTGTGTGTGCATAATACATACTCGGGTGGTGAATTTTGTCATTCTTGTGAAGGTTGTTTTGTCTGGTAAATCATCTTGTTCCTCTTAATTTTCAAAATTTCTTAGTATCTTGATTTATATATTTCTTTTAGTCTCCTTCATTATCTTTCCACTCTTGTTTCTCTGCCAAACGAAGCTGATTATGTTATTCATTTGAATCTCCAGTTTGAATTGATTATTTTAAATCACGTAATAGATTTGATTGAGATAACTTGGAAGATGAGGTCAAAACAGGAAGATTTTCTTTGCAAACATGGATCTATGCATTATTGTATGATTTCATATAATTAGTTCTGAAGCTGGAATTTTTTATTTATATTTTCCAGATATATGTTATTTAGATATAATTCTGTAGAGTTAAATTGCAATCTTGGAGAGAGTACAATGAGCATGCCATATTTTCGTCAGATGAGTTTTACTAGTGATGCAGGCAATACCTCTAAATCTTGTCTACCTGTAGGTATATGTGGATGCATTGGTGAAGAAAGCATACGATAATTGGAATCAAGTTGTGGAGTATGATGGTAAATCACTGTTGAATTTCAAGCAAATTAAGAAGTCAGACACGTCGCAAAATGATCCTCCTTTGGGCGTAGTCAATTATCCTAGTACTTTAGATGATCAGCTTCAGCAGCAGAGAGTGCCAGCTTCAAGTCTGTCTGAGTCGTCAGTGGATCAGAGCATGCTAGTAGGAGGTGAGCATTGTCTTTCTGAAAGCGGGTAGCATTTGATGTAAAGTCAGTTTTGAGTGCGAGAAATATATAACGTTTTTATTCAGCTATAAATCTTATAAGCAACATCTCTGTTTTTGTCTTAATACACGAGATACAAACACACTTTCATGCATATAATATATACATATATACCTATCTATTTCTGTTTCTTTTCGCTTGAATCTTTTGTTGAGCTTACATAGCCAGGCAGACATGTAAAAGTGGTTTAACATTTTATCTGACCAACCCAGGTTCAGGTTATGATGACAATATGACTACAAGATATCCTAACCAATCTCAGTTAACAAATTCCTGTTCGCACTCCCAGTTTGATACAGCCTCGTTTACTCAGCATGAGCAGCAGGTCAACTATTCCAACCAATTCCGAAGTACTGTATACGATAATAAGGTCGGCCTTGCCCTCGGTCCGCCTCAATCATCACCATCATTCCAAGCGGGGAACTCTTCTGTTCAACAAGCTAATCTAAATCCTTTTGAAGATTGGTCCACTAACCGGGAGAAGGGTGTGGACGACTTTTTGTCAGAGGAAGAAATTCGTATGAGAAGTCATGAAATGCTTGAGAATGAAGATATGCAGCATTTGCTTCGGCTTTTCAGTATGGGTGGCCACGCCTCTGTTAATGTACCCGAAGATGGCTACAGTTTCCCTTCTTACCTGCCGTCGCCTTCTCCTGGATTCAGTTATAACGAGGATAAAACACGTTCCGGTAAGGCTGTTGTGGGTTGGCTCAAGATTAAAGCTGCAATGAGGTGGGGCATATTCATCAGGAAGAAAGCAGCTGAAAGGAGGGCACAGATTGTAGAACTAGAAGACGAGTAGAATTTGAAAAAAATGGAGGTCATCATTGTTACTCGTCTTCCATCCTGACAATTTCAAAAACTCTTCTCGGTACCTGTAGGCTTGTTTGGATCGAAAACTGCAAGGGTATATATTTCTCTGTATCAGAAATCAGTGACTGTATATAGTGTCTCCTGTACAGTACGTCATTTTTGTTTATAACACTCGTTAGTAACTCGATTGCTACTTGCTCTCAAAATCGGTATTGTGGATATATAATTCAATCATGTTTGAAGTCCTGTACTTTTGTTGAGGACTTGAAAGTTAGATTAGGATTGCTGCTTCCGAAATTCCTTATGTTGAATCTGATCATTACGGGTATTATGTTTTAATGATTTTCTTTCGTTTGTTTAGTTCTTTTATTTTAATTTTTATTGTGATTTAGCAATGCCTGAATGATTGTTAAGCTGTGTTGCATGTTAATGACATTAGTATTTGCATCTGAAGACTCTGGATTGAAAATGGTCCTTTTTGTTGGCTTCAGATTTTGGTTGCTCATACATGGTATGGCATTTATAACCAAGTTCAAACCAGCAAAGTTTAGTAGAATTTCGGTTGCTATGTCCTTTAAACAAGTGAAGCCATAATGAATTCTCAAGTAATTTCATAAGACTTGCATAATATCTCCTTGAATTATCACAAAATATCAAGCATTACAAACTTACACAAGACACTTTCACAGCTAACATAAAACTTTCCAGGACTAAACAAAACTAAATGAAAGAATCCTCAAAATCAAAGAATACACTACACATTTCATGAATTAAAGAATATAAGTACATAACTCATGCAGCTCTCTGTAGCTGTCTATGGCTTATGCTGATCCATTGATGGCACACTCTGGAGGGTACCCCTGAGGGAACCTTTTAGCATCAGAGCAGTAATTGTATATCATGTAATTCTTTTGGACCCATTTCAACCTTTCTTGGCTTGTGGCATCCAATTCTTGATTCAGCCAAGAAGATGATGATGGAGAGTTAGAGCTGCAGGAAGTTGTGCCGGAGGACCAAATACATGCGTCGGCATTGAAGTTCCTGTAGGATGCGGTAAACGGAGCCTGCGACCAATCAGTTTTCACGAGCCCCCCTCTCGTTGCCCAATCATCGGCGTTCCAAAGGCTCGAGTAAATTCTCATTGGCTGGTTCTTCGGGTACGCCACGCCGATTGACTCGGCATTCTTGAACTCTCTTATTGGTGTTCCGTCCACGGAAAAGCTGCGCATTGAGCACATAGTCAGTGTCAAGATTCAATTTTTATAAACTACAGAAAGACCTTGATGGGGGAGGCAAAATTTGAGTTCCGTTTATTGTAGACGGGGACGGGGGTGAGGCGACTGCCTCTACCAGCCCCCCTTTCGTTACGTTTCCAGAAAGAATACTTACATGATGCGCAGAGGATTCCAGAGGATGGAGTATGTATGGAAATCAGCAGTTGGGTCGAACCAGAGGTAGAACTGCTGCTCCCTGTTGCCTTTGCCTTGGCTGAACACATTGGTGTGAAGGATATAAGGATCACCACTCAAATTTCCCAAGAATTCAAAGTCTATTTCATCATGTGTTGGTCCTTGTGATGAAAACTGTAGCACAAAAAATAAACAGTCAAAACTTCATCTCCATGAACACAAATGAAGCAGGGTATTTAAGTACAAAATGCAATGGAACCTGGGAAAAAAAAATGCATGCTTACATAGTATGCAGTGACGGTGCCAGCAGAGTTGCCAGGAACAAGCTTGAGCTGCATGTCAATCTTGCCAAACAAATACTCATTCCTGGACTGGAAGCCCGAACCCGAAGCTTTATCGAGCGAAAGAGTGAGGAGTTGGCCGTTGTCGAGTATCTTAGCTCGGCCATCGCCCCATGTTACGTCGAAATCTTGATTGAAATTGCCCCCAAATGCAACCATGCAGGCACTCGTCAAAAGGGTTGTTGCGAAAACTAGTGAAAGATAGCTCAAAGAAGCCATATTGTGTTTGCTATAATTGATGTTATTGTAAGAGAGACGGTAGACCTAGGAAGATGAGAATTAGTGGATTATGGGATGATGTTAAATTTGTTACCTATGCATGCTTTTATAGTGTCGGGACTTTGTGGGGGGTGGGAAGGGTATAGGAAGTTGCCATGGCCAAGTCGTGGCGGTGAAAAAGAGGTTAGTAAAAGAGTTTTGAGCTGGACACAGATGGGCTAATACTAACAGCAATAATTGATTAAAGTATTTGCAGCTGGATAGGGACAACCCATGTCCCCATATTTTAAAAACACGGTTTTGCAAGCGTGTGGTAAAATGAACTTTGCAATTTTTTTTTCCATCTTAAATATCCGATTCTAATTAACTGACAGATTAATTCGAATTCAGATAATATAGAGGCTCAATACAGAGGTAATTCTCCAAACTTAATTGTTTTATTCATAATTTTAAGATTCGAATCCTGAATGTTGTTTAAAAAAATTAATGTCTCATCCAACTAAACTAATCAATAATTGATAAAATGAACTTTGCAACTTGAGTGAACTTTTGGCAATTATATTTACGTGGTGTAGGTTCTTTTGTTACATCAAGAGATGTGCAAATAGATAATTATGATATAGAAAAATTTTTGGTTTTATTTTATATTGAATGTTTTTTTGACTCTTTCTTGGCAATTACATTACATGGTGTAGGTTCTTTTGTTACATCAAGATATTTGTGCAAGTCCATGATTATTATATAGACATGTGTTAAACAACTATACGATGTGACATTATTTAGGTGAATTCAAAAGAAAAAAAAAGGATAAATTTAAATGAATATATATTATCTGTCGAACTATTTAATGCGTCATATTACATTAGATCAAATTTCTGTTAAACTATCTATTTTTAATTAAATTTATCAAAAGGAAAAGACAGGACCAAAAAAAAAACAAATAAACAAACATTTTTGTTAGATTTTTCTTTTTCTTATAAAGAAAAGGACATTTTTGTTGTGTTGAAGGGTACAAATTAGACGGCCAAGGGCATGCCTTACAATTAATTGACAGCCGTATCGTCCTTTCCTCTCAATTTTAATGTTTTATTAAAAATGTCTCAATAAAATATATAAAATTTTAACTATGATATTTTTCCTATAATATTATAAAGTACCAAAATAAATTATTGTCACATTCAAATATATAACAATTTATTTAGTATCACAAAAAAACAATTTTAATTTGATGATACTATATAAAGCATCATGTATTTAAATATAAAAATAATCTATTTTGATATTTCAGAGTGTTACAAGAGATATATTATTGTTAAAATTTAGTATAACTTATTAAGATATTTTTATAAAGTTTAACATACTTTTTAAAAAGTTATCACTTTTTAAAAAAATTATCATATTATACGTGTTAAATTAGTTTTTTTTTTTTTTTAGCAGTGACTCAAATTTGAATTGAATTCTTTTTGTTTTTTTTGCGGTGATATTATTTATAACTTTGTATAGGTATGTAATAAACTTTTCGAGTCTGTGTTGAGGCATGCCACCGGTGACAGAATTAAAATATTGAATCAAATCTGTTCTCAAACACAAATCCGAGTCTAACAAACTGTGGGCCTCTAATAAATGCCTGAAGCACTCTGGTTGCCAAGAAAACAATATAATTTACTCCCAGAAATATATATATATATATATATATAGAGAGAGAGAGAGAGAGAGAGAGAACCCATTTAGATGAGTTCTTTCAGAAGAGAAGCGCTTTTAAAAAAAAAATAGAATTTCATGTTAAAAGAAACTATGTTTGACTATATTTTTTGCCACAAGTAATTTTTTTTTAAAAAAACTTGTGAAGTAATTTAAACTAAAAACATCTTTTGAAATATTTTTAACAATTGCATTCAAACACAAAATTATTTAACTTAAAAAAAACTACAATTAAAAAAAAAGTACTTTTTTTAAACCCAAATTTTGGTTACAAGATTGTGAGAATTAACGAAAAATAAAAAATGAAAAATAATTATAAAAAAAAGGATGGGTGGATCAATTTGTTCAAATCAGCTTCATATCGGAGCGACAATCGGATAAGTTATTTACAATGTTATCCCAATAGGGGCACCGGACAAAGTGGCCGAGCTGCCGAGATTGTGATATTTAGCTGCCGAGTCTTCAATTTTTTTTTTTTTTCTTTTGAACTCGCATTCAAAATTTCAAATTCATCATACTAGATTAATGTGGGGTTGAGCAAAACACACTCATGTCACATAAGGCTAGATGTGCTTCAAAGCAATGCTTGTTCTTGCCTCGCGACATTAGGACAACTTCACGGACCATTTAGTTAACCTTATTGATAATCTCTTGGACGTGTTTGATGTGGGATTATAGACATAAGATGCATAATGCCTAGTTTCACAGGGTAAAAACATGAAAAAAATTGTAAAAAGACGAACATTCCAACGAAATTCCAAAAGATAAATACCATAAGTTCATCTCTTAGGTGGGACTATTATACACAAGTTTTTAGCGTTTGAAATACGAACCGGATTTCAAGCCATCCGGCTCATAAAAAAATTGGCCAGAAATCGAACACTCGTATATATGTTGATATTCAGGATGTTATCCAATATTGTTGCAATTTCACATTGAATCACTTCTACATTCCTTTTCATAATATAAAATCCCATTAGCTTAAACATAAAATAAATATACCATAGAAAATAAACATGACCTAGTAGTACATATTTTAACTATTATATTGGCATTGTTGTTAAGACATATTCAAGCTAATTTTAGTTTTTCACTTAAGCATTTGTTGTTAAGTACATACATACAATTGTACTTTTTCTAGTATAATTCATGTATAAATCCGTGATTCAACTGCTATTCAAAATCGTTTGACAAGAAATCGGCAAATTTTCATTTCTATCACAAAATTCATTATTAAAAAGTTCATACTCTCTCTCTCTCTCTCTCTCACACACACACACACACATTGATGGAGCCAAGACCCTAAGATTCAGGTTACACCTACCAACTACGAATTACAAATAATACAAATAATTAGATTAAAAAATAAAACCAAAGGGTGCACCTGCAAATTTATGAATTATTGATAATACAAATAATTAGACTAAAAAGAAAAAAAAAATCAAAGGGTGCACCCAAAGGAGTGTTTTAAAGGATAATTAGGACACTTGCTCAAATTTTAACTACATGGGATAATTTTAATGTTAGAGGTGCACGTTGGATAATTTTAATGTTAGAGGTGCACGTTGTCATGCCCCGACAGTTTGAACACACATGGATGGAATTGGGAGAATGACGGGAGCATGCAAATGAGACTTCTAACTCTACAATGATGAGCCCGCGCTGCTCAAACTCGTGGGGCGTGACATTCTCCTACACCCAATTCAACAATGCCCTTGTCGTTGTAGAGTTATAAGTCTCGCTTGCACGCTTCCGTCCTCCTGGATCCGTTCATGTGTGCTCAAATTTTCAGAGCATGACAACGTGCGCCCCTCAGCTATATGTGGCCCCGTTACGTATGCACACACACACACACATATGTATACAAGCATACATACAATACATGTATAAGCGCCTATATATTAAAACGAAGAAGAAGAAGAAGAAGAAGAAAAAAGAAAAAGGAAAAAAAAAAAAAAGAGTTATGTGTGTTGTATGTTGATAAGGTTGATAATGTCTACGGACCACAACTTTCTGTCCTTATGTTTACTATCATCCATATTTGGTAAAATGGATATCATCACGAATTGTTAGATGGAATATGACGCATACCAGATAATGGCGGCATTTAATTATTTAAATTAAGCTAAGAGGACCATTTTGCATAAAAACATAATGTAGGCGTTAAATTCTTATATTTGACGACTTAGCAAATTTCTAATTACGTCCTACTCAGATGTATATGTCTTTTAATTTTCAGCTGTGTAAAGTTCTCATTAATTTAATTTTTAGTAGAAATACAATAAAGTAGAAAGATAACAGTATACTTAATGATCATGAGATTCATGTAGAACAGTATTTTCATTAATGTTTCATTAGATAAATGAATTGATAATTTGGACATTCCGACAGATAATTAAATGTTACGTCGTGGGAAACTGCTAAAACAAACATCATAATATGATGAAATTAATGACTTATTATATATGATGTAAATTTAACATACAAATAAAATTCTTATGTAAGTATATACACTGATGATACACAGTTTCACCTACATGCACATACGCTACATAATTCTATATGAAACTCATGATAAGATCATACATCTTGAAATACAACTAAATGAATGAAAACACATATTAAGATAACAGTAAGTACTATATTTAACGGTCAATTGTTTAACAACACTATAGAAATACGCATTAATTGTACTTGTAAGTATGTCGAGGTATATATGTTAATAAAATGAGTTATGATAATAAAGCACGACCCGAATAAATAGTATATAATGAATTTTATTGTAAACTATACGTATACATAAATAAATTACAAAAATATATACTACCTAAAATTATACCAGAAATGATGATGGAAAAAATATTGCAACTCCACATCATAAATCAAATATTAGAATCATAATTGGTATAGTTGAATTCAATTAATTAGTAATCACTAAATTAAGATATGAGTTTGAACTCAACTAATTTGTAGTATCTTAGCCTGTGGATGTGGCTTGAATTGAATTTTGGGGGATCCAAATTATAATCCAACCCCAAGTGGACTTTTCTTTTTGGCCAATGTTTTTGTCCCACTTTTGGGTTATATATAGGGGAGGTTTAGGGTTATGAAGATAGATTGAAAATTGGGTTATACACGTACGTTTTTATCATAGTGGAATTTTTTCTATGTCTTGTTGGTGGATGTATGCTACCTTAACCTAATCACGTTAAATTCTTGTGTCGATTTTTCTTTTGTTTGTCATTGATGTTAGATTGTATGTGTGATTGTTGTGCTTAATTCTCAACAATTGGTATCTAGAGTCGGGTTGTTCACATAACAATCTAGGGTTTCGAGATGGCGTCCTCTTCTAGAAAGTGTGAGGCAGAGAAATTCGAACGAATTTCAGTCTATGGAAGATTAGAATGTAATCGTTCCTAATTTTGCAAGGTTTATGGAAAGCGATAAGTGATGAATTTCTAGAGGGTATGAAAGAGACGGAAAAGGCTGATCTGAAGAAGAGGGCCTTGAGTGCGATTTTTATGAGCGTCACTAATAATGTTCTATATGAAATTGCTGGAAAAGATTCAACAGCAGAAGTGTGGAAGAAATTGGAGGAGTTGTATTCCACAAAATCGTTGACTAATCACCTTTACCTAGAAAAAAAAAAAGCTATACAATGTTAAGATGAGCGAAGATACACCCATAAAAGAACATCTTGATAAATTTAATTCAATTATATGGACCTGGAGAATATAGATACTAAAATTGATAACGAGGATCAAGCTCTGATTGTATTATGTTCATTGTCGCCTTCGTATGAGATTTTGTTGATACTCTATTGTATGGAAAAGATAGTCTTTCATTGGATGATGTTAGTAATTTACTAAAATCAAAGGAGTTGAAAAAGAATTTTCTAGAGAATAAGGAGAGGATAGAAGGAAGGAGTCTAGTGAGCAAGAGAAGAACCCAATTTAAGGGTAATACTTTTGGTAAGAAAAAATCCAGTGCTAGATCAAAATCCAGAGCCAAGAAGTCGAATTGCTTTAAGAGCAAAAAGTTGGGCCACTATAAAAGAGACTACCCAAAGTTGAAAGAGAAAAAGGGGAAAAGCAAGAGAATTCTGCTAATATTGTTGAGAAGAGAGCTGATGACAGTGATAGTGCAGGGGAAGTCTTATCCGTGAGTTCCAACCACAGAAAGATCGAATTCCTGGGTTCTTGATTCTAGTACTACATTCCACATGTATCCACGTAAGCATTAGTTTGTTACATACAAGCAGATGAGTGGGATGGTATATCTAGATAGTGATTATCCATTACTGGTAGATGGAGTTAGTAACACCAGATTGAGGATGTTTGATGGTGTTATCAGAACTCTAAAGTGTTAGCACATTCCTCGAATGACAAGAGACCTAATTTTTCTTTCAACATTGGATTTACATGGTTTTAAGTACCATGTAGAGAATGGAGTTTTAAAGGTGTGCAAAGGCTCTATGGTACTCATGAAAAGTAATTTGGAGTCGAAATTGTATTTTTGACTCGTATACACTTCAGAGCAGTATAGCTTTAAGGGAAGCTGATGTAGCATTTGGGAGCAGTAGTCAAAATCAGACTCAATTGTAGCGTTTACGCCTTGGTCATGTAAGTGATAAGGGACTATCTACTTTGAGCAGACAAGGGTTGTTGAATGGGTATAAGGATGAACCTATGGAGTTTTGTGAATATTGTTTGTTTAAAACAGACTAGGGCGAAGTTCAACAAGAAGCTGGTGCACAAGACCAGAGATAAATTAGACTATATACATTTCGATTTATGGGGTCCAAACAGAGTTCGTTCCAAAAGCGGTGCCAGGTATTTCATGACTCTGATAGATGATTATTGCAGGATGGTTTGGATGTATTTTCTGAAAATAAAAGATAAGGCATTTTCAACCTTTGTCAAATGGAAGATGATGATTGAAAAGCAGACAGAACGAAAGGTGAAGTGTCTTGTAATAGACAATCGGTTGGAATTTTTGTAATCATGTGTTCGATGATTGCTACAACAGTGAAGGAATTATGAGACATCGCACTTGTTCAAGAACGCCACAACAGAATGGTATTGCAGAATGCATGAATAGAACGTTGTGTGATAGAACACGGAGTATGCTCTCTTATTCAGGTTTAGGGAAGGATTTTTGGGCTGAAACTATCAATACAACTTGTTACTTGGTTAACAAATCTCCATCTACAACTATTGAGTGCAAAACTCCTTTTCAGGTATGTTTAGATTCACATGCTGATTACTTTCAGGTGGGAGTGTTTGGTTGCCCTGCTTATACTCATGTGAGGGATGGTAAGCTTGAGTCGAGGGCGAAGAAGTGCATATTTCAAGGATATGCATTTGGAGTGGAGGGTTACAATTGTGGCATCGTGATACAAAGTATCTAGGGTTTGTTATCAGCAGAGAGGTGATATTTAATGAGTCTCCTTCATTGGACTGTCAGAAAGAGAAGGTAATAGCAAAATCAAATCACGGTGTCAGAAAATATATGGAGCTACAGGTTGACACTTTGATTTGTCAGCCTAGTTATTCTAAAGATGAGGTGCAAGAGAATTACCAAAAGAAGATAATGCACTTGAGCAATAACAACCTTATAGCATTGCATTAGGCAGGGAGAAAAGACAGATAAGACCACTGATAAGAGATATGCAAATCTTGTTGCATATACCTTGTCAATTGTAGAGACAGTTGATATGTAGGAACCAAAGAACTATAAAGAAGCTATATCTAGTTAGGATGCAGATCAATGGGTTGGTGCTATGGGCGAAGAGATTAAGTCTCTTCATAGGAATCAGACATGAAAGCTTGTGCTATTACCAAAGGGGGCAAAAAGTAGTAGGCTACAAATGGATTTTCCAAAGAAAGAAAGGCACACTGGAAGTTGAGGCACCAAGGTATAAGGCCCAATTAGTAGCTAAAGGCTTTACTCAAAAGGGAGGGGATCAATTTTAATGAAGTATTCTCTTTAGTTGTAAAACACAGTTCTATCAGGGTCTTACTTGCTATGGTAGCTCTTTTTAATTTAGAGCTCGTGCAATTAGATGTAAAGATTGCTTACTTGCATCGTGAGTTGGAAGAGCATATTTACATAAGTCTTTTTAATCACGTTTGTTTACTTAAAAAGTCTTTGTATTGTTTTAAGCAATTCCCTAGACAGTGGTATAAGAGGATTGATACATTTGTAATTTAGAGTGGCTTCATTCGTAGTGCATATGATAGTCGTGTGTATCATAAAAAGCTTTCAAATGGTTCATATGTTTATTTGTTGCTATATGTGGACGACATGCTTATAGCTGCTTCAAGCATGTCACACATTCAAATTTTGAAAAAGCAGTTGAGTGATAAGTTTGAGATGAAATATTTGGGTCCTGCGAAGACGATATTGGGATTGGGGATTACAAAAGATAAGAGTGTTGAAAAGTTGTACTTGTCTCAACAGACGTATATTGAGAAGGGTCTTCAATATTTCAACATGATTGATGCTAAGCCTGTTACCGTTCCATTGGCAGCCATTTCAAGTTATCTGCAGACTTGTCACCAAAGACAGATGAGGAGTTGGAACATATATCAAATGTTCCATATTCGAGTGTTGTTGGTAGCATCATGTATGCGATGGTTTACACTCGTCCTGATATTTCACATACAGTCAATGTGGTAAGTATGTACACGGCCTCTCCTAGGAAAGAACATTGGCAAGCTGTCAAATGAATTTTGAGGTATTTGAAGGGTACAATGGATGGTCTAACATTCGACAAAGCCAAGTTGGGTAACTCAGTTGTGGATTATGTGGGTTCAGACTATGCAAGAGACTTAGATAAAAGGATATCTCTGATAGGGTATTTATTTACTCTTTTTGGTAGTGCATCCATTAGTTGGAAGGTAATATTGCAGGCTACAGTTTCATTGTATACTACAAAAGCTGAGTACATGACTCTAACTGAAGTAGTAAAGGAACCTATTTAGTTACAGGGTTTGGTGAGTGATCTTAGGTTGACTCAAAAGAAACCGGTTGTGTTTCGTGATAGTCAAAGTGTCATTCATCTTACCAATAATCAGATATACCATGAGCATACAAAACATATCGATGTTAGATATCATTTTATTCGGGGCATTGTATCACAAGGTGTTGTATTTGTAGAGAAAGTGTCTACACATGACAATCTGGCAGATATGATGACTAAGGCAGTTCTTGTTACCAAGTTTAGACATTGCCTAGACTTGGTTGGTATTTGTGGTACTCATTAAAGTCATTTGTGGGGCTATGTGCAAGACAGAAATAGGGCATTCCTTGTTGGTGATTGGAGAACTTAAGCCAAGGGGAAGATTTGTTGATATAGCTTGATGAATTTTGGTGGATCCGAATTATAACCAGATCTAAAGAGTCCCGCGGTACGATCCGAACTGGACTTTTATTTTTAACCCATGTTTTCGGCCTACTTTTGGAGTTATATGCAGGGGAGGTTTAAGGTTATGAAAGTAGACTGAAAATTGGGTTGTACACGTACATTTTCATCATAGTAGAATTTTGTCTCTATCTTGCTCGTGGATGTAGGCTACTCAAGCCGAACCAAATTAAATTCTTGTGTCGATTTTTCTTTTCTTTTTTGTTTATGTTAGATTGTATGTATGATTGTTGTGCTTAATTCTCAACATAGCCTAAAAAATTAGTAAAGACTAAGCTCTATCTAAACTTGTTATCGATCCTCGACCTCGTGCAGGTCCTTGAGGAAATATTCTAGCCGAATTAGATTTGACCATACTCAATCAATCACATGAAAAGTTTTGTTATTGCACTTATCATATAGTCCTTACATCTCACAATTGTTGTCATTTAAGGTTCTTACACACGAATTAAGTAAGTAGCTTTGATAGCCTTATTTATAGGTTATTTTAACCAAAATACCTCACAATTAATGAGTTGTTGTGGAGATCTTTTAGGAATTTAAAAAAAAATTAATTACAGTTTAAGAGCATATTAAGAAAAAGTTAATAGGTTGACTTTTACAATGTGAGAATGACATATATTATGGAATAAAAAATATTTTTCAAAACGGCATGTATTATGGGATAGAGGGAGCAATTGATTTCAATATCCACTGTAATTCATCAATCAATTATTCCTTTCATTCCCTTTTGTTTGTCACTTTAGCAAAAGAAGAAAAAAAAAATTCAAAATAGTTCTCATTCTCACTTTTGAAGAATTCATTTATGAATTTTTCCCCAAATACCCTTTGACTTTCATAAGTATTTGTTGTAAATTTCTAAAAAAGTCTCAACACTCATTAATTAACTATAAAGGCATTTTAGTCTTATTAATCTATAATTATTAATGGTCTTTCTTAATCTTTGTGTAAAAACCTTAAACAATAAATGAAAGGGAACAAAGGAAGCAATACTGATTTGGAAGAACTTGATATAAATTAATTTGAATTTTTTATTTTCGAGATGCTACACTTGATAGAATAAAATTCGTAATTAGACCCTAGAGAAAAGCACAAATACACAAGATTCTTGGTAATCAATTTTCATTGGTAGGTTGTAGGTGGAACGGTGATTAATTGAGATAGACCAAGGTTGAAATATCGAAGGGGCATGGATAACCATGGGTCGCCCTCATAGAGAAAAGGAATGGCTATAGTTTGCCATCCAACACGATCGCAGCAATCCAAGAAAATGACAAATTAAAATATAACATCATCTATAATTAATATTGAAAGGCCTTGGCCACCAGTACAAACTAATATGCAGATAGATGTGAAAATGTGAGATTCAATGCCGATTGTAATTTCTCAAACATTTGTAACATTACAAGAGATTACAAATGGTTATGGCTCTACAAAGGAGCTCTCACTCTTCTCGTTCCCATAAGTTCATCCCATACTTGGCATTCATACTCTTCTCCGCCATCTTTTTCTTCAAGGTCCCTCTTATGTATTTTGTATCTATATGTTTATGAGAGAGAGAGAGAGAGAGGTTTCAGGCATTGATATGGGTTTTTTTTTGGTGTTTGTTTATTTTGTAGGTGGACGTCTTCATATCTCACAAAATCTTGACGAATCGACGTAACCTAGAGAGCACAACAAGGTATATGTAGTAATCAAATTTTCGTTACAGAAAGCTAAGCTTGTAATTATAATATAGTGTGCACTGGGGCAAATTTTATAGTAAATATTAATGTCAATTAATGAAAGTTAGGAATTTGCAGAATGTAGGATAACTAATGGCATTGAAATGAACCACACTTCAAGTTGCATAACTTGATTTGTTGTCTCTTCTAACCACTTATCTTGTTTTTGGATTAATGTTTCTATTATGCATTTAAAGATTATTTAAATTTTAATGAATTTATTTCAAATATATATGAATTTCTCGGTTATATATTACTCTCTATGAATTGGACTTTTCATTATTTGCATTGTGTTTGTGTGGGAATGGAGGAATCCTTTTTGCCCAAATCTGGCTCCAGTTTTTCTAGTATATATTCATGTGCGTGTAGATATATGTTTCTTCATTACGAATTTTACGGTTAATTACACTCAAGTCCCCATTGAAATCATCAAATCCTCCCTATAACTTTTATAATTACACTAACAGTTCCTCTAAATTTGACGATTTAACAAGCTTGACTTTTTGTTGGGATTCTCTGAACTTTTGGAAGAGAAAGTTGCCTAAACTCGTCATCTAAATATCCAAAATCTAAGTTTGAAATGATTTTTAACAGAGAAAGTAGGATTATTTACTATGGGGGAAAATATTAATGGAAAATTCTAGTCTAAATTTGATTCAATCGAATCAATATTAATCACGTAGTGAGTGTTTTATATTTGCTTGTGAGTGGTTGATAATTTGGAGACAATATTAACTAATCATTTGACAAGTACAATGCACTTATCATATGATCTATTGGGTTTAATCAACCAAATTTGGGTAAGAATTTTTCGATATTAAGGGTGAAGAGAGGGTTGGGGCACATATATTGTGAGCCAAAAAAAAAAAAACGTTCTACTAACAACAAAATGGATAGAATAGAGATGAATAAAGGGACAAAAGGACAACATACAGATGAAATTCCACTCATTTCATTACACATTTTTTTATCTATCATGAATCAATAAAACCCACAAGAACCGAAAACTTCCAAATGCTGGGAATATGGGGACCATTTATAATAAATGTTTTATCTTGAGCAATTAATAATTCAAAAAATTGTCTAAATTAATCACATTTTGTTATGATAGTCAAACTATAGTTATCGGAAATGGTACATTTCACCGGCACTTCCTGACGACATGGGGAGAGAGCCGGGCACGGATACTCGACGACGGCGAGCTGCTCACCCTTTCACTGGACAAATCATCCGGGTCGGGCTTCGAGTCCAAGAAGGCGTTCTTGTTTGGTAAGATCGACATGGAAATCAAGCTCGTCCCTGGTGACTCTGCAGGCACTGTCACAACTTATTACGTAAGATTCCTACATTTGGTTAGTAAAATATTTCACGTTCAATGCACGTCCTTTTCTAATTCAAAAGGTTGATTAGAAGATTGGTTGTAGGCTTTTATAGTTAAGTAGTAACATGATAAGAATGGGTCTCAGTTGTCGTCAGACGGGGATCATCACGATGAGATAGACTTCGAGTTTCTGGGAAATTCTAGTGGCAACCCATACACCCTTCACACAAATGTGTTCAGCCAAGGGAAAGGTGACAGAGAACAGCAGTTCTTCTTGTGGTTTGATCCAACACAGGATTTTCACACCTATTCCATTCTTTGGAACCCCAAGTGCATTATGTAAGTATGTACAAACACTATCCCACAAAAAAGAAAAAAAAAACGAATAATAATAATAATTAAGGTAATAAAATGGAAGAATATCAATAATAAAAAATATTAGTTGATAATAACTTTTATTTTTATTTATCAATAATTATATATTTGCAGTAACTATTTTTTATGGTCGCAATAACAATTTAATGATAAAGATAGTATTTGTAAGTTGTTGCTATCACATACATATGTAAAATGACAACACAATGATAAGAATACATTATACATGTTATTGTAACCTGTGACTAAACTTTTGTCGTTGCAAGGAACTATATATATATATATATATATATATATTAACAAAAATATATTAATTAAGAATATAAAATTCATCACAATCACAAAATTTGACGATTTTCTTCTCTTT
This sequence comes from Petrea volubilis, assembly GCA_026212405.1. NCBI lineage: Eukaryota > Viridiplantae > Streptophyta > Magnoliopsida > Lamiales > Verbenaceae > Petrea > Petrea volubilis. The sequence continues at coordinate 28,845,978 of CM047870.1, forward strand.
TGTCACAACAAAGATTTTTTTTTTTTTAAGCATAATGTGATAAAAAATTATAACTGAATCGTCACTGTAAAAAGTATTGCAAATTTTTAAATAGTATAATTAATTAGTTATCAATGGGCAATCAAAACAACATTAATTTTTTCATCGTTCATAAGTGTCCTAACCTAATAAAATATATATCATTAGGGAACAACAACATGTAATGCCACTTAATATATGTTATTAGCGGTGATTTTTATCACTCAACTCTATATCGTCAACGTTATATATCGTTTTTTAGTAATAACTCTCTCTCTCTCTCTCTCTCACACACACACACACACAGCTTCTACGTAGACAACATACCCATAAGGGAATTCAAGAACGCAGAGCACTTAGGCGTTCCCTTCCCCAAAGACCAGCCCATGAGAATCTACTCCAGCCTCTGGAACGCCGATGACTGGGCCACGCAGGGCGGCCGGGTTAAAACTAACTGGAATTTAGGCCCTTTCACTGCTTCCTACAGAAATTTCACAGCTGATGGCTGCATCTGGTCTTACAGAACGAAAAGTTCATTGTGCGATTCGAATGATTTCGCGACGAAATCTGTGCTGAACATGGAGTTGGATGAGAGAAGTAGGATGATGATGAAGAGGCTGCAAAGGAAACGTATGATTTATGACTATTGCAGGGATAAATGGAGGTTCCCGGAGGGCCCTGGCCCTGAGTGTAGGATTAATTAGACAAGTATTTTGGGAAGAAGTTCTTGTTTTCTTGGTTTTTGTTTATGTTGAATTTTTGGATTTGTTGGTGGGTTGTGGGATCGATGTGAGGACAATTTGTATGGTCAAGATTGGTTATTGAATAAGATTAGGTGTATGCGATGGGTTTCTTCTTATTTGAACTAATCGCACGATAGGAAGAGGTGATATCACTTGACCAAATGGCAGTCATACAACATTCCAATGTTTCATAATTTATTATTATTATTATTATTATTATTATTATTATTTGTGTTTATTTGTTAGATTGGACGATGATATGGATAATCATTTCAAAAGATAAGAAAAACTGAGTGCGCTGATTAATTATTGACAAGTTATAATATTTCAAAATATAGAAATCTTAAAGTGCATCGACTCCTCTCAAAATTGGGCGGGTGTGTGAATATACCAGTGTATGTGAGTCATTTATTGATTAATATTAAAAAAATGTTTATATCTTTATGGATTTTTGCCAATAGTTCCCTTAAAAATATGCAAGAAAATTATATTTCTCAAAACTTTTTTTTATCTATCGACGGGTTCTTCATCGAAAATTAATTTTTTTTTCTGTTTCTTTTAATTTTTTCTAAAATTGCTAATATGCTTGTTGGCGATTAAATTTCGTCCAATTAAAAATTAACAAGTATAAATTAAAATATTAAATATTAATTAAAATTTCTATTTTATATTTTGGAATTTTCTAAATTTAATTCCAATATTAAATAGTTAATTTTGATTAACATTTTAATATTTATTTTACCGACGAATAAGAAGTCGTCAAGTGTCAATATGAGGTGTTTCGGCCAATTAAATCAAGTCTTGCAGCCCGAAAGTTCAAAACCAATCAAATGGTGACAAGTGGCGCATTTGGTCGCATGGACAAATCAAATAATGACACGTAAATGCCATTTTTTCTCTTTAAAAATAATTTATATTAAAGAGATAAATATGGAAGAAGTTGCTAACAATCTGAAAACCCTGCATGAACAACTATAAATAGGGGTCATTTGGAGCTCAAAAAAAGAAAATCATCAAGAAGATTTCAAGAGCAAGAGAAGCCAAGAAGATCCAGAAATTCTCTCAAGGCAATCTCAAGAAGATTCGTGAAGATCGAAGGCGAAATTTCCGGCGTTCTTCGCGAAAGTCATCAAATCAAGGCGTTCAATCCGCGATCAAGGTGTTAGCCCCGCGTTTTGGCGTTTTCTCCAAATCAAATCCACGGTGATTAAAGCGACGTTCAAGGCGTTCTTCGCAGAAATCATTCAAATAAGGCGTTTGATCTGCAGTCAAGGTGTCAAACCAGCAAATCGGAGTTTTTTCTTTAAGTCAAAGTCAAGTCAAGTCCACGGTATTCACGGTGTTCATCGAAGTTTTCGGCGTTTGATTCGTGATCAAGCTACTTAGCCCACGAATTGCATTATTGGAATATTCGAAGAAAAGAATTAGGAGATTAATCTTTTAGGGATTATTTTCCACTAAATTATATACTTTTTAAATATTTGTCACGTACATTTCTTAATTTGTAATTTGTATTTACAAAATACGAAATTTTGTGTGAACAATGCTATTAATTGAATTTTTAAATATATACTTGTTATCAATTATTTTACTAGCTATAAATGCGCCATTTCAAATTACATTTCATTTTGAAAAATGTATTATTTTTATTGGTAAAAAAATTATTACTCCCTTCATTTTCTTTTATATATTATTTAAAATTTTTGTACAATGATTAAGTATAATAATTAACAGTCATAATTTTAAATTAATAAAATTGAAATACCTTTTTAGTTAATTATTTTAAATAATGAGTTGTTGAAATTTTTTTAAGAATTTAAAGATGATATTTTATTAAAGTGAAGGCCAATATTAGGGAAAAAAAAAAAGTAGTAATGTAGTTTTGAAAAGCGAGAATTGACAAATATTTTGAATCCCAAAAAAAGGGAAGCCCGCCCTCCTCCTCCTCCTCAGCCCGTTCCGCCTCCGCAGCCGTTCTCTTCCTCCCTCCCTCTCTCTCTCTCTCTACCTTTTTTCCGCCGCGGCCGCCATCCGAGGACGCCGAAGCCGACGACGTCGGCACCAGCGAACTCCGCCACTGTCGCCGTGCACCATCAAGGAGTGACTGAAAACTGATGCTCCGTCGATCCGCTGAACCGAACAAGGTTTTCTTTTACTGATTAATTTGTGTTCCTCTTATTGAGAATTTGTAATATTGAGAGTGTATTGTTGTTTCATTTGCATTTTTCTTTTCTTTTCTTTTTATTTTTTGATTAAGGTTACGTATGTGAAAGAACTATTAATTTGTTGAAATTTATTTATTTATTTATTTATTTGAATTGGCAAGGTGTGGCGTATACTCGTGAACCTGAAGGATTTTCACTGCCAAAAGCTGTGTGTGTGTGTGTTCACTTATGCGTGCTTGTACTTAGATTGTTTCGTCTTGATTATCTGTATGGGATTAAAATTCAAATGTGTTGATTTCTTGGTGTTATTATGCGAGATGTGAGACTGAGAACACCATTTTTAAATGAAATAGTCGATTTCGACTGAGAACCATTTTCAATTTGCATGAAACTTGTGTGGAAACTTTCTTTGCAATTTGCATTTGAATGTGCTTTTTCTTGAACCTGCAATTCAATTACGTATGCGACTTAAATGGTAAATCAAGGTTTATGTTTCAAAGATATCGCAAGAAAATCTGCATTGCGTGAAGTCGCATGAAGATCCTAGTTCTTAGAGTAAAAAACAGAGAGAGAGAGTCTGTTTTGTGTGCTTTGTCTTATCAATTCAGTTACTTTAGCTAGAATGGCTGCAGTGCATGCATGATGATATTTTGTTTCCCCATAGTATCCATCGTGCTCATTGTTTATTTGGCCACGAATCATTGTTTCTTGTTCTCCTTCCAGTTTGTGTTTCAATGGTATATTCTTGGTGTAACTTTCAATCCTTTTTAGCTGTCTTTTCTGTTTTCACTGGCTATCTTATACGGTACTTTTCTAACTTCTTGAAATCTTGATTTTTTTTTGGCCACCACAAAAAGTGAGCGTTTTGACTGTTTTTGAACATTTTAAGTAATGGCAGTCTCTGGATCCATGCTTTCAAGATTGTATGCAAAGTAACTCTGAGCTCCTCATCATATCCAATATTTCTGTGTTGGACTGACTTATCCAAGTTTTCAGAGGGTATTTTTTGTTTGATCGAGTCTCTATGGTTCTTGCAGATATAATTATTACTCCAAAAATCCACTCCTCGTGGCAGCATACTGAAAGAAAACATACATAATTATAGCATCGAGCAGCCCGGCAATGAAGATGTATGTACCTACTCAAAGTAAATATTAATTAGTCTTTTGTCACTAAATTTGTTTGTCTAATTTGTGTTTCTCACTTTCACCTCTTATTGGTTACAATTTTTCGTTTTTCATCTACTTTTATTGCAGAATTGAAACTAATGCTGGTGCTCTTACTAATTTTGAAGTGCTCGATCTTTTGAGATCTAGAGGAGCTGGAAAAGATCCTACACGGGTTATTGCTTCTGTGTCACCTTCTGAGTTTAAGGTTAGAGGTTTATGCCAGGAATTTATGTTGATTATCAAAAATGTAAAAAGTGCGCGACTAATGCTTCTGAGTTTCGCATAGGTTTTTGATTATTTAGAGCAATCTGCTGCTTGCAATCAAACAAGGGAGATCGTCCATAAGTTTGCTGGTGAGTGTAAAAAATATGACCTTGCTAATGCAGAGATTCTTAATGTTGTCAACATGAGACCATCATCTGCCGTTGAGGTTTTCACGGTAATTTTTACCACACTGTAGTAATCAATCTCTTCGGTTGCGTAACTTTATCATATTTTAGTATTTTAACGCGGTGATATTCATTGTTGAAATGCTATTCTTAACTTTGTATTCATTCAAATTTGCCCATTTTTGGCAGATCATAGAGGAATGTGACTCGCGTATGGATGAAAAAATCGATGATTTGGTAGAGACCATCTTGCAGGTCTTGCCGCCTCTTCCGTCACAAGTAGAGACTAATGAAGAAACTGTTGAGAAAAATGAAGAAACTGGTGAGGTTGAACAAGCAGAAACTGAGAAACCGTGAAATGAAACAAGTACCTGTAATATATAACTTGCTCCACACTTCCAATGCAGCTATTTTTGTGCTCAACTGCACTAGTTTTTATTTGTTTATTATTTTGTTTTACCTCAGATGAAGTATTTCATCTATTTTCATGTTGCGCTATTTTTAGGATCTACATAGAGTTGTTAAACAATAAACATATGATTTTGATTGGTAAAATTGTTTATTTTTCAAGATAATGGCAATCTAACAAGATAAACCATCGGTACCTACAATTAATTTTAAAATTGAAAGCCCGCGATATTCATCTAAACACGTGTGTAAGATGACTTATAAATTGTAGCTAACTAAGGCTGTGTTTGGGAGTTAGGATTTCAAATTTATTATTACAAATCCATTGCATGTTGTATTTTTAATTGAAATTGTTATGCATTTGTATTGTACAGTGGCCTGATTTTCTGCAAAAGGGTCTAACGAAGCTCTTTTCCGGTCCGGCATCCTCCGATAGTTTCCTAAAAACAAGTTTAAAATGTTACCGTGCTTTATGAGTTGAGTATTGATCACGTTAGTTGGGCAATTCTACCATCAGTCGGCTTTGTAGGTGATTAAGGTTAGTCATGCCTTCAAATAATGCCACGTGTATTAATTTTAATTTTTTAAATAAGTTATCAATTAATTAAATCTCACACTTACCAGCTTCTGCAGGTAAACAAACTATTTTTCTCTCTCTACAAAATCAATTCTAATTAGATTTCCATCTCTAATTCTCATTTAATCTTGAAAAGAATGGTTATTGTTGGATTCTAAAGAGATTGGAGGATCCTTTAATTATTAACCTTACCAAATATAAAAAATCTCCCTTAATTATTAAGAGTTCTTAAGGTAAATAGTTTCTATTGCTATTTAAATGTTATACTTTAATTAAAAGAAATCACATGATATTTTATTTTAGTAACAACAAATATTATTATTATTATTTCTTTTAATTATTCTCGTGAATTAATTTAGCTAATCATTCTATTATTATTATTATTATTATTATTTCGACGTTCAATTAGAGTATATATATCTTCTCCAAGATATGATTACAAACATCGACACACTAGTATAAAAAAAAATTTATTTGAATTCATAGATGTACGAACAAAATAGAAATTCTAGGACAAAAATTAAAAGCAAACAAACTAGTAACATTGACCTATTTTTACATTTATTTTGTTTATTTTCAAATAAGTCAATATAATTATTTTGTTAAAATATTGTATATTTCATCGTCAATTATTATACTAAGAACGTATAATACAATTACTAAATACTTTATATCAAGAATGTGAGTATTGTTCATCAAATTAAGAATGTGTGACATCTAATCGTTAATATTATTATCACCATATTATTTATTAGAATTCACTTTACATTTGATCACACACATAGTTATAGTCATAATTATTCAAATGAATAAATGAGTGTTATAATTGTTTACCTTCTCTAAGGAGTACATACTTTTCAATATATAATTGTTGTGTTACGTCATTTAGATCTATATTAATTAGACCCATACATAAATACTTGTAAATTATAATTATTTATTCACATATGATTATTAATATTATAATTGTTATTATTTTTACAGTTATCTCACATTAAACTATATATTGCTAATATATAGTTATTATCACTACTATTATTATTCATTATATATTATTATAATCATAATTAGTAAGACCAATAATTGAATTATATATTTGGTTACACTTGCTATGCATAATATATATTTGAATATATCACACCACATTGACATATATTTGGTCAAACAATATTATTATTATTATTATTATTATTATTATTATTATTGGTGTTTGATATTTGTATACCCTCCACTAATAATCAAAACATATTTTTTTAACAACTACTACTTATTGCTCTCTTCTGGATATATTTTATAGATTTGCAGCACTTTTAAAAATATATTACTCAATCTCAATACAGATCAATCATTATATAATAAATTTATAGATAGTATAAATAATTTACTTAATAATAATATTTAAATTTTAAAATTTTAATTTGTTATTTAAAATACAAATACTGATATTCTAGATATATTTTTAAAATAATTTGTCATCAGTGTTATATATTTTTTAAAATGTGTTGAAAAGTTAAATTAAGCATAAGTTTTTATCAACTATTATCCTATTGTTTGAATTTATAAATTACATATATGTTATAAAAACAATTTCATTGGTTTGTATTTAGTGGGACCATATATAGTGTAATAAAATAATTGTAATAAATTAAAACCATAGGATAACCTGTGTAGCAGGTAACCCTTCCACTTTACCTGCACAACAGGTAACAGGTCACATATATATGGACGGCTTAGATTTTATTTACCATATCTAATGGTTAAGATTAGAGGTGACTAATGTTAGTCACCTACGAACCATGACTGATGATGGAATTTCCCACGTTAGTTTGTCTTCATGACGTGTATATGTTATATGTAACCTATGCATTTGTTTAGTATTTTATTGCAACTTGAAGGTCTTTTCTTTCAAATATTTACAGAGGCCATTTTGTAATTTTCAAAGATAAATAAAACAAATTAGTACCAAAGACTTGAATAATTGATTTACATTCTAAAATGAGTTATTGATAACAAAATGAATATATTTATGTTAATTCTTTAATTGCGAGCAATAAGCTCAACCATATACCTATATTGAATTACATCAAATAATTAAAATAGTTTCATTTGGTGGTATTTAAAGGTTCAAGTTCTTTCAATTCCACGAGTAGATAACGAGATACCTACAATAATCAATGCACGTAAGATCCTAATTTTTTTTTTCTTAGACTACAATCAAAATAGAATATAAATCTATATATTATAATGAAGAATCAAACTCAATACCTCATAATCTCGTGATCTCAATTTTACCAACCGATTTAGATTTTACCAACACATTGTCCTGCATATGAAAATTTCAAAAGTAAGATAGGATATAATTGGCGCACTTGTTCGGTGTATGACTTTGATGTGACGATAAAACCTAGGAAAATTTGAATTCCGAACATTAGAAATTCAGAAGTTACTAGAATTTAGTGTGCAAATTCTAATAGCCAATAGAAGTTGTTAGCTTGTCCCAGTCCCACAACAGTGGCCAATTGGCCCAATAGTGCCGCCCCCACAGTACCATGCTAACTTATTAGTGTTCTTTCACCCGACGCGGCTCACCCACTTAAACCGTGTCAGGGTGGGATATTATATTGGTGGTCCTTTCACCATGCATCATCACATCTCATCATTTCACTAGTCTCTCCAAAATATACATATATATATATATATATATATCAAGCCTGTTCATTTTGTAATATGATTGTTCGATATAAAGTACCAAAAATTTATTTAATTATAAGTTTCATTGAAATCGCATAAATTATATCTTCCAAACCTTTGGTATAATTTGTAAAACATTTCAGAAAATTAAAGTTTATAATATGTTTAACCTGAATTCTCATGATTAATTTAACAGTGATGGAACTAGGAAGGTTTAGAAGGTGCAATCGCTCCCTGATTCATATCTATCTAAATTTCACATGTATTATTTTAAGAATTTTAAACCTCTCTCCTCTTAAATAGTAACAATAAATTTAATATTTTATAAAAATTTAATTTTGCTATCTAAACAAAATCTCTCGAATATTTATATATATCGCCCATCCATAGTCCATACTCACTAATTTTATGAAAAGTTAGGTTATACGCAACTCATTTTAATTAATTAAATGCCACATAAATAATATTTTTTTCTACACTGACAATGAAAAGTAACAATGTTTCTTTTTTTTTTTTTTTTTGAATAACTCTGAAATCTTTATGGATAAATTACAAGAGCCGCCCAATTAGCGGAGAATAGATGTTACTCAGTTGGGTACTACTTAATTGAATTTTTAACCGTTGGATTAAGTATTATGATATAATATATATATTTAATACTTTTTTGACATCATTATATTCGAATTTAATGATTAAAAATACTAATTGAGCTATGCTCGTACGAACAGCTAGCACAAAACCCCAATTAGCATAGTGGAGAGATTCTCATTAACAAAGTTTGCCCCAGCTGTACCTCACCAACTTCTACTTTTGAATAAGCTTCTTCTTTTTTCTATTTTTTCACTTCCCAATACCCTATATATAAATAGACATTGTACACTTCCCCTCAAAACCAAAAATAAAGCCATCTTTCAAAAGTCAAATACTTGCTCTCCAATTCGCTTGTACATTACATAAAAATTCAACCAAACTTTGGGCCTCAAAAATTAGAACTACTTAACAAATGGCTTTTTATTTTGCCACACCTAAGTCAAATGCCAAAAACAAAATTGTAGCATTGCTGATACCACTTCTCTTGGGCTCTTTAGCCCTTTGTTGTGCTGGAAATTTGAATAGAGATTTTGACATTACATGGGGTGACAGCAGAGCCAAGATTCTCAACAATGGCAAACTACTTACTCTTTCACTTGATAAGGTCTCTGGCTCTGGAGTTCAATCCAAGAATGAGTACTTGTTTGGGAAGATTGATTTGCATGTTAAGCTTGTCCCCGGAAACTCGGCTGGCACAGTCACTGCTTACTATGTAAGTGACACTACTTCTAAAAAAATTCGTGCATTCATCTCATCCCGAATCTTATTCATACACAAAATGGTCAAATTATACCAAATTTTTCTTGTAAATATTTTTTTCCATAGTAAATTAAACGTGCAGCACAATTTTTCATACTTGGTATATGGGTGAAATTCAAAACTAAATGTATGCAAGAACTTTCTATTGTTATGCAGCACAAATATTTTAATTATAATCCTTCATTCTTGTTGTCAAGAGACGCCATATAATCTTTGTGACCTCAAGCAGAATTGGTAAGGCTGATAAGCAGCTCCTAAAGTCTATTTAGAGATTGAGCTAGGGAGCTGAAGGTTGCAGTCGCCCTCTCAAGTTTATGTTGTGTTAAATTTTACATGTATTTTGTTAAAAATTTAATTCATATAATACAAATATATTTTATATTTTATAAAAATTTGATCGTGCCTTGTGAGATTATTACTTGGCAAGAATTGCATGGAGAATGATACTATTTGCCATTATGATTCTCCTAACACGAAGAAGTTGAGTGTTGGTGCAGCTATCTTCTCAAGGTCCAACACATGATGAGATAGATTTCGAGTTTTTGGGCAATCTGAGCGGCGATCCTTACATTGTCCACACAAATGTATACACACAAGGCAAGGGTGATAGGGAGCAACAATTCTACTTGTGGTTTGATCCCACTGCTGATTTCCACACATATTCCATCCTCTGGAATCCCCAAACTATCATGTAAGTTAATTTCTCCTAAAATTTTCAGTCAATTCGTAAACATTCCATTTGTTCACACACACACACACACACACACATATATATTAGTTCCACTTTACCTGTACGATGTGTCCCTTTCTGATAGTTATTGCACGTAGTGAAAGTACATGATTAATTACCCTTAGACCCCTCCAAAATAGCATAATTAGCAACTCCTTCCCTTAAACCTTCACATACCAACATCTGCCCTCTCCAACTTTTCGCCGCTTAACAAATTGCCCTTTCATTATGGGTTTTAACAGAAAATGATGACTTCATCGAATTGTCATGCCAATTTCTTACTTTGCTCTTAACCTGGTAATCCTCTAACTAACGCTTTACACTATTTTTGAAATTTAGAGGGATTCTAAAACTAACATAAATATTACCGACACATAGGGGTATAATGCTATATCAAAGTTATGATCAACCTCGGATGACAATATAATTCAAATTTGGATAAATTTTTCAAATTGTTCTCGCATATGTGTGAATCAGCACAATTGACCTTCCGATTTTCCTTTCTTTTGCCAGTTTCTACGTCGATGGAACGCCAATCAGAGTATTCAAGAACCAGGAATCACACGGCATCCCATTCCCCCAAAACCAGCCCATGAGAGTGTACTCGAGCCTATGGGACGCAGACGATTGGGCGACGAGAGGCGGCTTCGTCAAGACGGACTGGAGCCAGGCTCCATTCACAGCTTCATTAAGAAACTTCAGGGCCAAAGCTTGTGTCTATAAATCTACACAGTCTAATTCTTGCACTTCAAATAATAATAAAAATAACTCGTCCGCAAAGCCATGGCTATGGGAGGCGCTTTACTCTGCAAGTGAAGCTAGACTAAAATGGGTGCAGCAAAATTACATGGTCTACGATTATTGCAAGGATATAAACCGTTTCCCACAGGGCATTCCTCTTGAATGCACTATTGACACCACCACTAGCGGGACTAATTGATGAGAAGTGTTATGTATGATTTGTCATGTCAATAGGTGATTTTTGTTCGTTTGTTTCCGATGATAAATAATGCTGAAACAGGGTCATTGTCGATTTGTACTGAAAATTATTCAATTTCTCAATGTAATGAAAAGGAGTTAAAACACATAATTTCTTGTAATTTTTTTTAAATCAACATTGAAGATCCTATGACTTATTTAATCAATTACCTCATCGCCCATTTTGGTCTTTTGAATATAATGTGACACTGTGATGATATTTTTTACTATCAAATTTCTCTGAAATCATCAAAAGCTTCTGATAAACAGTCGTCTGAAAAAAGTACTGAAAGTGTTTTCGACAATTTCATCTTCGACTGAATATTTATCAGGATTTGATATATATATTTTTTAATATATTGGCATTGTTCACAATTCAACGATAAAATTTAATTAAAATTTGTAAGGCCCAACAAATTTTTTGGACCTCTTAATTGGATAAACAAACTTAATGATTTTTTTTTTTAAAACTAGAGTAATTCTGTAGTTAGAGGATGCCCTCATACAAAGCATTTCAACCATATTGTCCATGATTCGTGTATAGGAGAAAACAAACTTAATAAATTAATCAACTCATCACTCATGCACCAATCAGTGTATATGTATTACATGTATTTATGAATGAGAAAACAATTTATTCCTTTTAATTATTATAGTATTAATGGATATAAATTTATGCATATAGTAGATGTTGTTTTTATTTTCATAATAAAAAGTGATCTATTTTTTTTTTTACTATTTTAAAGTTGAAAGATTTTTTTAGTTTTTATGAACCCCCTTCTATTTAAATTTATATTTTTGTGAGATTAATAGCATTGTTGTTATAATTTTTAGCATATTAATATATATATATATATAAATAAATAAATACATAGTAGAGTTTTAGAAAAGGCCGGGGGGGGGGGGGGGGAGGGGGATTGCACCCCCTGAAGTGCACATAGCTCCAAAAATCACAGTAAAAGAGCGTACAAAACAACTCAATGCATGTAGAGTTTTCGTTGAACACTCTATAATTTTGTAGAGAGTTTACTGCTAATTATATCCAGGCATGATTCTTTTTTTTTTTTTTTGGACGAATTATCCAGACATCATATTAATTTCGCACTCTGGTACTTCTAATATTTCCTCTGTATATCACAATAACTTTGGGCTTTTCCTTACTATTAGGCCTCTGTTCCAATTTTATTGCACCAGTTTGAGGAGATTTAGAGTTTGATCACAAGTTTTAGTTTGCTCGTATACATATCCATACTAAGTAAATTTTCAAACGATACGAGGTTCTATTAAATGCTAATAAAAAATAATAGAAAAAATCTATGAAATCTATCCTACAATAAAATATAAGTAAAATTTACGATTAGATGCCCCTTTGTTGATGGATTTTAGCCAACATTTGAACCAAAATAAGGTATAAATAGGGTTTAAGTTGAGATGCACCAGCTCACTAGCTTTGTGAAGTGGCTCGATTCGAGCTCATTCATGTTTGTTTATTTATTTTTAAAATATATATATATATATAACCTATATTACATATTATAAAATATTTTATTAATAATATCCGTATATTATTTAAAGATCAAGATTATTATGTGACTTAAAATTCTCATTTTACATTTTATATTATAATTTTCATGTTATTGTGAGAAAAATATGTCAAATTTCATAGAAAAATCGTTAAGAGATGAATATGAGCTTGAGCTCCAATTATTTACTTCGAGTGCGAGCCTATTATATTATCAACTCGAACTCAACTAATTTACAGTTCTAGGTACATATGAAATCTTCTATTTCATTTTTGGTATTTCATTTTATATAAAGTACTATACGAGTTTGAGGAAAAATCCTTATATGAAACTAAGTGTTTGGATCCGACTCATGTACCATATGATCTAGATTCAACCATGTATTTTATGTATTTTTAAAAAATATATATATATATAATACATAACTAAATGTGGAATGTTATATGTATACATTTAATTCATGGAAGAATTTTCAAAATTTGAGTATGTGTTACCTATCCAACCTATGAATATAGTGACAATAAAATAGAAAAATATGACAAGAACTACCAACTTGTACAAAGTACTAGGTAGAGTGCGCCTCTGCAAACCTATACACACACTGATACGCATACTTACTAATGGCGTATCTGTTGATTACTCAAGCCCAGTCTACAAAACTGTAGTTCAAAAACGTGACACGTTAATGGGCTAAACTGAAATCAGAACTTAATTCCAGACGATCGAGAAGCCGAAAAACGTCTTTGAGTTTCTTTTTTCTTTTTAATTTTGGTTTTTTTTGGAGGAGAAAAACGTGTTTGAGTTTCAGGCATCCCGCAAAAATTCATTATTTAGTGAATTCAAGCACTTTCTCTTTTTTCTTTTTTTTTTTTCAATATGCTTTAGTAGAGCCTTTTCCTTTACCATATATAAAACGGAATAAATTATTTTATTTTAATTTAACCTTTATTTTTGTAAGACAAGTTAATATTTTATTGAGTTTATTTTTATATTCAGCTATTATTTGCATGAATTTTGACAGTCATGCCAAAATGATAACTCAGGGTTCGAATATTTTTTGGCCCCAAACACCTATGTATAAGTACATATATGAGTGAACAAATAGAGAAGTTGAAAATTAAAACTAGGCTATACATGCCTAATAGGATTGAATTATTTATTTCATCTAGGCATAGTGTAAAGTGCGTGGCACCTCCAAACCAGTTCACATGAACCCTGAAGATAGTGGATCATGTCGGGGATGGTGCGGGACCACCCGAGGAGAGTATCTCACTCATCGAGGATGCAATGATCCCGTGTAGAAATCTATTCGAGGTGACCCCGGGGCGCATTGTGAGCTGGGCTCGGCCTCCGCCATCAGTAAAAGAAGCTATGGCTTGATTGGACTTGGTCTGACACGTGGCATCTCATGGTTGGAGGTTTGTGTTGAGCTGGCGCTGACATGGCCAGAGACAGATTCGGCCACATCAATATTGAAAAGAAATCGCACATTGTAATAACACACCCAACCACAATATTAGCAAGAAAAATAACACAATATTTAATAAGGGTGGACCAAATATGCCTACATCCATGTCATTGGGTTCAGAGTCGAATAGTGGGGGTTCGAATATGGTATCAGAGAGGTCTTGAGTTCGAACTCTCTTATCTTCTACTCCTATTCTTTTGAGTGAGTATGTGTATGTATGTGGAGGTATTTTCCAGTTGACATCTATAGGGTGTCGCGAGATGATTGTATCAAAAAAAAATATGCTTACATCCACAACAGGATAAATTATTATATAACACAAAACATTTACTATTTGATAACTGCTCAATCTCTTAAATTCCTAAACATCCCTAATTAATATAGCATCCAAAATGGATCAAAAATATGAATTAAAAATATTAATTCAACAAGTCCTATACAGACTTTCGTTGCCAAATAGACCCCTTCGAACCATTTCACTTTGAGTCACACAACGATTTCACAAAATTGGGTTATAGCTTGGAAGACTGAAATTCAAACCACATCAACATATACATATATCTATACATATATATATATATATATATATATAGAAATATAAGTTTTTGTATGTGCAACATATAAATCACTCATTACACGACACCAATTCATACCTGTTCGGATTCGAGTTAGATCCAACAGTTTAACTATAAGACTCCCCTAATTAAGGAAAGCTGCAATTTAACAATTCCAACACGAGAACTCTGGTTTAATGACAGTAACATTAGGGACTTCTTAAAAAAATGACACAAAAAGTATATTTTTAAATATTTTAATATAAAAATAAAAGTAATATTAAAAATAATTTAAGTTTACAATTGGAATGTTAATTCCTAATAAAATAATAATTTATCTTAATTTTCGATTAAAAAATAATATCTTATTATAAAAATAAATTAAAAAAAAATCAAAATTATCAAAATTTTCTCCCTCACCCAACTCATCACTCTCTCATCCATCACTATTCATCATCTTCTTCATCCTTCACCACCACTCTAACCCACCGCCGATCATTGTCGCCGCCGGTCAACCGCCGCCGCCTCGCCACAGGTCACCAGTTGCCTCCTCGGGCTGGTCGCAAGTCGCCGCCTCACGCCGATTGCTGCCAATCGCTGATGTTTGATGGTGACGCCGACATTGGTAAAGAGTCGATATTCTCATTGTAAATTTAAATTATTTTTAATATATTTTTATTTTAATGTTAAAATATTAAAAAATATACTTTTTGTGTTATGTTTCTTAAAAGTCCTGACATTAGACCGCCATACTACACAATTTGATGCATATATATATATATATACAATTATTTGTATGTATGTATATGCTAATCTAATCAGGTCCATCAGGAGCTAGCTGTTCACAACTCTGCTCGTACTTATTAGCCAATATCCAGATGTCACCTCCTCTGCTCCTCACAAAACTCGAACCCCACACATACTCTTGTCTTTTTTTGTATCCACACGCACTCTCAACTCCTATATATATGTCTAAACTACAGTATTTGCTGATCATCACACTCATAAGAACAGGGCAAAACAAACAGAGAAGTCATTTAAAAAAAAAAAAAAAGAAAATTAGAGAATGGGTTTATTTTGTTGTTCAAGAAATGCAGTGGTTTTGTTGTTTAGCTTATTGGTGGTGACTTCAATGGCGGTTTGTGGCAGCAATTATTACCAAGATTTTGACATCAGCTGGGGTGAAGGCAGGGGTAAAATCGCCAATGATGGAGAGATGTTGACCCTTAGTCTGGATAACTATTGCGGGTCGGGCTTTCAGTCCAGGAAAGAGTATTTGTTTGGGAAGATTGACATGCAGCTCAAGCTTGTCCCCGGGAACTCCGCTGGAACTGTCACCGCTCTTTATGTGCGTGTTTGTTTGTGTGTGTCTGTGTACATATACATACATATAATTATATATATAGTCTCCGATTGAACTTTGGATTAATTTCATTTTAGTCTTTTATATTATAAACTAGTAATAACTTAGTTCCTTTTGGTGAATTATCTAACTAATTTCACCAGTTTTGAGAACTAGCAAAAATTTTGTGAACTAACGTGTTTTTAGCTCTAAATTTTAGTAACTGTTGCTGACATTAATTCTTAAAACTTTTTTGAATGAATTGATTTGTGTTTTGATTGCAGTTGTCTTCAGGAGGGTCATCAAATCATGATGAGATAGATTTTGAGTTCCTGGGGAATCTGAGCGGGGAGCCGTACACAGTTCATACGAACGTGTATAGTGAGGGTAAAGGGGAGAGAGAGCAGCAATTTCATTTGTGGTTTGATCCCACAGCTGACTTTCATACGTATTCAGTGCTTTGGAATCTTCAAACTATTGTGTAAGTATATGCCCGAAAATTGTTTTCTTGGTAGTATCAATCATGTGGTCACTCGTCATTATTAATAATAATGTATATTTAGATGCTAAGTTTTTATTTCATTATGCTACAGTAACATATTAGTTGTAAAGGACAATGTTTGCAGATGCTTTTGCTTCTAGTAGATTGCTTATTAAATGTCTTTGTTATGTGTTATGTTTTCTTTTGGTTTTCATACCTTCACAACAAATTACAAATCAGTTTCAACACATAACCACTACTCATCGACCAAATTCCCCATTTCCTTAGCTTCTCAGTGGACAACACGCCTATTCGGGAATTCAAGAACCTGGAGAGCATGGGAGTGCCATTCCCGAGGAGCCAGGCGATGAGGCTCTACTCGAGCATTTGGAACGCGGATCAATGGGCGACGAGGGGCGGCCTCGTCAAGACCGACTGGACTCAGGCCCCCTTCGTCGCCACCTACAGAAATTTCAACCAGAACTCAAACAACAGCTTCCTCTGGATGTCGCAGAAATTGGATCCCGCAAGCCAAGCCAAACTCAAATGGGTGCAGAACAATTATATGATCTATAGCTATTGTACCGATGCCAAGAGGTTTCCCCAGGGGTTTCCGACGGAGTGCTATGCTTGATTATATAGGAGATGGAGTAGTTGCTAGTAATGTTTCTAAGCTTTTTATGTTTAGTTCGTATGTAAATATTATGTATGGAACTTTTGGTATAACTACGTAAATGGTTTTATAAATATATATGTCATCACTTGTGTTTAGTGCTTGTTCTTCACGAGGTTGTATCTGTGCTTCCATTTATTTTAACTAAATTAGATTAAACGGTATGGCTAACACTAACTCAATTGACGAAGGTAATATCCTGAGATTTTTTAGTTTTGGATTTGATTTCTCATCAATATGTGTAGAATTTGTTTGTTAGATTATTAATAATTGTAATAGTTATTGAGATATTTGATGATGGAATCGATTATGATTGATAGTTATGCGATATAGATGTAATCGATTTACTAACAAAAAAAAAAATCCAACAGTGCATGTTCATTTTGTATTTCATTCTGAATAGGTGACAATATTTTATGTGACAATATTTTATATTTCATTTTGGACGAATGACACGTGCACAGACTGTGGAATACAAAAGGGCGCTTTTGAAAAAAATATTGTAATATGAGTGAGGCTATTGGGTGTACAGAACAAAAATTACTAATAATAATTAATATAGATTAATGGTTGGTTTGGTCGGATGAAAAATGAGAGGAACAAAAATTACTAATAATAATTAATATAGATTAATGGTTCGTTTGGTAGAATGAAAAATGAGAGGAAAGAGAGTGGGAGAGAAGAAATTGGAAGAAAAATATGCAGTTTTTCTTGTTTGGTTGTAGGAGGGAAATGAAAGGAAATAAATCAAGAGGGGAAAAATAAGCATGGGATCTATCAATTTTTTTTCCATCCAAAAATGGATAAGATTTTCCATTGTAAAATGGTATTTAATCTCATATTATATGATTCACATTAATGTTATGTATGTAAAGTTATGTCCTTAATTATACATTTAGCCCGATATTTTTACACTTGGTGCATATCCGTGTATTGAAATAGAAGATAAAATACAATTTGCAATAGAAGATTTCGTGTGACCCAAAAGTGGTTCAAAAATGAAAGAAAAATATTGTGGCTATGAGGCTTTCCCTATTAAATTAAAATTTTCAAAATTGATCGTTGTATTTATTTATTTATAGTAAAAATTATAATTTATTTATTTATAAATTTTATTTATGTTGGATAGAAAATATGACGTGTTTATTTTGTATATTACATTAAATACATGTTTCATATTGATGTGGTCCGGATTTGGTTGGTCCACGTGTCCGAGTACTGCGCACTCCGAAATAGTATTTGCTAGTGGCCCACCTGCTAAAGAGGGAGAAGCGCAGGTGAGACTAGCCGGTTTTGCCCCGGCGTAGGCTCTCCGACGCTCAAGTTAGTGGTAGGTTCAAGAAGAAGAAGATGAACAGTAATGGTATCAGCTTGGTTTGCTAGGCAATGAGTGTCTTACCCCTGAGTGGAGAGCCGTATGGAGCTTTTATATGAGAATGAGGAGCCTGATGTGACATGGTTGGTGAGATCCGATCACTTTAAGTCGCGTAGCTGTTATAATAAGTGCATTTTGTCCCCATTTTTCCAGTCTTTTGACGGCTGCTCTCACTCATCTTTAATGAGGGGTCATACCCGGCATTAAATGGATATTTTGGGCATTTATGACCAAGGATTGTATTTATGACTTGGCATTTAATGCGTCCACGTTTGATGGGATGGACCCATGTACCAACGTGATGCAGTAGGTGGCAGTGGGCTGCGCCTGCCAGTAACCTCCAGCTGTACTTGTCCCGTCAAAGTTTCCATCTTCACAACGGCTAAGTGTGGGATTTGGCCCTCGATGGGAGCACCTTCGAGGGCAATCTCTCCATTCGAGGGCACCCTTGTTAGCCTGTTGTCTTGTGGGTCTTCTTAAGGGAACGAGGCTGGCTTGTGTGCCCTTTCGAGGGCCTTGATGACTTTGAGGGCGGCAATTCCATACTTGGCGGGTTTGTGATTTTTTGGGAGATTACGATGACGTGGCATGGTGAAATGGCACTTGACTCATCACTAGCCCCCCCACTCTTGAGTGTGACGAGGATGTCAGCCTTCAAGAGTGCATTTATTAGCAGGATGTCAGACGTCCCTTCGTTTTTTGAATTTGAAGCGCCATTAGGGTATGAAGAGCCGCACCTTTTCAGCCTGTCAGCCCACGCGTCTATTTGGGGGGGACGTGTCATGTCCCCAGCCATTAATTTTGGGCGGCTGAAGGGTTTTCACGCAAAAGGGCGTGTTCTATCGCCATTATTGCAGGCCTTTATGGGTCATCGTGCCCGAGGTGCCATAATGGTGGGTGATTTCCCGTATAACCTATAAATAGTTGCGGGTTTCACCACAATCCGATTTTTCCTTCCACCTGCTATACTTATTCAAACGATTGGCTTAAGGATTTCCGCCACATTCACAACATTCTCAAGTTCTCGTCGCCATTTCAGGTGAATCTTCTTTTCCTTCTCAAATTTTCCCTTCTTTTTTGTAAAAAACCCTAGCCGCCATGGGACCAAAGAGAAAGATACTGGATAACTCTGACCCCACACCTGAGGACTTGGCGGCGGAGAGGGAGGTTCGCCTCCCCTCCCAGTCGGTTTCAGGCACTGGGGCGGGTCGCGCCAGTGAGGATTCGGGAGCTACGCTTGCCGTGGCGCCGTCAGAGGGCGGCACGAGAGGCGAGGCGCCGGGCAATGCGCTGGAGGTTGTTCGCCCCCCCCCCCCCAAGAGGAAGATGTCGGGGCCCGCTAGGGGGGACGCAGGACCGAGCAGGTCCCCGGCAAAGAGCCCGAAGGCGTGAGGTGCCGGAATGGGCAAATTTCAGACGACCTCTCCCCCTCGGGATATCTCCAGCAACATTACAGTGGCAGAGGTCGATAAAATCAGGGAAGAATATGTGGTTCAGTTCCCCATTCACATGCCGGGCCCAACGGAGAACATGGTGGAGCCAAGGGAAGGGTGTGTGGCCCTCAATCTTCATCACTTCGAGGCGGGATTGCGCCTTCCTTTTTCCCCCGAAGTCCGGCGATTATTGGAGTTCACTGGGGTTTGCCCCTGTCAATTGGTGCCGAACTCCATCATGATCATCATTGCCTTCGTGGTGATCATGAAGTGTTTGAAGGAGGAGGCAAGCCCGGCCAATTTTTTGGAGTTTTTCAGATCGAACGAATCGGTTCAGTCGAGCCCAGGCGAATCGGCTGAGGATGAGCCTGGGTTCTTGTATCTGTCGGCTCGTTACGGCTCCTCGAAGGTGTTGGACGGCTTCAAATCCTCCCATGGATCGGGATGGAAGAGGAAGTTTGTCTTCGTGGAGGATCGAGGGCAGTTGGGGATGCCTTCGAACTGGCGTCAACCTCCCATACTTAATCGAAACCATTTCCACGAGGAGCCCAGTTTTGACGAGGGAAAGGTAGGGGACTTGGCGAAGATGGGGAGGATGTGCACAGTTTACCTAACCTCCGAGGACATACTCCGTGCGTGTTGCCTCTCGAATGCCACTGGTGACCCCGGCCCTAGCGAGCGTCCCGGTACGCGGCACCAAACCTTCTCCGAGAGCAACTTTAGAGCCTAAGTTTTCCTTCTCTTTTTTCTTTTTTTCTTCTTCTTCTTCTTCTTTTCTTTTTTTTTTTTCTTGAGGATATTGCAGGACACTGAATTTCCTCTTGTTTTTGCAGCTATAACAATTCTTATGGATGCACGCAAGGCGTTGTTGGCGAGGCTCGACCGCCAAAGGCGCCAAACCTAGCCCCCACGACCCAGGGTGACGCCGTTTCACAGACCTATCACTCAGAAGGCAAGGCAGCCAAGGAAGGATACCGAGGCCGGGGAGGGTTCCAGCCAAGGAGTTGGGGTCTCCACGGAAGAAACAGAGGCTGGGATCCCTCAATCGGCCGAGGGGGTTACACCAGCAGAGGGGGCACCACCGGCCGAGGAGGCAACGGCCCCAATGGGCGATGAGGGTGGCGTAGCGCCCACGGAACAAACAGCGCCTCAAACTGAGGCTCCCACTTCGGTGCCAACTCCAGCTCCTAGGGCGCCGGCCCCTGCTCCTACTCCGCCAAGGCCGACGTCAATTGGGGCTCCCACCGAGGCTTCGCCTCAAACTAGGGTAAGTTCTGCCAGCCCCCCCACTGGGATAGCATAGTCAGCGCCTTCAACTCGGCCAAGTCCTAAGGGTGCCGCCCCTCGAAGGGTCTTGCCGGGGGTCTCCATTCACGAAGGAGGTACTGAGGGCTCTCGGAAGAGAGCGGCGGATGAGGAGGCTGCTCAGGGGGCCAAAAAGCAGAAGTCAATCCCCACGGGCAAAGGAAAAAGGGTGGCAAGCCCCGAGCCCCCGGAGTCGGACGAGGAGTACGAAATTCTCAGATGTGTAGACGTGGGGCCCAGTAATCCTGTCCATCTCGAGCACCACCACTCTAATCTTCGTATCACCGGGATAGGGGCCAACGAGACGGATACGAAGATGAACTTGGCCCTTCTCCGGGGTCGTCAGTTTCCCAACGACCATCGGGCTCTATTGAAGTGCTCCATGGCTGATATGGAGACCAATTTGGCCAACGCCCTAATTGGGGTAAGGATACACGCCCCAAACTTCATTTTATTTTATTTATTTTATTTTTTGAACTCATTACTCATTTGTCGACTTTCTGGGCAGGTGGTTGTCCCCTTGTCTCACCATTTCCTCTGCCGTGCGAGCGTCTTCCGACGGGGGAAGAATAAGTACAAGAGGCTCCTCCGAGAGGAGAAGGAAAAGAATAAACAGGCGCCTGTCGAGGTAGAGAAGCGCCACGAGGAGACCGAAGTCCTTGCTGGGGAGCTGGCCTCAACAAACGATAATCTTCGAGGGCAGTTGCAGGAGAGCCAGCAGCTCCTCGAATCTGCCCAGACACGCATTGCGGAGCTCGAGAAGAAATGCGCGGATCTGGACGAAGAAGTCAAGCGCACGGCCAAAGCTTGGGAGGAAACGCAGGAGTTATGTGAGGAGGCCGAATTGGCTCGCGACTTCGCAAAAGAGCGCCTCGAGGTAGTTAACGCGAGGGCAGCCGAGGCAGAGGCCAAGGCTTTCCGCAACTATGGGGAAGGCGTCAAGGCGGGGCTTCAGAGAGCGGAATGGATATTCCCCGCACGATGCCATAAGAGGGTCAAGCGGGCCTTCTCGAGGTTCTTCGTGAGTGAGGTGTTCGACTACATCAGGACGCACCTCGGTTTCCAGGATTCTCCGGAGGCCATAGAGCTGGTCCTCGATCAACTCCAAACTCAAGGCGAATTAAGGGAGGACTTTGATCGAGAGTCGGTTGGGCTCTCCTTTGACCGCAGCGGGGCACCGGTGGATGAGGCTTCGCCCTCGACGGGGAAATCCAAAGAGTTCGACTTCAAAGGAGGCGAATTCAACTTTGCCTTCCGCCGCCTCGATATTCCAACGCCGGAGACTGCGAAGGGCGAGTCATTGGGGGAAGAGGATGTTCAAATGCCTTCTGTGCCGGCTCCCGAGACCTGGAAGGAACGGATGGCCGAGCCTAGCACTCCCAATGACCCCGAGGACGGAAATGGAGAGGACGAAGCGGGGGCATTTGCCGGTGACGGGGGCGAAGAGGGTCAGGAGGATAGGCCCGTCGAACTCAACAACTAGGTCCAATAACCCCCACCCCTTTTATGTAATCTCCCCCTTTTTTTTGTTTTTGCCCGCTTAAGTCCTTGTAACTTTTTCGCCCTCGGGCTTTTTTAATGAAATGGCCCACTCGAGGCTTCCCCTGTTAAGTAAAAAGATTAGTTCTCGTGCCCATATTACTGTTATCACTATTTTTTCTTTATTTTTGTCGTTGAATGATACTTTGATGAAATCGAGAGGCGCTGTCTCATTTGTGTGAAGTTAAATGAAATTGGTTAAAGCATAAGTGGAATCGAGAGACATGGAAGTTTTATTATTGCGCCAAGCCATATTTCACCAAGCCTTAATCGCAAATGCGCGAGAACACTTCAAAGATAATCGAGAGGAAAGGGATTTTTGTTAAAACATTTCTTTACATCCGCTTTCCTCGAATCAAAAAGCGTCCTCGACACAAATTTCTACCAACTATCGAGGAAGGGGCGAGCAAACTTATCTTATACATAGAATTTTCTGAGATTCAAAGCATTCCACGGTCGAGGTAGTTCCCTTCCTTCCATGTCCTCGAGCCGGTACGCATTATTTTTTGAAACCTTCACAACTTTGTAAGGTCCCTCCCAGTTAGGGTCTAATTTTCCCACATGCTTGGATACTTCAACCTTTTTAAGGACCAAGTCACCAAGTTGGAAATTTCTGGGGCGTACTCCCTTATTGTATGCTCGGGCCATGGAGGCTCGATATTTTTGCATCCTCGACCAGGTTGCACCTCTTCTTTCCTCGAGCAAATTTAGCTCCGTGGCTCGGTTCTCCTCATTCCGGGACTCGTCGAAAAATGCGACTCTAACTGTATCGTGCAATATTTCCGCTGGAATGACTGCCTCGGACCCGTATACTAAGGCATACGGGGAGTCTGCCGTTGCTGTTCGAGGGGTGGTGCGATAAGCCCACAAGACCCCCGGTAACTCGTCTGCCCATTCTCCCTTGAAAGCACCCAGCACAGTTTTAAGGTTTTGGAGAATGATGCGGTTGGTTACCTCCACTTGACCATTGGCTTGGGGATTTCCCACGGATGTGAACCGTTGCTCGATGCCATAACTCTGACACCTGTCTGTCGTGGCTCGACTTTGAAACTGGGTGCCATTATCTGATATCAGCACTCGAGGGACCCCAAAACTGGCAAATGATATTTTTCCATATGAAGGATCGGACCGAGGCATCGGTAATTTTGGGAACGGCCTCCACCTCGACCCACTTAGTGAAGTATTCCACGGCCACTATAGCGAACTTCCTTTGGCCTTTTCCCATAGGGAAAGGTCCAACTGCATCGATTCCCCATTGATCGAAGGGCCATGAAATCTCCACATTCACCATCTCAGCAACCGGTTTGTGAGGGAGGTTGGCATAAAGTTGGCACTTCGGGCACTTTCGAGTGTACTCAAATGCATCTTTTAGAATAGTTGGCCAATAAAAAACACTTCTCATAATCTTTTTGGATAGTGACCTCCCTCCCGCATGATTCCCACAACTCCCCTCATGAATAGATTGCATTACCTCTCGAGCTTCCGAGGGGAGGAGACATCTGAGCGGGGGTCCCAGAAAAGATTTTCGGAATAACCTTCCCTCGTTGTCTAAGGCATATCTCGCACACTGTCTTCTTAGCCTCCTCGACTAATTTTGGTCAGAAATCTCTTCTCCCGACAAGAAGGCGCGAATTTCATCCTGCCAAATGGGTTCGAGGGGCTGGATAGGCAGGATTGGGGTGCCCCCCTCATGGATTGCAGAGGTGTCGAGAGTCTGAAAGTTGACTACATGATCCCTCGTGCCTTTCAGGGCACTTGCAAATTTAGACAAAGCGTCTGCGCGCTCGTTTTCTTCCCTCGAAATCTGCTCCATAGTGAAAGATTTGAAACTTTCCTTCAGCTTGGAAACATATTCGAGGTACTTGGTCATCATGGCATCCCGGGCTTCGTATATTCCCCCGATCTGATTAGAAACTAGTTGAGAATCAGTGAAGGCTCGGATATGGGAGACTCCTTCTCGAATTGCCAATTCGAGGCCAGCTATGAGGGCCTTATATTCTGCTTCATTGTTTGTGACAGGGAAATTGAGCCTGATAGCGAACTACACCACATCACCATCTGGGCTCTGTAGGGTGATCCCAACTCCCCCTCCTTGCGTGGTGGAGGACCTATCTACATGCAGGAGCCAAGGGTCGGTGATAGGCGGACTTTCTTCTGGCAACCCCACTCTTTCGAGGAGGAAATCAGCCAGCACTTGGGCTTGGATGGCGGTTCTTGGTTGATATGATATATCAAACTCCCCGAGCTCTATAGCCCACTTGATAAGCCGGCCCGACGTGTTAGGCTTTGAGATGACTTGCCGGAGAGGCTGGTCGGTAAGCACTACCATTGAATGTGACTGAAAGTACTGTCTCAGCTTCCTTGCGGAGTGGATGAGGGCCAACGCAAATTTCTCTATCTCCAGGTAGTTCTTTTCTGGCCCTTGCAACACTTTGCTGAGGTAATACACCGGTAGGTGCTTCCGATCACCACAATTACTGAGCTGACAGCTTCTGGAGATACAGCGAGATGCACGTACAGCTTTTCTCCTGGGTTCGGTTTGGCTAGCAGAGGCGGGGCGGCTAGATATCCTTCGAGCTCGCGTAGGGCTTGCTCGCATTCGGGGGTCCATCGAAAATCAGGAACTTTCCTCAATTTTTTGAAGAAGAGGAGGTTCCTGTCCGCCGACAGAGATATGAATCTGTTCAATGAGACAATCCGATCGCAGAGCCTCTGGACGTCCTTGACTGATTTGGGGGACCCGATCTTTTGCAAAGCCTCGATTTTCTCTGGATTGGCCTCGATCCCTCTCTCGCTGACCATGTAACCCAGAAACTTCCCCCCTCGGACTCCAAACGTGCATTTCGAGGGGTTGAGTTTTAAACCACATTCCCTTAGTACTTGAAAGACCTCTCTAAGGTGTTCGAGATGGTCTCTTTCCGGCGGGCTCTTAACGATCATGTCATCCACATACACTTCGACAATCCGTCCTATCAGCTCTTTAAAGATAAGATTCACTAACCTTTGATAGGTCGCCCCCACGTGCTTGAGGCCAAATGGCATAACCAGGAAACAGTAGACTCCCATCTCCACCACAAATGAGGTCTTGGATTGGTCTTCCGGGGCCATGGAGATCTGATAGTACCCTTGATAGGCATCCATCATACTCATCATTTCGCAGCCTACCGTTGAATCGACAAGCTGATCGATTCGAGGGAGTGGGTAGGGGTCCTTTGGGCACGCCTTGTTGAGGTCCGTGAAGTCATTGCACATTCTCCACTTTCCTTGCCCTTTGGGGACCACTACCACGTTGCACAGCCACTCCGGGAAGTATATAGGTATGATATAGCCGGCCTTCAACAACTTATTCACCTCCCCCTCGATTATCTTGTTTCTTTCGGCCCCGAAGACCCTCTTTTTCTGCTTAACAGGCTTGAATGTGGGATCAACATTCAAGCGGTGTACAATGACCTCGGGGCTTATTCCAGGGAAGTCCGAGGGCTGCCACGCGAACACGTCCTTGTTCTCTCGCAAGAAGTGAACAAGCATCATCTCCTTAGTTTGATCGAGTTGAGCCCCTATCTTGGTCGTTTTCTCGGGGTTACCGGGCTCCAACTTGATGGTCTTAGATTCTCCGGTGGGTTCGATCCTGCTGTCCTCGAGCTTTCTTGTTTTCGTCGGGGGCAGTTCTGCCCATTCGGAGTCGCTATCCGAGCTGCCCTCGGGTGATTTCCTTTTCGAGGACCCAAGCTTCATCCCAAGTGAGACTGAATAGCAGGTCCATGCGTCAACTATATCGCATCTCACCTGTCCGATCCCAGTCTCGGTGGGGAACTTCATCATGAGGTGGTAAGTCGAGACCACTGCACGGAATGCATTAAGCGCCGGTCTGCCCAGGATTAGATTATAGGCAAAGGGGGTGTCCACCACTAGGTAGTTCACCATCAAGGTCCGTCGGTGGGGCTCTTTGCCGAGGGATGTTGGCAATTTGATTTGCCCCAAGGGGTGAATTTGGGACCCCCCAAAGCCTACCAGGGGCGTCCTCACCGGCTCCAAGTCGATTTTTACCATTTCCATCTTTTTTAAGGTCGAGTAGAATAGGACATTGGCTGAGCTTCCGTTGTCAATCAAAGTTTTGGTAATGGCAAAGTTGGCTACGTCGGCCGTTACCACCATAGGATAGTCGGGTTGCTCAGTCAGACGGGTTGCTCAGTCAGACCTTCTGGACTTTGGACAGGGATCCTGTCATTTTCGGTGAACTCGATCGAGCATCCCTCGATAGCATTGACCTGCCGGGGGTAATCCGGATCCTCGAGGGCAAACGGGTCATACCGGAGCTTCCTGCCAACTTTCTTTCGAGAGGATCTAGTATCACCCCCTGCTGGTCTTCCCGCGATCATAAGGATCGTGCCCTTTGTGGGGTGATTGTTGCTCAGGGGCCTTTTGCCGGCTTTTTTTGAAGTCTCTGGATGCCTTTACGGGCTCGCCTTTCTAGGTGATCTCGACCGATCGCGATGGATCGGGGAGGCCTAGCTGTCATAGTACTCCAGCTTCTCAACAAATTCCTGGAGCTTCCCGCCACGGATCAGGGCCTCGATCTCGTCTTGTAAGTTATAGCAATCCTCCATGTTGTGCCCATGTTGTCGATGATAGGCACAATATTTCCCACTCCTCCGGGCTTTCCTCCCCTCGGGCATCCTCTTAGGCGTTGAAAACGTGTGGCACCCGAGGAGTGAAAAGATCTTGGCTGGGGTCTTGGTAAGGGGAGAGTACTCTTTGTGCTTCCTGACCACCTCCTTCCTTTCCTTGCCCCTTGATTTGTCTTCCCGGGGTTTGGTACTACCTTCGCCCTTGGCCTTGGGCGGGTGCTTTATGAGGTTGAGCTCCTCCACCTCCATGTACTTGGAGGCCAGCTGCTAAATCCCGGCGATGGTACGGGGGGCCTGCATAATTATGGCCTCCGCACATTTCTTATTCTTTAGGGCTTGATATAGTGCATGCCGGACAAACTCGACCCCCATATCTTCTACTTTGAGGAGCTCATTGTTAAATCGTTCCATGAAAGCACGCAGGCTTTCATCTTCTCTCTGGACTACTCCATACAAATGAGTATGGGAAAGCTTAGTAGACATCTTGGCAGCGAAGTGGTTCAAGAACCGGTCTGCTAATTCTTCATAAGAAGAGATGGACTATGGCTCCATCTTCTTAAACCATGTAAGGGCGATCCCTTGGAGGGTGGTTGAGAGGAGACGGGCCCATACATGGAGGTTGTTGGTTGCCACCCCTACTACGTCCTCATAATGAGTCAGGTGCTCCAACGGGTCCATAGTACCGTCATAACGGGGCAAGCCGGTGGGCATGCGTTCATCCGGGGCCAACTGGGACTCGGCAATCTCCAAAATAAATGGAGAGCTCTCCAATCGGTGGTTGTAAGGAGGCAGTTGTCGCGTTACTTCCACCCTCACGCTTCTATCTCCTTCGCGTCGCCTGGACAGGTGTTCTATCTCATCCTGTAGGTCACTGACCTGTTGGCGCATGCGAGCCAGCTCTTTAGGCTCCTCCCTCCTTCGAGGTCACGGATGGTGACCGCCGTTTCTAGATCTGGCAGGAGCCCTTGACCCGGCGGGAGCATCTACGGCGTTTTGTCCAGGAGGAACCCTTCGAGTGGCTATATTGCCTGATTCAGCGACCTCTTCCCTGGGGTTATGTCTATAACTCCCTTCACGCGGGGACTGACTCCGGCGGGGATCATGGTGCTCGTTGCGGCGAGATACGGTTGGGGGCCCTACCTCATTAGGGGATGGAGATAAACCCCCGGATAGTAACCGGACTAAGGTTTGGTCATCGCAGGCCCCCAACAGCTGTCTGACCCGGCTGATGGGGAGGGTGACCGTATGCTCAACCTGCTGCGTCCCTGCTGCTTGAGCTGGTGCGGGATCGTGGGACGGTCCTGCCCCCGGGCCAGCGGGCAGTGCGGGTGCAGTAGGTTCCTTTCCTCTGTTTACGACGTTGACGGCTTCCTCTGCCCATTGAGTCACTTCGGGAGGGTCGCGGTGGCTCCTCTCCGATGTGGCGGACATGTGAGTTCGCCGGGTGTTCACCATTCTTCTTGCTTGAGAAAGAATCACCTCTTGAACAGGATTAGGCCCTTCCTCTAGCGCCAAATGATCCGGTCCGGATTTGGTTGGTCCACGTGTCCGAGTACTGCGCACTCCGAAATAGTATTTGCTGGTGGCCCACCTGCTAAAGAGGGAGAAGCGCAGGTGAGACTAGCCGGTTTTGCCCCGGCGTAGGCTCTCCGACGCTCAAGTTAGTGGTAGGTTCAAGAAGAAGAAGATGAACAGTAATGGTATCAGCTTGGTTTGCTAGGCAATGAGTGTCTTACCCTTGAGTGGAGAGCCGTATGGAGCTTTTATATGAGACTGAGGAGCCTGATGTGACATGGTTGGTGGGATCCGATCACTTTAAGTCGTGTAGCTGTTATAATAAGTGCATTTTGTCCCCCTTTTTCCAGTCTTTTGACGGCTGCTCTCACTCATCTTTAATGAGGGGTCATACCCGGCATTAAATAGATATTTTGGGCATTTATGACCAAGGATTGTATTTATAACTTGGCATTTAATGCGTCCACGTTTGATGGGATGGACCCATGTGCCAACGTGATGCAGTAGGTGGCAGTGGACTGCGTCTGCCAGTAACCTCCAACTGTACTTGTCCCGTCAAAGTTCCTATCTTCACAACGGCTAAGTGTGGGATTTGGCCCTCGATGGGAGCACCTTCGAGGGCAATCTCTCCATTCGAGGGCACCCTTGTTAGCCTGTTGTCTTGTGAGTCTTCTTAAGCGAACGAGGCTGGCTTGTGTGCCCTTTCGAGGGCCTTGATGACTTCGAGGGCGGCAATTCCATACTTGGCGGGTTTGTGATTTTTTGGGAGATTACGATGACGTGGCATGGTGAAATGGCACTTGACTCATCATTAAATATGATGCACCCGCGTCCGATCACACGGTGGCCTCCATGCCAGATACTGTCCCTCCTGCAGCCATTAAGACCATCCGATCAGGCCGGGGGGTTTTCAAAACGCGTCTAACCTGGGGCGAGGACTTGGCCCTTATAAGGAGCTCAAGCGCCTCGTCTCCACTCGATGTGGGACGAATCACGACCGCATCACATATATTTTTTTATTTTAGGGAGAATGACATTTACCGCCCCTAAGGAATAGTAAAATTACAAAAATAAAATAAAATACCGCCTCATTTGAAAATTATCATTACCTCCAACGTTATGTGTCGTCTAACAATATGCACCTACTGTTAGCTTAACTAACAACGACCGTTAGTTAACTCATATGAACTTTCGAAAATACCCCCAGGGATGTTATTGTTATTATGTTATAATTTGGAGTATTGCATTGTAATTTGCTGAAACCTCGAGGGGTTAAATTATTAGTTTCTAACTAGTCTGTTAAAGCAGTATGAGATTTTGCTTATATAGTGCATGATCTGTTGATAAAACGTTATGTGTCAAT
This sequence comes from Petrea volubilis, assembly GCA_026212405.1. NCBI lineage: Eukaryota > Viridiplantae > Streptophyta > Magnoliopsida > Lamiales > Verbenaceae > Petrea > Petrea volubilis. The sequence goes on from CM047870.1 coordinate 28,876,395, forward strand.
CATAGAAAACTCAATTTTTTGCAACAAAACTATAAAATCATATGAACACCTCAAAAAATGGAACAAATAAACACTAAAAGTATCATTGTGATACATGCCATAAGACGTAGTATTTACTTTTAAAAACATACAATATACACTGCTTAAAATGATCATCAAATAGGGGTGGTAATTTCTGACCCAACACGACAACTTTGCACAAACTCAACACTAAAATAGCGGATTAGGGTTGAGAGTTCATGGGTTGGATTGAAAATGGGTCAAACTCGAAAATGACTTGAAAAATATGGGATTGGGTTGGGTTGACTCGTGAGTTACCCAGACAACCCAAAATTTTTTATGAGTTAACCGACAACCCGACCCAACCTGACCCAAATCAATTTTTTTAATCTTTTTTCTCCTTTTCCTCTCGTTTAGAGAAAAATATTTTATGTATAAATTACAAATCACAATATTTTGATATGTTATAATTAATCATTAATAATATAATATAGGAAAAATTATAAAAAACAGAATAGGGAATTTTTTTTAATTATTAAACACACAAATTTTTTTAGATATTTAAAGATAAGAGATCGTTAAATCTTTTAAATAAGTGAAAAATCAATTTGAATGAAAAACTATAATTATGTTAGTTATCACTTATCATCTTCTTCTTCCCTCCAAAAAGGTATATCTTCTTCCTTTAATTATTTATTTGCATTCATTGAAGTTTTATATTGATTTATTTTAATATTGATGAAATTTTTTTATCAAACATTTTGACAGTATATCAGAAATAAAATTCAAGTAAACTATAGTAGGAAATGAACTCATTAATTTTTGATGTAAATTCCAAATATATATTTTGTACATAGCCGACCATCACTACAAGAGTATATACCTTTTAGTGACATACCAATTATAAATTTAGTTTTCTGTTCTAAATTTCATTTATAACAAATTTATTAGTAAATATCTTGTTACTAATTATTTATTTAATTCTATTTACGTTATATTCTGTCATTAATCATCACATGGTGTGATGATACTCTAAAACTGTGACAAAATATAAAAGTCCCTTTGTCGCAAAATTTTTGGTAGACTAGTGAAGGGGTGCTTTTATATAGCACATACAAAATAAATGTATAGATAGTATAGTTAGCCAAATGAAAAGTTAGGGGAAAAAAAATCAACTTTTAACTAATAAATTATAATTGCTTTAATTTTTCCATTATAAAAGTTGGAATTTTTATTTAAAACAAGTCCCAGATTGATATGAACCCAACCAAGTTGGGTTAGGGTTGAGGTCTCATGGGTTTGACAGGTCATGAGTTAGATTAGGATTGCGAGATTTTGTGTTATGCTCGTACCTTAACCCAACCTAAATCCACCCGACCCATCCGAATTGCCACCCCAACCATCAAACATGTCAATGGGTAATGATAATTTTTCATATATGGGGGTATTTCTTGTAATTTCACCATACCTCAAGGTATTTTTTTTGTAATTTTACTATACCTCAAGAATAGTAAGTATAATTCGCTACTTCCATTACTTTATTTACAACGTAATTGTATTTATAATTATATAAGCCTATAGTTGTCTTTTAACACAATGTAAATGTATATTTCATTATATTTATTTATTTATTTTGTATTTATTAGTTTATTTCCACAAATGAACTCATAACAAAATTATAATTATTATGATATAAGGATATAATCGTCATTTGGCATCAAACATGCGTGTGGAAAATTAAACCCACCCATTTTCTTTTATCTCAATTTTCTTTCCGTCTATTTTCCTTTCATCAAATATGTTTGTGGAAAATTAAAATCCACCCATTTTCTTTCATCTCATTTCCTTTCCTCCCTATTTTCTTTCCTTAGCAAAACATAGTGTAAGTGACAATGTTGTTTATATATCGTAAATGATATTATGAGATTATAATCATTTTTATTTTGTTAGAATGTATTCTATCGTTGATAAGATTCAATATGTTATAGTATTGTCATTTAAAATTATATATATATTTTTTTATCGTGGCAATTTGATTATAAAATAAATTATCACTATCATTTATAATATTTTTTCATTATTAAGTTATTATTGGGATATTAAAATCACCAATACACGTAGACGGTGGAAGATTTGTCAATACACACGTATGTATGTGATCAATAAAGACAAAATAATAATAATAATAATAATAATAATAATAATAATTGATATAAAAAATACAATATTTATTTTTTTCTAATTTTAGCCACTCACCTCAATAATGATTAGTGAAGTGAGTCAAGAACATTTCTAATTCCACTGCTAGAGCCTGATCATCAAATCAGTTATGGCGCAAATCATCTTCAAAAGGGGTGAACAAAACAAGCATGGTTTTCTATTATTTGTTTCAACTAACTATGGAGAACGTCAAACCAGAATATTATTTTAATACATATAATATGATGCTTTTAAAGAGTGACTCCATATTAATTATGATAGACTGTAAAACTACGTTAAACTTTCAATTAAAACATAATTTTGCGATTATAAAATGTGAAAACAAACTACTGGAATACTCTGTTGTGACTAGCGAGGTAATTTTGGCTATTGTTTCAAATTAAAAGTGTCCTAATATCCATTGTAGTAATAATTTATGGGTTTCAATAAATTGTTTTATTAGTTGTGATAGATGTGTTGTGTTTATAGTTTATATAATTTTATTATTTATTATATTATGCGAAACATATAGTACATAAGAAAATATACATGATGCTACCCAAATTTATATATAGGTGGCAGCCCATCTTTTGTCTCCTTTTGGTGCTCTTTTTCAATAGAGAATGTGAGCCCCTACATGGCAATGAATTGCTGGAAATTGATCTGTAAGCCCAATAAGATGGCCCATCACCAGTCCCATTCGAGCTGCGCATCTAAACACATTACACTTTAATGATTATCACACAATCTCACAATATTCATTTATAGTGATAATTTATGGTGTATCAATTGACCATTTTTCTAGCAGTCACAAAAGGTGGCCTTTTTGAGAAAATTGTTTCCAACTAGTTGGAGAGATCAAAATAGGCGCTATCCTATAATGCCTCACTCTGTAATTGCTATAAGTTGTAGAAGCAGCAAAGGGAATAGTGGAAGCAGGTTGTGGAAGGTGGAAGCAAGCCCGAAGTAGCAGGTCCTATCAATAATCGAAGCGAAGCAGAAGAATGCTCGATCGTGAAATGAACTCATAACAGAAGCCTAGACGACAGTTCTTCATGGAGGGATGAGCGATTGGACCTCCTATGGGACAAATGCGACCCTTACCAGTTGACAAATGACAGACAGAAGAGCGGGAAGTCGCTCTATTTAAATGGAGGAATCCATCTTTTTTCGACCTTTGTTCCACATACCAACTTGGTACTCATCGGAGGAATTGAAGGCCTTTGAAGGGCAACTTGTATTAGTAAGGAAGATCGGATCAGAATAGCAGACAAGTTGTGGCATCTTCATCAAAATCGGAAGAAGTAAAATACTGTCACCTAGGCACAGGAAAATAGGCCTCATATGAGGTTTGTTCGTGAAAAGATAGTCATGAAAGAAAATTTGACTCCATATGTGAAGTCTGAAGACCAGTTGGGTGTCCATCTTTCCCTTATTTTTCAATTTAAACGAAAATCTCAATTAAGTACTTAAAAAAATAAAATAAAAGGTTAAAGTTAAATCAGATAAATTATTTTTTGTTTGAAATTATCATACACATCCATTATATTGTCCCCCCCCCCCCCCCCCCCACACACACAATAGGATTTTGTTAGTGTAAAATTGTGTATTCCAAGACCCAACTCTTTTATTCGATGTGTGCATTGTAGCATCTCAGACTTGAGCAGATGGGCAATCATCTGTGATGATTTCATATTTTTATTGAACATCGAAAGGAATTTGAGAACTTGACAAGCTTATAAACTTTAATTTCTCCCTCATTTTGCGAGGCGCCTTTTCATCAATGAGCATAATTCCATCGTTTAAAGGTGTTACACAATACCTTAGAGCGTCAGACTTCTATGTTCGATGATAAATTTGAATACCATCAATGTGGGTCATGAATATCATCTACCGCCTAACAAATACACAAAATAAATAACAATAATAATAATTCTTTGAAAGAAAATTGAAAATGATGTAATACATGAAAGTCAACACTTGGAGTTTATGAAACCTACTCGTAGGACAATAGTTATTGAAGCTAATAGCATTTTACTACCCTGTATTTTTCAAAAAGAGCCAAAAATACCCTATGAAAAAAATATCACTTAAAAGACCTTATGTTTCCATTAATTTGCTCACAGCCCGCTATTTCTGTTTTAGTACAAATTAAAAGTGAAGAGACCATTCTTCCTGTGCTTAAAATCAGACAAAAGAACGACTTTTTTTTTTTTTTTTTTTCCAGAAGACCCATTTCCCTCTTTTTCATCTATTGAACTCAAAAAAATCCCAATCCCAAATTCTAAAGCCCTAACACCAACGATTTCAATTTGAATGAGAAGATTAGCAACGACATTGTTGAACTTCTTGATTTTTGGTTAGTCGGGTGATCGAGAATCAGCTTGGGGTACGAGATTTAGGGTTCTTGGAGGTGGCAAAAAGGGCAAGTTTGTTTCTTGAACAAATCTCATTTCATTTATTTATTTATTATTTTTATGAATGAAACCCCCAAATTTTAGTTTCCCCATTTCGAAATATGATAATGGGTTCCCCATTTCCCCAAATTTTAGTTTCCCCATTTCTATTTTTATTTCTCGTTTCATTTCTGTTTCTTTCTTTTTTTTTAGATATTTCAATTTACCATTGTGTTGGTTGGAATTGTTCGTAACACTTTGTTGAATATTAGTTTGAAGTGCTGAACTTGTTGAACATCCCATTCCAAATGTGACAAGGATGAAGTCAGTTGGTGGGGACAAATAATATTTTGTCAGATTGTGGGTATATTGTTATGAAATATGAAAATGAAATGGTATGAATATGATATGTGTAGAAATGGTCCTACTTGTTTGGAAGTTCCATGACTCTTTTATGACTTAGTTCCATTTTTTATTTTTGTTGCATATTTAGTCAGATTGAGATTGTGACGGCCCGAAACCATTGGCTAGTTATGGGAATATGCTATGAATACTTTTATTATAGAAAGTAAATTTTTTTCTTTTCTAAAAGTCTTTTATTACATAGCAAAACACCAAGTACATAATAAGAGTCCTAAATACATGATACAATTACAAAGACTCGTCTATGACTTCTCCTAGCCAAAAGCTTCAAATCATCCCTCGCTATCCTCCTCCTTGATACCTTCGTTCTCATGTTGGGTTAAAACATTAAATATTAACAACGTCAACAATCACGTTGAGTAGCAATTTCACTTAGCACATAAGGTGCGCGTGTGTGACTTGGGCATGCATATGTTCATATACTTGCATCAATATAAACAATATAAATTTTCAGATTCATAAGAATCATAAATTGCACACTTTTCTACCGTTTTCCACCTCGACGGGCGGCTACCTTATCTCGCCGTGTCGTAATTCAATTCCAACCAATACTCCCACCCAACCAAACACTCCAGTGGTCATATCCCGAGCATATGCCGAATTTCCTACGACCCACTTTAGTACATGGAACACTCCGTCCATGCAAGGTGGGATTAGGCAACGATGGATGGCGAGAACGTTTAAGACCGGCAAGCCCGTTGCCGCCCGGCCGAACTCAGCCCCATCCACCCCTATCACTTTTTGGGCCCATATACACACAATTTCCAGTATGATCAGTATAATTCCCAGCACAATACACACTGATTTTCAGCACGTTGCAAAAAATTTCAGCATAGAACATAATTTTCAGCTTGCATGTTTTAGGTTGCGAATATAATTTTCAGTTTGCGAAACACTCGAATTTCAGCTTAAAACATACTGAAATCACACACTGTAATTTCCAGCCTTTCAAAAATAAATTTTCAGTTTGTAAAATTCGAAATTCCAGCCTTGAAAAACAAGATTTTCAGCTGCTGGAACAGTAATTCCAGTTTTGAGGGCAGAATTTTCAGCTTTGAAAACAACTCCAATTTTCAGTTTTAAACACTGAATTTGCAACTTCTAACACATATATAAACCCTAAACACATATATAAACCCTAGACAAGCATAAATCCTAATTTTTCAGCACATAAATCGAGCAGAAATGCCCAAATTTCCAGCACAATTGTTCATGAACATACAACATGCATTTAGCTAAATTGTCGTGAAATCCTTTCGGACTAAGATAGTAACCAACTTGTGGTTACATCCCATGTCCTAATAGGAGAATAATAAGTTAACACTATTAGAAAACTAGCTCATGTATTAAGAGAAATCACTACCTTGTATCAAATATGAAGTATTCACTTCTTTAAGGTATAATATCTATGAATTAAAGTAGAACCTTTACTTATGATATTAAGTAAGGTCCCTACTTTAATTAAATATTCTTCTACCTTTTTCAAGAGGCTTTTATGGGGTTATAAGTATGTAAAATGAAGGGTTTATGTATATATATATGTGGGTAGAAGATTTACTATAAATATGGAGTGTTTTGTGTGTTTAGGGTAAGGTGAGTGTGAGTGGGGTGTTTTAGGCGAGATTTTGTGTGTGTGGATGTGTTTGTGTGTGTTATGTGATGAAAAATGAAGTGATAAATCCCCAATTTATCCCCTATTTATAGTAGTTGTGCTTAAGAAATAAGATTATTAAATAATTAAGTCATTTTCTAATTATTGTTATCTTTCCACCTAAGGTTACAACTAAGGGTTATAATAAATGAAATCTTCCAACTCAATGCCCAACTCAATACCTAATTATAGCTTAAGTGTGAGTCTAAACGCATACTTCATAATCTAGTTTAATCTAAGCCTTACATGTATAAACATATCTAGAAGAATTCTTACATATGTGAATATTCATTTAATGCAAGGAGAATTGGGGAGCAAGTAATAATATACACCATATATTTATATTATACATATATATACATAAAATTTCGTTCACCCCCTCCTCTTTTTATATTTTTAAGATATTTTTACACAAAATATAATTTTTCCAATGTTTATGATGAAAAATGCCTAAAGAAATGAAAATATAATCTTATACCTTTATGTATATGAATTTTCTTTAAAATATATACATATAAAGTGTAAGATATTTATATATATATAATTCATAGTCTTATGACCTAGTATTAAAAAAATAATTTTCAAAATAATTATTATAGTGTGAAATGACACATTTTAGTGAAAATGGCAATATCAAGAAAAATAATATAACCCTTATTTATATAACTATATAAATTCGTGTATATGCCTATATACATGTATATATGTGTGTGTGTTTGAATTTTATGCATTTTATAATTACTAAATGAAGTAGAAAATAATTCCAATAATTATGTGTTTTGTAAATAAAAATAGGTATATATTGCAAAGTATATATTGCAATTGAAATTAATCATATAACATTTAAATAATACATATTTAAGCATCAATTAGTATATATATATATATATATCTACATCATCTAAAATACAAAAATGACCTAGGATATATACATATTTTTGAAAATATACAAATTTATTTATATATACTTCAGCATATAAAAATACTATGACTTTATTACAAATAATTCGTATCATTATAATTTTGAAAAATGTATGTATAAAATTATATATGTATATATTGATTTATATGAATATACGTCGAATCAAATTGGTGGTATGCAAACATAATAGTTATTGCACATTTCCCATATAAGATAATAAAACATTAATTTAATCACATAGTTCACATATAAACTAATAATCACATAAAAACTAAATAATTTAATCATATGATTAACTTTTAAAATACCTAGAAATACTGAGTCATTACAGAGATGGTATGAATATGATATGTTTATAAGTGATCCTACTTATTTGGAAGTTCTGTAGCTCTATTTTGACTTAGATCCTTTTTTTTTTTTAGTATTGTTGCAGAATGAATGTTTATCACAACATTCACATGTGGATTGGTGGACATTTTGTTACCAATCCTAAAACAGGGTATGCTAGTGGAAAATTGTATCACTTTAAAAGGGTCTACTTGGACTACTTTAATGAGTTGGATTTTATTGATTTCTACAAAGATAGTGGAGGGAAGAATTTATGCTTGGAGTTGTATTTCTTAATGCCTGGTCAAACATTGGATGTTGGATTGAGGCTTGTCAATGGGGGATGGAGCATAGCTGACATGCAGAATATTTTTCGGGGACTCAATGATATAACTGTCTATTGAATTGAGTTGAGTTGGATGGACCATTTAAGGCAATTGGAGTAGATGGGTGCTGCAGATTATAGTGAAGAAATGAACCAACAATCTACAGTCACTCAAGAGCTGTGCTTTACTCAGGATTAGTGTGTTACATAGGAACAAAATATACCCCAAGTGTCAACTAAAGACAATGAGGCTACTCAAACTGAAGACAATGTGACTGCTGAAATTGAAAACCATGAGCTTGTTGTGAGACAAGACAAAGGCAAGAGACTAATGGCTCAAGATCCAGACCCTTCTGATGATGGAAGTAATCTTGAAAATGATGACAGTGATGAGTATGAGACAGAAAATGATTCTATGGGCAGTGATGCACCATCAGATGCCTATGATGGTGTTGAAGCTTCAGATGATGACAACGTCTTTTCAAAGATCGACAGGAGCAAACATGCCCCAAAAAAAAATAATACAAGAAGACGATCAGAAATGAAAATGAAGGACAGAGGATTCTAAGGGATAGGTCAGTTGAAGTTCCAGAAGGCGATTGGTTTAGTGACCCTGAAGATGACAACAACTTTGATGAGCCTCCTGCTGATCAAAGCGGATCAAGAAGTTTTCCTATCTTCAGAGAGGGAGACAATGCGAGGAGCTTGAAGTTATTTGTTCGTTTGAAGTTTGACAACCAAAGAATGTATAAAGAAATGGTGATTGACTACAACATCAAGAACGGTTATGACATATATTTTGTAAAATGTGAAAGGAATAGAGTAACTGCAAAATGCACGAATGAGAGTTGAACATGGAAAATGCATGCATAGTGATGCAAAATAGTACCATTTTTCATATCAAAACCATCCATGGAGAACATACATGTCCAAGGAGAGCAGAAAACAATAAGGTTACTGCAAAGTATCTTGCTAAGATGATAGAGACAACAATTATGGACAATCTAAATGTGACAATTGAACATTTGATAACAATTATTAGAAGAAAATGTAGGTTGGAAGCTACTTATTGGGTGGCTATGAGATGCAAAAAGTATGCAATTGCGAAGATGAGCGGTGAGGAAGATGAAGAGTACTCTTTGTTGTGGAACTATTGTGAGGCAGTTAGAAATGCTAATCCTAGAAGCAAACTGTTACTTAGGAAACAGGATGATTCAAATCCCCCAGTCTTTGATAGAATGTACTTCTCACTATGGGTAATGAAAATAGGTTTTTTAAAGGGTTGCAGGCCTATTATTGGCCTTGATGATTGCTTTCTCAAAACCATCCATTGGGGAGGGGGGAGGCAATTGCTTAGCTCCATTGGGAGAGATGGCAATAATAATTTGGTACCCATTGCTATTGCCTTTGTGAGGAGTGAAAATAGGGAGACATGGTCATGGTTTTTGACAGAGTTGTTGGTTGATCTTGGAGGTAATGTGGGATGAACATTCATATCTGATAGACAGAAATGTCTGATTGAAGATCAGAGAGAGCTTGCCCCTGACTGTGAGTATAGGTATTGTTTGAGGCACATGTATTCAAAACTTCAGCCTCAAATGGAAGAGTCAGGAAATGAAATTGCTTTTCTGGAATGCAATCTCAGTTGGAAGCAAAAAAGAGTTCACTGAAGCAAATGAGGCAGATTGAAAATTTTGACCCTAAGGTTGATCCTAAATATCTCACAGTAGCTGAATGGCTAATGAGGATACCTCAGTCCACTGGGCCAGGTCTCATTTCCCACCTTATGCTAAGTCTGATGCATTGGTTAATAATTCATGTGAATCATTCAATAACATGATTTTGCTTGCTAGAGATCTTCCTGTCATATCTATGTTTGAATGGATTAGATGTAGATTAATGACAAGGATTCAAATTAAAAAAGAGGGAATGGAAAAGTACATAGGAAATATATGTCCAAATATTTTGAAAAAGGTGAACAAACAAATGGAGTTGGCTAGATTTTGTGTGCCAAGATCGTGTGAGCACCAGGAGTTGGAAGTGGATATAGGAGATGAAAACTTTGTGGTCAAGTTGGACCAAAAGACATGTACCTGTATGTTGTTTCAATTGAATGGTTACCCTTGCAACCATGCTTGTGCAACAATTGCACAAAGAAGAGCCAAAGTTGAAGATTTCATTGACCCTTGTTACAACAAGGCAAGATATATATTGGTTTATGATGATATGATTCATGTAGTGCCCGACAGGAAGTTTTACATACAAACAGATAATGAACCATTAGCATTTCCAACATATAAGATAAAATTGGTAAGGCTTAAAAAGGTAAGAAGGAAAAGGCCTACTGAATTTGAAAAAATAAGCACAAGACAGAGGTTGACACATACATGCAGTATCTGTGGCACCCTTAGCCATAACAAAAGAGGCTGTCCAAATAAGAAAGGCCAAACTAGCTCAAGGTCTAAAACATCTAAAAATGTTTATTCTAAAACTATTAATGCTTGTCCCATTTATATATATTGGTACGTCTTATATTAACAACATCGATTGCAAGGTTATGTAACAAGTGCACAAACTGCTGGCATGAGAAATCCATCTCACAAAAACGCAAGGTCATCAAATGTAGCACATCAAAGAAAGATTGCAAATACTACAAGAGAATCTGGAAGTACCTCACAAAGTGGTGGCAGTAGGCAGGTATAGATTGTATTTAGTACATATTAATAATGTGCATTTTATTTAGTACATAGGGTTTACCTACGAATTTTTTTATCGAATGCAGACCACTAGGTCACATATGCCAAGATCCCCACCGAGATCCATAGTTTCTCCAGCTGCAAATCAAGAAAGTGCACCAACAGTAACAACTCAGCCTTCAAATCCAGTGGATCTCTGTAGTTCAAGCACAAGGAAGAAAAGAGTCAAAATGACAACTTTGGAGGAAATCTTGCAGAAAATTAGAGACACATCCAAAGAGAGAAGGATGTCCAAACCTTGAATTGCTATGGCGTTGGTGGACTGAAAAAAATTTGAACATCTTGTTGAAACTTGTTAAACTAATTGCTTTTGGGATGATGCACTCTCCTTAGGGATGTCTGTTTTTGCTTTTGGAAAACAAGATCAGATGGATGCGTTGGGTTTTGCTATTCTACAAAATTGTATTGACGCAATTACGTTTATGTTGGTCCTCATGTAACTTTTTGTAATGGTTGGTGGGTATTTTAAATACATTTATGGTAGATGGAATACCTCTATCAAATTCATAATTGTTGGACTCTTCTTTTCATAATGTTATTGTAGGGTAATTTGTAAAGAATTAGATTCCCTTTGTGTTGACCCGAAGCTTTTGTTTTATTATCTGTCAAAACAGGTAGTACTTCCAACCAAAAAAAAAATCTCCCTTATTCTGTCCCCAGGGTATTTTTTGCAACTTTAACAAAACATAAGGTCTATTTATCGATAAGAGAAACAAAATTCACGTTCACATTTTACTGGATCCAAATGAAGTTAAAACGACAGAGGTTAATAACAACAGCACAAAACACAAATCCAACATAAAAGGGGCTAATATTAAACTTCACATTACAACAACAATACACCTACACATACTTCTATTTACATTTTGATCCAAAGCACAATAAAAACAAGAAATAGAGCCCCACAAACCCAAGCAACATTCATATTAATCCTATTATCTTCATTCCTTCCACCATGAACCATGGACCCGCTTGAAACAACCTCAACGTGCTCTCCATAAACATCCTCACCATCACAATAAGTGGCCTCTGAAGTACTCCCTTCAAGAATTGAAGTTTCCCAGGTAGGTTTGATCGAGGTGCACCACCGAAAAAATTGATATTTTCGATTTGGACAACAATAATGCAACAAAACTCTAATAGGCTTCGTGTATGACTCCACAAATCTTATGCTTGCTCTTAACTCACACATACAAGAGGGAGTTGGCGGATATCGTACGTCCAGATCGATCTTCCTTTGGCAGCGCCTAGAACTTGATGGAGAGGCCATGGTCGTGCAACAAAGCTCGATCAAATAGGCTTTCAGGACAAAAAATGGGATTGAGAAGGAAGACACTTATATAGCTTTAATGGGGGTAGAATGGTGATTTCCCGTACCAGATAACTATCCAATTTGCACTAAGAGCGCGTAAAACACATTGGGGTTTTTTTTGTTAATTAGAAATTACACAGGGTTTTTTGTTAGATTTTTTGATACACAAGGTCATTTGTGTTCATTAGAGGTATCACAAAAGGGGGGGGGGGCGCGAGCATTAATTCCATAGTTATTGCATTGGATACCAAACAATGAATCCAGTGTATAATGAAATTATAAAATTGCATACGTTGCACCAACATCTTGCGGAGATAGCTCAGTTGGGAGAGCGTCAGACTGAAGATCTGAAGGTCGCGTGTTCGATCCACGCTCACCGATTTTAATATATTTCGCAAAAATGATACGTTTTTATTTGTTATAACGTGCACGTGACTGACTGGGTTTTGTAGCTTTTTCTTTGTTTCCCTAAATATAGCATGAAATTATATGTTTTTTATCCACAAAATTAAAGTTAACACTAAAAATCTCAACAATTTCTCTTTATTTTTTTCATTTTTTTTGCAAAAAATAATGTGTGCGTGTGCGTGCGTGCGTGTGTGTGTGTGTATCATATACTTATAGGACCAATAATGCAAACTTGCGTTTTACTAGGACACATATATTAGGACAAATTACGTCTACACCCCTTGAGGTAAAATATAATTACAAATTAATTCTTTTATTTTTAAAAATTATAAAGACACCCTCGAGGTTTTGAATTTTTTTAGAAGCATTAATTATCATTTTGGAAACTTATGTTGCATCGATTTTCAATTTAGAACACTATTCTCATTTCAATTTTAGTACATGAATTTAGAAAACATTTCCACATTTTAGGACCTTCGATGTGAACCGACCGAAGTTTGCTTTACATGACAAAAAAGTTACCTATGTGGCACAAAATCTGACCGAAATCTGACTACCAATGCCGACATGGAACAAAAAAATAAAAAAATTTAAAATGAAGATAAAATCTACGTAATACATAAAATATTGAAATATAAAAAATAACATATAAAATATTAAAATAATATCAAATAAATTTTATAATTTATTTCCTTCTTTTCCCCCCATTTTTATCCTACTTGGAATCTCCAATAGGTGGCAAGTGTTGTAATTTTTTAAGTTGAGTGCCAACATGTCATCTAACTACACAAAATGGAGGGAAAATAATAAAAATTTCCAATTTAGGGTGTCACATCATCGCCGACCACCGGAATCCGTCTAAAATCACGCCAAAAGTCCTGAATATGAATTTTTTTTTTGCATTGAGAATAGTTAGCGTTCAAAATTAAAAATTGGTGCAACATATGGTCCTAAAATTATTATTTAGCACATTAATAAATATATTCAAAATATAACTTTCTTTTAGCCATATAGTTATGAACTTGGCCGAAAAGAAATGTGCCTCAATGAGTCTGAAAAAATTCGTCAATCAATTTTGTTATTTCATAAACCTTCATGAAGTAATTTCATTTTACATCACTACAACCACCACTAGGCATCACCGTCTATAATTCTATATCACCACTATTTTTTTTGTTTTCGAAATTGACTTTATATATAACACTCATATTTTGAACTTATCAAGACCATGTGAATTCATCTTAAAATTTCGTTGAAAACAAAAGAAATACAACTCGCAATTATATTCCAATTAGATGAAAGATAAATTTTGTTAAATTAATACAAAGATCAAGGGTTCTTGTAAATATTTAAATAAGAAGAATTTACATAGGGTTATTGTTAAATTTTTTAAATCAAGGGTTACTGTTAAATTTGATCGATCTTCCTTTGGCAGCGCCTAGAACTTGATGGAGAGGCCATGGTCGTGCAACAAAGCTCGATCAAAATAGGGTTTCAGGACAACAAATGGGATTGAGAAGGAAGAAACTTATACAGCTTTAATGGGGGTAGAATGGTGATTTCCCGTACCAGATAACTATCCAATTTGCACTAAGAGCGTGTAAAACACATTGGGGTTTTTTTTGTTAATTAGAAATTACACAGGGTTTTTTGTTAGATTTTTTGATACACAAGGTCATTTGTGTTCATTAGAGGTATCACAAATGGGGGGGGGGGGCACGAGCATTAATTCCATAGTTATTGCATTGGATACCAAACAATGAATCCAGTGTACAATGAAATTATAAAATTGCATACGTTGCACCAACATCTTGCGGAGATAGCTCAGTTGGGAGAGCGTCAGACTGAAGATCTAAAGGTCGCGTGTTCGATCCACGCTCACCGATTTTAATATATTTTGCAAAAATGATACGTTTTTATTTGTTATAACGTGCACGTGACTGACTGGGTTTTCTAGCTTTTTCTTTGTTTCCCTAAATATAGCATGAAATTATATGTTTTTTATCCACAAAATTAAAGTTAACACTAAAAATCTCAACAATTTCTCTTTATTTTTTTCATTTTTTTTGCAAAAAATAATGTGTGCGTGTGCGTGCGTGCGTGTGTGTGTGTGTATCATATACTTATAGGACCAATAATGCAAACTTGCGTTTTACTAGGACACATATATTAGGACAAATTACGTCTACACCCCTTGAGGTAAAATATAATTACAAATTAATTTCTTTTATTTTTAAAAATTATAAAGACACCCTCGAGGTTTTGAATTTTTTTAGAAGCATTAATTATCATTTTGGAAACTTATGTTGCATCGATTTTCAATTTAGAACACTATTCTCATTTCAATTTTAGTACATGAATTTAGAAAACATTTCCACATTTTAGGACCTTCGATGTGAACCGACCGAAGTTTGCTTTACATGACAAAAAAGTTACCTATGTGGCACAAAATCTGTCCGAAATCTGACTACCAATGCCGACATGGAACAAAAAAATAAAAAAATTTAAAATGAAGATAAAATCTACGTAATACATAAAATATTGAAATATAAAAAATAACATATAAAATATTAAAATAATATCAAATAAATTTTATAATTTATTTCCTTCTTTTTCCCCCATTTTTATCCTACTTGGAATCTCCAATAGGTGGCAAGTGTTGTAATTTTTTAAGTTGAGTGCCAACATGTCATCTAACTACACAAAATGGAGGGAAAATAATAAAAATTTCCAATTTAGGGTGTCACATCATCGCCGACCACCGGAATCCGTCTAAAATCACGCCAAAGGTCCTGAATATGAATTTTTTTTTGCATTGAGAATAGTTAGCGTTCAAAATTAAAAATTGGTGCAACATATGGTCCTAAAATTATTATTTAGCACATTAATAAATATATTCAAAATATAACTTTCTTTTAGCCATATAGTTATGAACTTGGCCGAAAAGAAATGTGCCTCAATGAGTCTGAAAAAATTCGTCAATTAATTTTGTTATTTCATAAACCTTCATGAAGTAATTTCATTTTACATCACTACAACCACCACTAGGCATCACCGTCTATAATTCTATATCACCACTATTTTTTTTGTTTTCGAAATTGACTTCATATATAACACTCATATTTTGAACTTATCAAGACCATGTGAATTCATCTTAAAATTTCGTTGAAAACAAAAGAAATACAACTCGCAATTATATTCCAATTAGATGAAAGATAAATTTTGTTAAATTAATACAAAGATCAAGGGTTCTTGTAAATAATTAAATAAGAAGAATTTACATAGGGTTATTGTTAAATTTTTTAAATCAAGGGTTACTGTTAAATTTGATCGATCTTCCTTTGGCAGCGCCTAGAACTTGATGGAGAGGCCATGGTCGTGCAACAAAGCTCGATCAAATAGGCTTTCAGGACAAAAAATGGGATTGAGAAGGAAAACACTTATATAGCTTTAATGGGGGTAGAATGGTGATTTTCCGTACCAGATAACTATCCAATTTGCACTAAGAGCGTGTAAAACACATTGGGGTTTTTTTTGTTAATTAGAAATTTCACAGGGTTTTTTGTTATATTTTTTGATACACAAGGTCATTTGTGTTCATTAGAGGTATCACAAAAGGGGGGGGGGGCGAGCATTAATTCCATAGTTATTGCATTGGATACCAAATAATGAATCCAGTGTATAATGAAATTATAAAATTGCATACGTTGCACCAACATCTTGCGGGGATAGCTCAGTTGGGAGAGCGTCAGACTGAAGATCTGAAGGTCGCGTGTTCGATCCACGCTCACCGCATTTTAATATATTTCGCAAAAATGATACGTTTTTATTTGTTATAACGTGCACGTGACTGACTGGGTTTTGTAGCTTTTTCTTTGTTTTCCTAAATATAGCATGAAATTATATGTTTTTTATCCACAAAATTAAAGTTAACACTAAAAATCTCAACAATTTCTCTTTATTTTTTTCATTTTTTTTGAAAAAAATAATGTGTGCGTGTGCGTGCGTGCGTGTGTGTGTGTGTATCATATACTTATAGGACCAATAATGCAAACTTGCGTTTTACTAGGACACATATATTAGGACAAATTACGTCTACACCCCTTGAGGTAAAATATAATTGCAAATTAATTTCTTTTATTTTTAAAAATTATAAAGACACCCTCGAGGTTTTGAATTTTTTTAGAAGCATTAATTATCATTTTGGAAACTTATGTTGCATCGATTTTCAATTTAGAACACTATTCTCATTTCAATTTTAGTACATGAATTTAGAAAACATTTCCACATTTTAGGACCTTCGATGTGAACCGACCGAAGTTTGCTTTACATGACAAAAAAGTTACCTATGTGGCACAAAATCTGACCGAAATCTGACTACCAATGCCGACATGGAACAAAAAAATAAAAAAATTTAAAATGAAGATAAAATCTACGTAATACATAAAATATTGAAATATAAAAAATAACATATAAAATATTAAAATAATATCAAATAAATTTTATAATTTATTTCCTTCTTTTTTCCCCCATTTTTATCCTACTTGGAATCTCCAATAGGTGGCAAGTGTTGTAATTTTTTAAGTTGAGTGCCAACATGTCATCTAACTACACAAAATGGAGGGAAAATAATAAAAATTTCCAATTTAGGGTGTCACATCATCGCCGACCACCGGAATCCGTCTAAAATCACGCCAAAAGTCCTGAATATGAATTTTTTTTTGCATTGAGAATAGTTAGCGTTCAAAATTAAAAATTGGTGCAACATATGGTCCTAAAATTATTATTTAGCACATTAATAAATATATTCAAAATATAACTTTCTTTTAGCCATATAGTTATGAACTTGGCCGAAAAGAAATGTGCCTCAATGAGTCTGAAAAAATTCGTCAATCAATTTTGTTATTTCAAAAACCTTCATGAAGTAATTTCATTTTACATCACTACAACCACCACTAGGCATCACCGTCTATAATTCTATATCACCACTATTTTTTTTGTTTTCGAAATTGACTTCATATATAACACTCATATTTTGAACTTATCAAGACCATGTGAATTCATCTTAAAATTTCGTTGAAAACAAAAGAAATACAACTCGCAATTATATTCCAATTAGATGAAAGATAAATTTTGTTAAATTAATACAAAGATCAAGGGTTCTTGTAAATATTTAAATAAGAAGAATTTACATAGGGTTATTGTTAAATTTTTTAAATCAAGGGTTACTGTTAAATTTGATCGATCTTCCTTTGGCAGCGCCTAGAACTTGATGGAGAGGCCATGGTCGTGCAACAAAGCTCGATCAAATAGGCTTTCAGGACAAAAAATGGGATTGAGAAGGAAAACACTTATATAGCTTTAATGGGGGTAGAATGGTGATTTTCCGTACCAGATAACTATCCAATTTGCACTAAGAGCGCTTAAAACACATTGGGGTTTTTTTTGTTAATTAGAAATTTCACAGGGTTTTTTGTTAGATTTTTTGATACACAAGGTCATTTGTGTTCATTAGAGGTATCACAAAAGGGGGGGGGGGGGGGCGCGAGCATTAATTCTATAGATATTGCATTGGATACCAAACAATGAATCCAGTGTACAATGAAATTATAAAATTGCATACGTTGCACCAACATCTTGCGGGGATAGCTCAGTTGGGAGAGCGTCAGACTGAAGATCTGAAGGTCGCGTGTTCGATCCACGCTCACCGATTTTAATATATTTCGCAAAAATGATACGTTTTTATTTGTTATAACGTGCACGTGACTGACTGGGTTTTCTAGCTTTTTCTTTGTTTCCCTAAATATAGCATGAAATTATATGTTTTTTATCCACAAAATTAAAGTTAACACTAAAAATCTCAACAATTTCTCTTTATTTTTTTCATTTTTTTTGCAAAAAATAATGTGTGCGTGTGCGTGCGTGCGTGTGTGTGTGTGTATCATATACTTATAGGACCAATAATGCAAACTTGCGTTTTACTAGGACACATATATTAGGACAAATTACGTCTACACCCCTTGAGGTAAAATATAATTACAAATTAATTTCTTTTATTTTTAAAAATTATAAAGACACCCTCGAGGTTTTGAATATTTTTAGAAGCATTAATTATCATTTTGGAAACTTATGTTGCATCGATTTTCAATTTAGAACACTATTCTCATTTCAATTTTAGTACATGAATTTAGAAAACATTTCCACATTTTAGGACTTTCGATGTGAACCGACCGAAGTTTGCTTTACATGACAAAAAAGTTACCTATGTGGCACAAAATCTGACCGAAATCTGACTACCAATGCCGACATGGAACAAAAAAATAAAAAATTTTAAAATGAAGATAAAATCTACGTAATACATAAAATATTGAAATATAAAAAATAACATATAAAATATTAAAATAATATCAAATAAATTTTATAATTTATTTCCTTCTTTTTCCCCCATTTTTATCCTACTTGGAATCTCCAATAGGTGGCAAGTGTTGTAATTTTTTAAGTTGAGTGCCAACATGTCATCTAACTACACAAAATGGAGGGAAAATAATAAAACTTTCCAATTTAGGGTGTCACATCATCGCCGACCACCGGAATCCAGTCTAAAATCACGCCAAAAGTCCTGAATATGAATTTTTTTTTTTTGCATTGAGAATAGTTAGCGTTCAAAATATAATTACAAATTAATTTCTTTTATTTTTAAAAATTATAAAGACACCCTCGAGGTTTTGAATTTTTTTATAAGCATTAATAAGACGAAATTATCATTTTGGAAACTTATGTTGCATCGATTTTCAATTTAGAACACTATTATCATTTCAATTTTAGTACATGAATTTAGAAAACATTTCCACATTTTAGGACCTTCGATGTGAACCGACCGAAGTTTGCTTTACATGACAAAAAAGTTACCTATGTGGCACAAAATCTGACCGAAATCTGACTACCAATGCCGACATGGAACAAAAAAATAAAAAATTTTAAAATGAAGATAAAATCTACCTAATACATAAAATATTGAAATATAAAAAATAACATATAAAATATTAAAATAATATCAAATAAATATTATAATTTATTTCTTTCTTTTTCCCCCATTTTTATCCTACTTGGAATCTCCAATAGGTGGCAAATGTTGTAATTTTTTAAGTTGAGTGCCAACATGTCATCTAACTACACAAAATGGAGGGAAAATAATAAAAATTTTCAATTTAGGGCGTCACATCATCGCCGACCACCAGAATCCGTCTAAAATCACGCCAAAAGTCCTGAATATGAATTTTTTTTTTCTAAATTCTTGTCCTAAAATTGCATTGAGAATAGTTAGCGTTCAAAATTAAAAATTGGTGCAACATATGGTCCAAAAATTATTATTTTGCACATTAATAAATACATTCAAAAGATAACTTTCTTTTAGACATATAGTTATGAACTTGGCCGAAAAGAAATGTGCCTCAATGAGTCTGAAAAAATTCGTCAATCGATTTTGTTATTTCATAAACCTTCATGAAGTAATTTCATTTTACATCACTACAACCACCACTAGGCATCACCGTCTATAATTCTATATCACCACTTTTTTTTTTGTTTTCGAAATTGACTTCATATATAACATTCATATTTTGAACTTATCAAGACCATGTGAATTCATCTTAAAATTTCGTTGAAAACAAAAGAAATACAACTCGCAATTATATTCCAATTAGATGAAAGATAAATTTTGTTAAATTATTACAAAGATCAAGGGTTCTTGTAAATATTTAAATAAGAAGAATCTACATAGGGTTATTGTTGTAATGACCCGGTATTTCTACATATTTTAAAAAGTTAACTATATGATTAAATTATCTAGTGTTTTATGTTATTATTATTTTGCATGTGAAATAAGTGATTCTATCTCAAATATTTGATTTTATTATGAATAATGCATAATATTCTCTAATATATTATGTATTTTCATATCTATACTTTGAATTTATAATTGTTACTATACTAATATATTAATTGTTAAACATAATTTTTAGTATATTATACATATTCGAAAATTATATATCTATATATCATATATGTATAAGTTCGTATATATCTATACACTAATAACTAAGTTAATACATATTAATCCTAACCACTTTATAGGATTAACAATATTTAATTATATAGATTATCTAAATAGCCGTAATCTATATATATATATATATATATATATGCATGTTCTTAATACATTGAGCAAACTATATAATATATGTATATATATCCGAAACATTATATATAATATGATTTTTTCTAATTTATTTTTGATAATCCTAATAATTGTTCTTGATAATTCCTAGCATGAAATGATTATTTTTACACTTGTTATAACTCTTCTAGAAATTGAAACACTTGTATTATTTACATTAACCTAGACTTCCATTCATCAATTTTAGAGCACACCTAATAATATTTAGGCTTATTACTAAGCATGTATGTAATTATTAATATTGATGAGTAAGATGACTCTAATTATGAAAAAATTGACATAATTCATTTTTAATAATGTGTCTTAACCAACCTCTATAAATAGAGACTTGAGTTATATTTTCCATTAATCACACACACACATACACGGATTATACACACACAATAAATACTATTCTCATCAACAAACACACACGGTACATACATATATCCATATATATATAATATATATATATAGTACACACAACACAAAGACAACACAAACACACACGGTACATACATATATATTTATATATGGTACACTTTTACAACACACACACATCCACGGCACACACACACAATCATATATATATATATATATATATATATAAATATATATATATATATATATATATTGAGAGAGAGAGTATTCTCTTATACACACATATATATAAATATATCAAGAAGGCTAGTTAAGGTAGGAATTTTCTTAATTACATAAGTTAATTTCTAGTGTTAGTTTACCATTTTACTATCATGATATTATTCTTCATTATGCTACTACAAGTTGTTAGAAAGTATTATGTGAATTATTACGTGGTTATGTGCACATATGATACACACGAGCACCTTATGTGATTAAGTGAAATTTCTACTCAACCGTTGCGTTGACTCCTCTTTTCCAATATTTTTTAGACATAAATGAGATAGCAGATCAGAGTGGCGCAGCGGAAGCGTTTCGAAGCCATTTATGCGATAAAGTTACTTTTGTATTTCTTTTGAAAATTGTAAATTTTATATTTTGTACAAATTTTATGTGAAAATTATTATTTATACAACTATGAAAATATTACCGTTGCGCGTTTCGGTGCAAGTTTATTTTAATAAAATAAAAGGGTATTTTTTTTCGGGTCGTGACAAATGGTATCAGAGCCGCTTGCCAGCCGGAATACTGGGAGCTAAGTGCTCTGTGGGGCAAAGTACTACGCACACGGGAGCTACCTCTTGAGCCTGTAGAGCAAATGTTACGTCTTGAGCCCACGAGGCCAAGCGTTATGTATTGAAAGTCTTGAGCCCATGAGGCCAAGTACTATCTCTTGAATGTTTTGAGCCTGCGGGGCAAAGTGCTACGTGTGCGAGAGTCGCCTCTTGAGCCCACAGGAGCCACCTCTAGAGTCCCGACGCCTGGCAGATGGTATTGGTATGTGTGACTTTTGCTAAACACTTCTAGTGTATCTATTGGATTTCGTATTTGATTGAAATATATTTTGGGTTCCAAAACCTACTTTGAAAACATATTTTTGGAAAAATACCCTCAAGTATTTTACTAAACAAAGTTGAATTTCGAGGACGAAATTCTTTTAAGGAGGGGAGGATGTAATGACCCGGTATTTCTACATATTTTAAAAAGTTAACTATATGATTAAATTATCTAGTGTTTTATGTTATTATTATTTTGCATGTGAAATAAGTGATTCTATCTCAAATATTTGATTTTATTATGAATAATGCATAATATTCTCTAATATATTATGTATTTTCATATCTATACTTTGAATTTATAATTGTTACTATACTAATATATTAATTGTTAAACATAATTTTTAGTATATTATACATATTCGAAAATTATATATCTATATATCATATATGTATAAGTTCGTATATATCTATACACTAATAACTAAGTTAATACATATTAATCCTAACCACTTTATAGGATTAACAATATTTAATTATATAGATTATCTAAATAGCCGTAATCTATATATATATATATATATATATATGCATGTTCTTAATACATTGAGCAAACTATATAATATATGTATATATATCCGAAACATTATATATAATATGATTTTTTCTAATTTATTTTTGATAATCCTAATAATTGTTCTTGATAATTCCTAGCATGAAATGATTATTTTTACACTTGTTATAACTCTTCTAGAAATTGAAACACTTGTATTATTTACATTAACCTAGACTTCCATTCATCAATTTTAGAGCACACCTAATAATATTTAGGCT
This sequence comes from Petrea volubilis, assembly GCA_026212405.1. Taxonomy (NCBI): domain Eukaryota; kingdom Viridiplantae; phylum Streptophyta; class Magnoliopsida; order Lamiales; family Verbenaceae; genus Petrea; species Petrea volubilis. Next base: position 28,899,581 of record CM047870.1, read on the forward strand.
TATTACTAAGCATGTATGTAATTATTAATATTGATGAGTAAGATGACTCTAATTATGAAAAATTGACATAATTCATTTTTAATAATGTGTCTTAACCAACCTCTATAAATAGAGACTTGAGTTATATTTTCCATTAATCACACACACACATACACGGATTATACACACACAATAAATACTATTCTCATCAACAAACACACACGGTACATACATATATCCATATATATATAATATATATATATAGTACACACAACACAAAGACAACACAAACACACACGGTACATACATATATATTTATATATGGTACACTTTTACAACACACACACATCCACGGCACACACACACAATCATATATATATATATATATAAATATATATATATATATATATTGAGAGAGAGAGTATTCTCTTATACACACATATATATAAATATATCAAGAAGGCTAGTTAAGGTAGGAATTTTCTTAATTACATAAGTTAATTTCTAGTGTTAGTTTACCATTTTACTATCATGATATTATTCTTCATTATGCTACTACAAGTTGTTAGAAAGTATTATGTGAATTATTACGTGGTTATGTGCACATATGATACACACGAGCACCTTATGTGATTAAGTGAAATTTCTACTCAACCGTTGCGTTGACTCCTCTTTTCCAATATTTTTTAGACATAAATGAGATAGCAGATCAGAGTGGCGCAGCGGAAGCGTTTCGAAGCCATTTATGCGATAAAGTTACTTTTGTATTTCTTTTGAAAATTGTAAATTTTATATTTTGTACAAATTTTATGTGAAAATTATTATTTATACAACTATGAAAATATTACCGTTGCGCGTTTCGGTGCAAGTTTATTTTAATAAAATAAAAGGGTATTTTTTTTCGGGTCGTGACAATTGTTAAATTTTTTAAATCAATGGTTACTGTTAAATTTGATCGATCTTCCTTTGGCAGCGCCTAGAACTTGATGGAGAGGCCATGGTCGTGCAACAAAGCTCGATCAAAATAGGGTTTCAGGACAACAAATGGGATTGAGAAGGAAGACACTTATACAGCTTTAATCGAGGGTAGAATGGTGATTTTCCGTACCAGATAACTATCCAATTTGCACTAAGAGCGCTTAAAACACATTGGGGTTTTTTTTGTTAATTAGAAATTAGACATGATTTTTTGTTAGATTTTTTGATACACAAGGTCATTTGTGTTCATTAGAGGTATCACAAAAGGGGAGGGGGGGGCGAGCATTAATTCCATAGTTATTGCATTGGATACCAAACAATGAATCCAGTGTATAACGAAATTATAAAATTGCATACGTTGCACCAACATCTTGCGGGGATAGCTCAGTTGGGAGAGCGTCAGACTGAAGATCTGAAGGTCGCGTGTTCGATCCACGCTCACCGCATTTTAATAAATTTCGCAAAAATGATACGTTTTTATTTGTTATAACGTGCACGTGACTGACTGGGTTTTGTAGCTTTTTCTTTGTTTCCCTAAATATAGCATGAAATTATATGTTTTTTATCCACAAAATTAAAGTTAACACTAAAAATCTCAACAATTTCTCTTTATTTTTTTCATTTTTTTTTGCAAAAACTAATGTGTGTGTGCGTGTGCGTGTGTGTCTGTGTATCATATACTTATAGGACCAATAATGCAAACTTGCATTTTACTAGGACGCATATATTAGGACAAATTACGTCTACACCCCTTGAGGTAAAATATAATTACAAATTAATTTCTTTTATTTTTAAAAATTATAAAGACACCCTCGAGGTTTTGAATTTTTTTATAAGCATTAATAAGACGAAATTATCATTTTGGAAACTTATGTTGCATCGATTTTCAATTTAGAACACGATTCTCATTTCAATTTTAGTACATGAATTTAGAAAACATTTCCACATTTTAGGACTTTCTATGTTAACCGACCGAAGTTTGCTTTACATGACAAAAAAGTTACCTATGTGGCACAAAATCTGACCGAAATCTGACTACCAATGCCGACATGGAACAAACAAATAAAAAATTTTAAAATGAAGATAAAATCTACCTAATACATAAAATATTGAAATATAAAAAATAATATATAAAATATTAAAATAATATCAAATAAATATTATAATTTATTTCCTTTTTTTTTCCCCCGTTTTTATCCTACTTGGAATCTCCAATAGGTGGCAAATGTTGTAATTTTTTAAGTTGAGTGCCAACATGTCATCTAACTACACAAAATGGAGGGAAAATAATAAAAATTTCCAATTTAGGGCGTCACATCATCGCCGACCACCGGAATCCGTCTAAAATCACGCCAAAAGTCCTGAATATGAATTTTTTTTTTCTAAATTCTTGTCCTAAAATTGCATTGAGAATAGTTAGCGTTCAAAATTAAAAATTGGTGCAACATATGGTCCTAAAATTATTATTTTGCACATTAATAAATACATTCAAAAGATAACTTTCTTTTAGACATATAGTTATGAACTTGGCCGAAAAGAAATGTGCCTCAATGAGTCTGAAAAAATTCGTCAATCGATTTTGTTATTTCATAAACCTTCATGAAGTAATTTCATTTTACATCACTACAACCACCACTAGGCATCACCGTCTATAATTCTATATCACCACTATTTTTTTTGTTTTCGAAATTGACTTCATATATAACATTCATATTTTGAACTTATCAAAACCATGTGAATTCATCTTAAAATTTCGTTGAAAACAAAAGAAATACAACACGCAATTATATTCCAATTAGATGAAAGATAAATTTTGTTAAATTAATACAAAGATCAAGGGTTCTTGTAAATATTTAAATAAGAAGAATCTACATAGGGTTATTGTTAAATTTTTTAAATCAAGGGTTACTGTTAAATTTGATCGATCTTCCTTTGGCAGCGCCTAGAACTTGATGGAGAGGCCATGGTCGTGCAACAAAGCTCGATCAAAATAGGGTTTCAGGACAACAAATGGGATTGAGAAGGAAGACACTTATACAGCTTTAATGGGGGTAGAATGGTGATTTTCCATACCAGAAAACTATCCAATTTGCACTAAGAATGCGTAAAACACATTGGGGTTTTTTTTGTTAATTAGAAATTAGACAGGGTTTTTTGTTAGATTTTTTGATACACAAGGTCATTTGTGTTCATTAGAGGTATCACAAAAGGGGAGGGGGGGGGGGGCGAGCATTAATTCCATAGTTATTGCATTGGATACCAAACAATGAATCCAGTGTATAACGAAATTATAAAATTGCATACGTTGCACCAACATCTTGCGGGGATAGCTCAGTTGGGAGAGCGTCAGACTGAAGATCTGAAGGTCGCGTGTTCGATCCACGCTCACCGCATTTTAATATATTTCGCAAAAATGATACGTTTTTATTTGTTATAACGTGCACGTGACTGACTGGGTTTTCTAGCTTTTTCTTTGTTTCCCTAAATATAGCATGAAATTATATGTTTTTTATCCACAAAATTAAAGTTAACACTAAAAATCTCAACAATTTCTCTTTATTTTTTTCATTTTTTTTGCAAAAAATAATGTGTGCGTGTGTGTCTGTGTATCATATACTTATAGGACCAATAATGCAAACTTGCATTTTACTAGGACGCATATATTAGGACAAATTACGTCTACACCCCTTGAGGTAAAATATAATTACAAATTAATTTCTTTTATTTTTAAAAATTATAAAGACACCCTCGAGGTTTTGAATTTTTTTATAAGCATTAATAAGACGAAATTATCATTTTGGAAACTTATGTTGCATCGATTTTCAATTTAGAACACTATTCTCATTTCAATTTTAGTACATGAATTTAGAAAACATTTCCACATTTTAGGACTTTCGATGTGAACCGACCGAAGTTTGCTTTACATGACAAAAAAGTTACCTATGTGGCCCAAAATCTGACCGAAATCTGACTACCAATGCCAACATGGAACAAAAAAATAAAAAATTTTAAAATGAAGATAAAATCTACCTAATACATAAAATATTGAAATATAAAAAATAATATATAAAATATTAAAATAATATCAAATAAATATTATAATTTATTTCCCTTTTTTTCCCCCCGTTTTTATCCTACTTGGAATCTCCAATCGGTGGCAAATGTTGTAATTTTTTAAGTTGAGTGCCAACATGTCATCTAACTACACAAAATGGAGGGAAAATAATAAAAATTTCCAATTTAGGGCGTCACATCATCGCCGACCACCGGAATTCGTCTAAAATCACGCCAAAAGTCCTGAATATGAATTTTTTTTGAAAAATTACAATTTTAGGACTATATGTTGTACCCTCTAACAATTTGAGGACAATAACTTTTTCATTTGCAATTTTAGGACATGAATTTAAGATTTTGTGGCACATTTAGGATAAAATTCAGACCAATTTTGTCAATTTTTTGACAAATTTGCAAATATCGAGGTGAGAAGTCCGACTACTAGAAAAAGAGCAAATAGCCACGGATTTTGGCCACGGGAGAAATCCGTGGCGAGGCCGTGGCTATTAGACACGGATTAGCAACGGTTTATGGGGAAAAAAAAATTTCAGCTTTAGCCACGGATTACCCGTAGCTCATTTAGCCACGGCTAACCCGCGGCCAAATGTCGTGGATAAATTTGGCGCGGTTTTTGCCGCCAATAGAGAGCCACGGCCTCACCTTGGCTAAATGAGCCACGGGTAATCCGTGGCTTGTCCGTGTCCATTAGCCACGGCTAAACCGTGGCTAAATGTGCCACGGCCAAGCCGTGGCTAGCCCGTGTCCGTTAGCCACGGCTTCACCTTGGCTAAATCAGCCACGGCTTTGCCGTGGCTACTCCGTGGCCCTTAGCCACGGCTAGGTCGTGGCTAACTAAGCCACGGCCTGGCCGTGGCTAAAGGGCTATGGTTTGTTTATATATTTTTTTTCTTTTTTTACTTATTCAGTTTTGAAGTGCTCGATTTAAATCGTTTTATAACGATAAATGCGTCCGTTCCATTTCCTATTATAACTTTTAAAAAAATTACAAATAAATTAATACGTAATTAATTAATTGTTCTTATATGTATATATACGTACGTAACTATATATATGTATATATATCTATATGTGTAAAACTATATATACGTAACTATATATATATGTAGACTATAGCCACGGATGCGTCGATCAATATATATACATTTATATATATTTATATTTATATAGAATTTTTTAAAAATATTCATATATTTTATATATTTATCTATTTTAAACGTAAATATTATATATATTTATATATTTTAAACGTAAAATATAAATTTATATATTTTGATCGTAAATTCCAACGTAAATTAAAAATATTTATATATTTTAGCCAAGGCCGTTAGCCACGGTTGAGTCGTGGCCAGGCCGTGGCTAACGGCCTTTTTTTTAAAAAAAAATATTATTAAATTTTAATAATCTGTATTTAAATCTATTTTTACAATAAATGTTTTCTTTCAATTTTGATTATTATTAAAATAAAATATCATAACTAAATATATATATATAAAATCTATTTTTACAATATTCATTATTGTGTTATATATGAGCAATGTATATATATGTACACATATAGATATGTGAAACTATCATTTCGAATGATCGAAGAATATATTTATAAATTACACTCAATAATATTAGTACATATAGGTGCATATTATATACAGAAGATCATATATGTAAGTACGGATGCGATCGATATATATATATATATATTTATATAGCTATTTAATATTGAAACCTCGGCCATATATACATCTATTACTTCGATTTACGAATGATCATGACAATTATATGGTTATATTAAAATTGGTTATTAATCAAATTAATTTGATATGTGGATAAACGCAAATTCAGAACGCATTAGCCATGAGTAATTTTTTAATCCAAAAAAAAAAAAAAAAAAAGAAATGGTGGCCAACATGGTTAGCCACGGCCTGGCCATGGATGAATTGTGGCTAACCACCCCCCCCCCCTCCCCCGCCCCTCCCCTTTTTTTCCAATTCTATAATGCTTGATTTAAATCTTTTTTCTACGAGAAATGTATTTCTTTCAATTAGTTAAATAAATCTCATAAATAAATTATTCCATAATTGATTAATATTCATTAGTGTGTTATAAAGCACGGATGCGATCGATATATGTTATCGTTTATGTTGATTATTCTGTCATATATATAATATATATATATATATATAATTTTTCGATTTACGAATGATGGCTCTAATTATATTATAATATTATGTTAGTGCAATTAATTTGAAATGTTAGGAATAACGCAAATTAAAAACGTATCAACCACGGATAAAAAAATATCAATGTGAAACACGGAAAAAAAAATATATAAATATATGTTAGCCACGGCTGGGCCGTGGCTAATCCGTGGCCTAGCGCTGGCTAACATAGATCGGTGGCTAGACTTTAGCCACGGATTAGCCACGGCTAACCCGTGGCTAATTTGAATTCGAGCACAATTTAGCCGTGGCTAATCCGTGGCTAAATCCAACATATATATACAACTCTTGGCCATTTTTTCTTTCCCCTCCCTCTTCTTCATCCTAACAAGGTAATCCCCCCCCCCCCCCCGTCCCCGTCCCCCCAACCCCCACCCCTGGCGCGGTGGCGCCTCCTTGCCGGCGACCGCCGCGCCTCCCTCCCCCCTCCCCTACCCCTCTGTCCCCCCCCCCCATTCCCCCGGCCACCTCTCTCCCAATCCCCCTAACCCGCGCGCCCCACCGCCGCCCCCCACACCGCCTCCCCCTCGCCCAGCCCCCAAACCCTCCCCAATCCCCAATCACTCCCCCCCCCCCCCCCAAATAGCCCCAAACCCTCCCCCTTTCCCCTCCACCCACCAGCCCCAACCCGTCCCCCCAACCCCCAGCCCAAACCCTCCTCCATTTCAACCCCCCCTGCCAGCCCCAAACCTAGTACGGGAAGTTCGAGCTCCCAGACTTATCCTCCGAAATGGGAGGATCCAGGTACGACTGAGTTGAAGCGAAGGTTCGACAGGTTCGAGGAGAAACAATCATCTGAATTAACTGAGGTGAAGCAGACCCTCAATGCCTTGCTTCAGAGAGTTCAAATTTTGACCCAATGAGCAGTCGCCTCTTCGCCTAATCAGCCACACCCATCAGCTGGTTCACCTCATGTACATGTACAGTCCACCCCCTCCCAACAGAGGGGTTCTCGTAGGACTTCATCGGGAGGACAGCGATCCACCTCTAGACACACTCCGCCAAATTACATACGTGATGACGAGCACAATGATAATGATGATGATGATGATGATGATGTTGGACCTTTTTAGACATTGACACGTCTTGATATTTTAATAACTTGTACTCTCTAACTACTATAAGTTTGTATTGTATTAGTAATATTTGAATCTTTCTACATTTTAGTCAACGAAATATTTGGTGTTTGTTGGATGATCCGTGATCGTTATTTTGGTTTCTATTTGATGATGCATTTGGTGTTGGATGATCCGTGATCGTTATTTTGGTGTATAATTTGATGATGCATTTGGTATTGGACGATCCGTGATCGTCATCTTGATTGGATACATTGGAATGTTTGGGTTTTTTGATTGCAGGCTGGTTCGAAACGAAAAAAAACCAAATTTACAGATTTCTGGCCGAATTAGCCACGGATTGGACACCGAAGAGCCGTGGCTAAGGGCCACGGATTGGCCACCGCAGAGCCGTGGCTAAGGGCCAAGGCTTCGCCACGGCAGAGCCGTGGCTAAGGGCCACGGATTGGCCACCGCAGAGCCGTGGCTAAGGGCCACGGCTTGGCAACCTCAGAGCCGTGGCCCTTAGCCATGACCAGGCCCCGTGCTATGTTTGGGTGGCCAACGTTGGCCACGGCTCGCCCGTGTCTAAGAGCCACGATTTAGCCGTGGCTAAGCCCAACCGTGGCCCTGGTTAGCCACGCCACTTTTAGCCAGGGGAAAAAATCGTGGCTAATCCGTGGCCGAGCCGTGGCTAATTTTCTTGGCCACGGCTTTTTTGCCAAATCCGTGGCTAAAAGCATTTTTTCTAGTAGTGCCCTAAATGTGCCACAAAATCTTGAATTCATGTCCTGTAATTGCAAATGAAAAAGTTAATGCCCCTAAAATTATTAGAGGGTACAACATGCAATCCTAAAATTATAATTTTTGCAATTTTTTTTTCTAAATTGTTGTCCTAAAATTGCATTGAGAATAGTTAGTGTCCTAAATTAAAAATTGGTGCAAGATATGGTCCTAAAATTATTATTTTGCACATTAATAAATATATTCAAAAGATAACTTTCTTTTAGCCATATAGTTATGAACTTGGCTGAAAAGAAATGTGCCTCATCGAATCTGAAAAAAATTCACTAATCAATTTTGTTATTTCATAAACCTTCATGAAGTAATTTCATTTTTCATCACTACAACCACCACTAGGCATCACCGTCTATAATTCTATATCACCACTATTTTTTTTGTTTTCGAAATTGACTTCGTATATAACATTTATATTTTGAACTTGTCAAGACCATGTGAATTCATTTTAGAACTTCGTTGAAAACAAAAGAAATACAACTTGCAATTATATTCCGATTAGATGAAAGATAAATTTTATTAAATTAATACATAGATCAAGGGTTATTGTAAATTTTTAAATAAGAAGAATTAATTTATAATTACACCATACTTAAAGCAGTGTAGACGTAATCTGCCACATATATTAATCAAAAGCAGTGTAGACGTAATCAAAAGTTATAGGTGCGGGTAGAGCTAGAGACTTAATTTTCCTTCTCCCACATATGACAGCCGAAGCCTCATAGTAATAAATAATTTATATGAGATGCATCGGCGCCCTATAAACATTATGAATCGCATAATTAATCCAACTAATTTTTTTGATGATAACATTATGAATCGAATAATTAATCCAACTAATTTTTCTCCAATCATCAAAAATTAATTAGTTGTACTGCTGATCGTAAATTCGTAATTCATGTCAATATTTTCGAATACAAGCTAGTGATAATCGAAAATCAAATGACTGAGAAGTATAACATCTGCGCATGTGATTTGAAATGGAACAGTAGAAGTTAGCTCCAACGTTCGTTAATGTAGGGAATTGATGTTCTTTCGAAACAATTTTTATTTTTCTAAAAGAAGCATCATTAAAAAAATTTAATCATTTCAAATAATTACATTAGTAATTAAAATATATATACATTTCAATTATCATTTTATGTAAATACATTTGTTAATTATTATACAAGTATAATAATACAAAATTTTAATGTGAAACATCTATTAATTAGAGAAAAAAAAAACTGTATCAGAATAAATCTACATTAAAGTTTCCATCTCCAATAAAATAAGAAAATGAAAAAGAAGAAAAAGTACTTTATATACTTTTCATACATTTTCCCGCTATTAGAAAAATGCCAAACTGAGACAATATAAATTGTCAATTTCATTATAAGTGGATATTGTGACATTTTTTAATTTGTGACACTAATTAAAACGGCACGTGTTTAGGTGCCTAAAAGTTCCATGCGACATTTCATAACGTCTCCAAAATATGTATTACTGTATAAAAATTTTAGAGAAAAATTACTTGCAGTCAACACTTTTTTGTACAAGGTTCCAACAACTAGATCATTGATACATTTTTTAAAAGGTGCTGCGTAAGTGTGTTCAATTAAAGGTTTTCTTTTAAGCAATGTCCGAATCCACTTTGGGGAATCAAAACAAGAAAAAGAAACGCAAAATATTTTCTTTTCAAAATGCCCTAAAATAAGATCAAACACTACTGTATATAAATTCTAATGGGTACTTTTATTTGGATGAAATATCCTATTCTATTCTATTTTGTATTGTACTCTGAATGCATGACATATTGTTCGCATAAAATTGAATACATGCAATGCATTTTTATTTTTTTTTTTGGTTGCCTTCTTGATAAATATATTTCGTACATTTAACCTTGTAAAGTACATTCCGAAATAGAAAAGTCACACTATTATACCACTCTTCCTAGCTACCTCCAATTAATGCTTCAATGGAGACGCACACAGGAATTGTATGGCCCCATCTTGCGTGTGCCCTTTCAAGTCCAGTCCTCCCTTCCTCTCTCTCTCTCTCTGATATATATTTATGTATGTACACACACACGCTGACACGCATATATGGATACAAACAAGTCTAGCATATATCGTAAACACACAACATTGAAGATATAGTGAGAAATGGATACTCTGAAGATGGAAGCTTTTCTGAGGATTGCATCTACAGTTGTTTTAGTATTGACTGCTTGTCTTGTGGGATTTGATTCTCAGACAAAAGTCATCGTCTACACATTAACCAAAAAAGCTACCTACAAGGACTTGAATGCTTTATAGTATGTGAATTTTATTATATTAAGCTAAGATTTATTCTTTATTTTTTTTCATAAACATACTTATAAAGCTCTCTCTCTCTCTCTCTCTCTCTCTCTCTCACAAACACACACACACAGTGTTCTGGTGTGGATTGATACTGCTGCAGCTGTCTGTAACCTGGTCCAAGTGTTGAGAAGATTCATGTTGCCAGGTTCCAGAAAAGATCCCACTGCTTCAAACAGATATCTGGCTTGGGGAATTTATTTATTTGACCAGGTAAGTAAAATAACTTAATTTGATTGGATTTTAAGACATGGTATTAGCTAGAAATTAATTAATGACAAGTAGTTCCTATATGATCGTCAATAATACGAATTGGTAACGCTAAATTTAACTATAAAGTTCACGTACGTAAAATGAATCGTTTATTAATCTTAATTTCGGTTTTCTTCAGTTAATCTTCTATTTTTTGAAATTAACTCTTTATGTTCAGTTATATTATTTGTGATCATTTTCCATTGGAGGGTACAAATTATTTGGAATATTTTATGGCGCTTGAATTGAATTGCGTCAAATCAAGTTCTTATATTAGTAGTTCTTCGATTTAATATTTTGATTTTGAACATAATATACTCTCATGTTCTTTTTCAATTGATATTGCTAAAAAATCCTTTTAGTAATCACTTAAAATAGAATTCTAATTCTAATCTGCTAACTTTCTCTCCTCACTCTGTTAACAAGTAGAAGGGTATGTTAGGAAAAAAAATTTAATAAATCCATCATTACAATTTTAGAATGCACAATATTTTAATTTGAGACATTTTTTTTTTAAGTAAAACATCAATGAAAAGGGAACAAACTAAAGGCCGGTTTGGATGGATTTTTAAAAAAAATATTTTTCAAATGGTGCTTTTGATAGTAGATCTTTTTTTTAAGTTAAGTAATTTTGCGTATAGATATAATAATTAAAAGTGCTTTAAAAGGTGTACGTTTTTATTTGAAACTACTTTGAGTCAGCTTTTAAAAAAAAATCTTTTTTTGGCTTTTTTTTTTTCTAACTTCTGCTTTTTTTAAAAAGCTCATAAAAATGCTTTTTTTTTTTTTTTTTTTTGCTCTGAAGTGCATTGTTCAAAATAGTAATGACGAGATCCTAGTGCCGGTGTTAAAATTCTCACTAATTATATATCTAACAAAAGAAATTTATTTCTCGTGATTATGTTTTCACAAATTTAATAGTGAAAAACAATTATACATAAGTGGAGAGTTGATATTATATGTTGTAGAGTCTGTATAAATTGTTACAATTGGTAATTAATCACAACAAACACGTACATACATAGGCATATATGTACTAAAAATTTGGCACTGTTATTAGCTTAATAATTTAATCATTACTATTACTTCATTTTACTGTTATTAGCTTAATATTTTAATCATCACTATTACTTCATTTTTAGTGTTTTCCAGTTGTTAACCGATTTGAGACATTAATTGCGTATTTGGGTAGTTAGAATTCACAATCTAGCTTGTCAATTCTTTAATGTTCTGATATCTAAGTTGGCCTCGTGAGTTGTGGGCATGGGGTCTCCCAGCTCAAACATCGTTTTTGCATTTATTTCGAAATGAAGTATACAACGTACAGTTATGAAAATTAATAATGCTGCTTATATAAGTTACACTACTACAAAATCAAAACTACAATCTTATAATTTGTTAATAATTGCATTTTATACTCCATGCATGTCAAAGAATAAAATTCATACTTTTTTTTGATACAATTAACTCGATACCATATAGATGTCAACCGAAGTACCACACACGTATACACACACTCATCCGAAGAGAAAGGAGAGGGATGAAAAAATTCACCTTAATGGCACCGGTTCGAACTCCCACCACTGAACTACAACCCCAGTGGCAATAAGATTCCTATTAATACAAGAACAAGTGTTGTATCCAAGTTAGGTAATTAATTGGAGTTGGAATTCAAGTTTTAATAGGCTCGACCATAAATGACCTAAACTTCAATTTGAATTTTTCGTATGCATTGGAACTCATCGTAATTTAGTTATAAGGTTGGTGAGCTTTACCTCGAGTTCTTTCAAATTAAATGATCTTCAATATCATGAGCATAAACAAAAATAAATAAATAAATAAATCGCCCAACAGATGCTCGATGGTACAATTTTAACTCAGCTAGCTCCTTGAGTCTCCAATAATTTAGAGGCTATTTAACTAACTTTGTCTCCTATATTATTGATTTTGTATTAAATATCTCTTCATAGTATGAAAAAAAAATTTATATAGCCCTCGAATCTAAAAAAATTATGCTAATTGGCAAAAATGCCCTTATGTTGAATCAAAATAATTGGTAAAAGTGAACATTTCGTTCCGTAACTTTGTTATTTTTGCAATTTTTCGTCTTGTAGGTACACATTTAATCCTACAAGCGAGTTGAATTTGGAACATTTAATCTTGAATTGGCAAATTTTATCCTCAATTTGCAATTTTGATAAGCCCCTTTGGCAATTTTGGTTCTCCATTTATTTTCCAGCCAAATTGGTTGTTGGATTGTACATGTGTATATGATAAATCATACAGCTAGCATTATAGCCCCCTTTATGAAAATATTGTTAACCTGACCCCAAATCTTATTTAACTCAACAACTACAGGCGGCGGTGTACGTCGTATTCGCCGCCAACACCGCGGCGGTGCAGGCGTCGATGCTGGCAGTCACCGGCGAGAAGAGCTTCCAGTGGATGAAGGTATGCAATAGATACACGAGATTTTGTATCCAAATCGGTGGCGCTATGGTTTGTGGTTATGTGGCAGCTATTTTAATGGCCATCACATCTTCAATCTCTGCCTATGCTTTATTCAGGCTTTATTCACCTAAGCACTTCCTCAGCCTTAAGGGCAAATAATTATGTCTTTATTTATTTATTTATTATCTTTTGACAAGTATTATGGTTGCAACGTTGTTGGTTAAGGGGATTGTCAAGAACATTTATGTTGAACATGTATCATTAAATTATCTTTTTTTTATTATTATTATTATTGGAAAGGGATCTATTACATTTCAAATAATTATATCGATAATTCAAATTAAATACAATACTCATATCATTCACAATCTTATCAAAGGCAAATAACGAAGAAATAACACAAATAATTAAACAACTCTATCGTAAAACAAAGCCTACATATATGTGGGGATCGAACCCGTAACTTATTTGGTCCATAGGGCCTCCTCCTCACCATCAAGTCATGGAATCCTTGGCATATAATTAAATTATCAAGGAAAAGGAAATATGGTTTTTTGTTGGATGGTGACTAGACGCTAGTTGATGTCAGTTTATGAGTTGTTTTGTGGTGCTCTAGAGTTGGTTTGTAAGTTAGATTTATTGAGGGCATTAATTGGAGATTGGGAGGGCCTTTTAGTTTTAGGTGTGAATTTATGTACCACGTGGAATCCAGAAATGAAAATTAGTGACAACGTTAAGGGCCACTCAGTTCAGATTTTCCGTTATATGTTTGTACAAATTTTTATACTGCGTTTATCAATGTATTTGTCGTATGTATGTTGATGAGTTTAGTAAAAATTGATGCACGTGTAGTAGAAGATTCAAATCGGGGGGGCACTAATTACACGTAGCGGTCGAACGAAAACATTCAACTAAAGTAAAAACTGAAAACAAGATATTTTAGTTATGTTCTGAATTCCAGTTTTATAAGAGTAAATACTATTAATTTTTTTTCGTATGAATATATATAACTATTTTTAATATATTTATTAAATCTTTGACAAGCAACAAGAATTTGAATTTGATTTAAATTTTGAATTGTTTTGAGTAATAAAGATAAATAAAAAGAAAAATGTTGAAAAGACGGAGAGGGGATAGGAAATATAGAAAAATTATTGTCATTAAGATATATAAAATTAATAATAATATAGAAGTAGCTGTCACTTGACATATCATGGAGGGGCAGCGGAATGACACTTTCCTGTGAAATGATTTCATAATGTGAAGTAAAATTAGGGCGATATGGATGGGTAAAATTAAGATATGTATACACACACACATATATATATATATATATAGTTGGGGAAACATTTATATAAACCTTGTTATTATTATTATTATTATTAGTCAAATGTAACGATATTATTATTATTAGTCAAATGTAACAATACTTCTAATCAAAAAAAGAATGTAACGATACTATAGAGAAATTATAATAAATTAAAAAAAAATGATATGATAATTTATGCTTAAACTTAATGCGACTAAGGGCAAATAATAATGTAACGATAGAAATTACATGTTAAGTATAAACAAGAAAAGACATAACTGAAAAATAATAATGGTTCAGTGATGAGACACTCCTTCTCCAAAACATGTTGGCAAGGGTTCGAAATTCGGTGTTTGCAAAATATGGAGTGATTACACACGTGTATAGGGCATGCATGTGTAGCCGCGTGAGGGATTGGTGGTTTTCTTCTAGGGTTTGATTCTCGGGTTGTGTAGTTGGAATTATATTTTAATTAAAAAAAAGGTAATAAAGTTTTGGTGAAATTTTCGGCAGATAATTCTATCAAAAATTAATTTAATTTACAAAAAAATTAAAACTTTTATCAATATTCTGCCAAAAAATAATTTAAATTTTGAGTAAAATTTCGCCAAAAATATTACGACGGAAAAAATCTGAAGAAATTCTGTCGAAATTGGAAAGTAATGAAGGTTTCTTCGGTGGAATGGTTCAGCTGAAATTCCGTCGATTTTCCATCGGAAATTCGGCAAAAAATCTCATTTTTTCTTTTAGTGATACTTCAAATCATGATGAATTAAATTCATAAAACATAAATTAGAATCATAAACATAATAATTTTCATGGTTAGACATCTGTAATGTGCATAGAACAATATCCAAATAAAAAAGAAAAAATTGACGGACAAATACATCAAAACCGTATAAAAGTATTTTTTTTGGCGGATTTTCGTCAAATTTGACCCGTCGATATGTACATTTCGATAGAATAATCGCAAAACGTTGGGGTTTTTCGAAGACAAATTAAATTCATTGTTGTTTTTCTTACTAACATTTTATCCTTTAGTTATTAAATAACTCGATTTCTCCCAACAACTAGCAAATGAGATATAAAAAAATTAAATTAATTATAATGGTATAAATATGACACTTTATAGAACAATATCGTACACCCAACTAAAAATTTCCAAAATGTGCCCATAATCAAATCATACATGCATTATTCATTAAAAAAAAACGAACATACATGCATTAAAAGAAATATTCTAATCACAGACAGAGATGGAATCATGAATTTTTATTTGTGGGGATTTTATTTTATTATAAGATACAAAGGATACTTTTATTATTTTGGGTTAGATAAAATTTAAATTTTGATAAAAGTATATATAAAATATGATTTTATATAAATTCGATGAGAGGCAAATGAACCATGCAACCCACTCTGGTAGCCCCGTCTCTACTTAAAAATAAACACTAATAAGCTATATATTTATTAAGATATAGAAAATTAAAGATATCAATAAAACGCTTTCATAAACGAAATAGTTCCGTCCAATTCAATATAATTTTATCTAGGAAAAAAAACACAAATTCACCCACAAATTTCTTTTCTATTGTATGAAGGGCAAAGCTTGTGTTCATTAATATATATACTAGTTATGGGGCACTCTGAATGCATGTGTAAATTTTTAAAAAATATATAAATATAATTTAACTATGCATTTGAAATTTAACAAATTAAATTATAAGTATTTATTAACACTTAAAATTAGTGAAAACTATAATAATCAAAATAAAATAAAAAATTAACTAAAAAATAATTATATAGAAGAGCTAAGATTAAATAATTTTACATGAGAGAGAGAAGAGAGATGAGAGGCGAGAGATTGAAAAGTTAAATAAATAAACACGAAATGAATATAAAAAAAAAACTGAAAAATCAAAAAGGTTATCAAAGGCTTTCTCGCTTTGTATAACAATACAGTATAAACAACGAATATGTGTCAAACTATGAGTTTCGAGTGTACATTAATTCTCAAACAACTTTATTGAAAAAAATAAATTATTAAAATTTTGAAAATTATTAAGACAGAAATGCTCTACTCTTAATTAACTTTTATTCAGAATATATTTTTTTGGATTAACTTTTTTAAGTTAGATTATTAAAATTTGGATGCTAATTTTGATGACAATAATTTCTTTAGACGTGTTGACCCGTTTCCTCAAATGTGTGCAAGTGGGACCTCTAATTATTTTAGAATAAATTATTATTGGCATGAAAATGCTAAACTAAGAATGATCAAGTTTGCAATTTTTAGGGCTTAGTAAAATGGGCTTTGTGACTGGATATTGTGGACCGTAAGACTCAACCATCTTAAAATGGCCCACCGTAAAACCCACATAATAATAATAATAATAATAATAATAAT
Source organism: Petrea volubilis (assembly GCA_026212405.1). Classification (NCBI taxonomy): domain Eukaryota; kingdom Viridiplantae; phylum Streptophyta; class Magnoliopsida; order Lamiales; family Verbenaceae; genus Petrea; species Petrea volubilis. Next base: position 28,916,440 of record CM047870.1, read on the forward strand.
AATAATAATAATAATAGTGTTTTATCATATCTAAGTGCACTTTAGAACTTATTTGGATGGACTTTTTCTAGAAGAGAAGAACTTATTTTTTAAAAAATAAAAAACATTTCAACAAAAAAAATATAATGTTAAGTTGGACTTTTTTTAGAAAAGGAGAAGGCGAAAAAAAAAAAGACAAAAAAAGCCAGATTTCATAAAAAGAAAAAAAAAATCAAAGCATTTTCAAATTATTGTATCCAAATACAGAACTGTTTAATTTTTTTTCCTAAAAAAATTGTTATATAAAAACGCATCTAGACAAATATTTCTTCTTAACCCTATTCAAACCAACTTTTAATTTATTTATTAAATGATGAGAACTCCAAACTACACAAAATGATAATCTATTAAACGCGTACAAGTGGTAGATTTTAACATGTTTTTGATTGAGTTCAACTGATTATCGAATCGAAATATTTAATTATGCTGAAATTTTCCTAAACTAAGAACGTGATTCATAATTTTAAACCCAATAACTGAGTAAATATTTCTTGCATCTTCATCAATAGTGCAATGTTGGGTCCACAAACTTGGCTATATGCCAAATTACAGAAGTTAAAGTGTGTTAAACCATCTCAAGTTTTCAAGAATATATCAAATGAGTCCTATTCTGACATAAATTTTGATACTGAATTCAAGGATAGGATCTGGTACCTGCAAGTGAATATGAGATTTAATGGAACTGTCATAAAGACCTATTGACGTGAGAATAAAGTAATGCATTAGAACTCGTTAGAAGTTGACCTATTGTAGGTCGTCTGATACTTAAATCAATCAAAAGATCTGAAATAATCTAGATGAAGTGATAAAATAAGGAAATATAAGGGATTAGGATGTAAACTACCTGGAAAAGGCAAGGAGTCTGAGGTCCTTGGAATTGGACCTTAGTGATCTGGGTGAACTTTCTTGTGTTTTAACGATTGAAAGTTTGCAGTGGCAGGACTTGGGTCAGATTGAATTTCAGGTCCTATTTATAGTCAATACCCATGACAAGTTCGTATGAGGAGTGCCACGTGGCAGGACTTGGGTCAGTTGATCACGTCGTGCATCTACGATCCAAGATTTGTGTCCTGAACCAGGTCTGAATGACCTGTTCAAAAGGATGCAGGTTTGGGAGTGTATTGCAATATCATGTCATGGTTCCGGAGTGTATTGTAATAGCATATCATTTTCTGGGGAATTTTAGTCTTCGAATGTTGTTGTTTAGTGACCTCACTTGTGACAAAGCTGACACATCTTCGGTCTATTAGACTTGGGTGTGATTATTAGTTTTGGGCTTGCCCCATCAGATTTATTGTATTTTTAATTATACTATATATTAAGTTAGAGTCTCTGTAACTTTTTTTTCGATGTGTTTAATTTTGAACTCCATAAAAATACCCTTACTAGAATAATTGTAAGTATAAAATCTTTAGGTATTATTCTCTCTCTAATCTCTCTATCGTATTTTTAATTTTCCTTTTCTATCCTCTCCTCTCTCACACCCATTTTTCTAATCATGAAATTTAATCTTACTTTAATTTTAATTTTTCACTTATCATAAATTTAATCAATATATTAAATGTAGTTGAAAAGATAGTATAAATAATAAAAAATAGTTAATATATATACACACATTTATACAGATCCAATAAAAACTTCATTTTAAATTTAATTAATTTATTAAATTACATCTCATTTTTATTTTGCACACACATCGAGTTTGCCTAATATATTAGTATAAATAAATTTTCCCAAAGAAAATTGACTGGTTTTTGGTTCAAAATTCAAAATATTCATCGATTATTTTGATTGCACTATCTTTTATGGATAAATTAGATGTAAATTACATAAAATCTTACTTTTTTTCAATAAAGACCAAAATGCTCTCTCTAAACTTTTAATTTATTTAATCATTCTTTAAATATGTTTCTAAAACACAATCGTTGAAAACCCACATTAATCCCAATTGTTGGAAATTGAGATGCCCTATATATATATATATATATATATATATATATATATATATATATATCCTTTGCCACAAAACGTATTTATGGATGAGATACCTATATAATTCCACCTATAAACCCCTACCAATCGCAACCTTACAATATTACTTAAGTGAGCACTGACTCTTATCTATACTCTTTTATAAAGTACTAGCATTCTCTAATAACTGTTTGGTGTCTTTAGTCTATCTTTTTAATTTATCTCTCTCCTCTCCTCTCGACTATTTATCCTCTGATCTCTTTTCTCTATCTCCTATCATCACATTTTTTTTTTCTCTCCTCCCCATTATTCGACCTAATCATGTATTTTATCTTTGCTATTTACTTTTATCTATACTCTTTTATAAGCACAAGCACCCTCTAAATAACTGTTTGATGTTTTGGTCTAACTTTTTAATTTATCTCTCCCTCCTCCACTATTTATTCTCTCATCATTTTTCTCTCTCCTATTATCACGTTTATTTATCTAATTAAGTCTCATTTATTTTTTTATATAATTATTACGATAAAAATTTATATTCAATATAACAAATTTACATATATCATTAAATTATTTTTTTTTATTTTGCACGCATACATATTGAGTGTGCACTTACTACTAGTAATAATTATGTTTTAAAAAAAAGAGACAAAAATAAAACAAATAAAAGTCTTAAAATTACATAATAAGCATGGATCCAAGTACCTTCAAAACAAATGGATTCCCAATGTGGACTTAAAGCGACCAATGAGATACAACATAAATTGCACTTACGATTATTTTCAAAATAAATATCAGTTATAGTTATGCCTATTTCAACGTTTTAAAAAGAACATTTATACAAGAATGCAGCTCCTTACTAATGGAAAAATTGCTTCTTTTTTTTTTTTTGAGACGTAGCCATTCAACCCCAATTCACTGGCTAATTCATTCGAATCGAATACTGCAGAGTCCATTATAGGAGCAATCCTCCCAACCTAATTGCTCCATTCACAACTCCAGAATTTGAACCCTGAACCTTGCTTAAGGAATCTAATGCCTCAATCCCACTAATGGAAACTTTGTGTAAGAGGGATTTTGTTACAAATTTAAGGTAACTATAATGGATCCGTGGCATAATTCAATATAAATAGAACTAAAGAAACAATCAGTGATAAGACATTTATTAACGAAATTGTAATAGATGAAATCTGTGATAAAAACTAAAGTTATAATATATTGATTCATAATTAAAAGAGATGTATTTTTATAATAGTACCTCCTTTAAAATAAGCATCTTGAATTACAGTTGCGGAAAAAGCTGTCATAGTGAATCCATATTCACTACCAAAAAGAAGAATATTAGTGATAATATATTAAGTGACAACATAATGGTAGTCACCATTACATGCATGTAGTATTAAAATACACAGTTTTTGTTACAAAAATAATTTTCATAAAACTAATATTGAAAAAAATTGTATTTAAGTTTTCACTATTGACAATCGATAGCAAGCTATATCATGACATTTCGCTAACAACGAACATTTTATCTCAAAGTCATGAGAAAAGATTTTAGTCGACAATTTATCACTATAGAAGTACCACTACCACTCAGTATTAATAGCAGTGACTAAGATACTAACTTTGTCACTATTAAACGATATCGTAAAAAGATTAAAACTGTTGTCACCAAATATACGATAACAATGCATCCCTTTTAATGACAAATCAATTCAATATAAATATAATTTTGTGTCAAATTTCTTATTTAACAAATTTGTTGGTAAATACTTTATTACTAATTTTTTTTTAATTTTGTTTACATTAAATTCACACTAATCAAACATAATTTCCTCAAATTTATGACATAATTTCTTAATAAAATATTTTTTATTAGCGAAGGGTACTTTTTTTGTAATAATAAATTTGATTAAAAACTAAATATATATTATTGATGACAATTTCCACGCTATCTCTTTATTTCTCATCCTTGAAATTAAATTTTTTTTTTTTAATTTTGTTGCAGTGATTGGGTACGGTCATGTCATTACGAACCAGTCGAATTTGATCTTGATATCATCGTACCCAACGACTTTCTTTTCTTCATCATTGTAATTTAACTTTTGTTCTAGTCCGTTAAATGTGTGAACAATAGTAAACCAACTAAAAAATGATTACTTATCATAATCATAAAACATCCGTACAGATTTTATCATTTTGTAGCCTGATTTGACCACCGTTTTAATATATTGCCTCTTTAACTCCCTCTATATACATACATATACATACATATATATATATAGTATACGTTGAGTGCCGACTGAAAACTTTTTCTTTTCCTTTTTTTTTTGGGAATTTGAAATTTCAATGAAAGTACATATTAAATATAATTTTTATAAATTTGGAGGGGGCATTTGAACTTTCAACCCCTCTGATTTTAGCTCGCGAATCGAGTTCAGTCATACAAGAGTTAATCACTTAGTGAATATGTTATAATTATAATGTAATTAGTATACTCAATCGAAAAGATTAATTTTGTCCATAAAATTTCGTAAATGATGAGGCAGAGGTGAGAACACCGTTGAGATTTTTATTTTTTTTTATTAGAAAAATTGGTTATATAAGTTGGTAAGTGACCAACTTTAGTCAATAATTTAATTAAGCTCCATTTGTTGTTTTGAAAAATAAGTTGATTATTCGTAATTTAGATAGCTAGATGAAAGCTAAAAATAGAGTGTTATGTTGTGGAATGTGGTTGTTCCACATTGAAAAAATAGTATAAGAATTTCTTATATTTAAGTGGCTAATTGCAAATAAGAGTTGGCCCTTTAGGGGTTCACAAATGTGTAATTGGAAGAGGATCTATGGGTTAGTAGGCTCGAACCGAACTCACACACGTGTGCCGCCAGCTCAGTGTGGTGGGTGGGCCGAGCTTGGGCTCAATCAAAGGATTTTCTATTTGGATGCAATCCAAATTGAAATTGGGTTGAAATCAACTCAAATTAAGTTGAAACGGTGAACCGGTGCGCGGAGACGGGTACGGTTCGAACCCGAGTGCAGCCAACGGCTAGCTGCACCCGAACAGGTGCGAATTGCCACCAAACTGGTTTGAGAGTTGCAACTTTTTGTTTTTTCAACTACAACTCTTCAAGCATTATAGATACCCCCCCCCCCCTATCGTCATTTGCTCTCTTTCTGCATTTCACTTCCTAAACATTAAAGTGAGTTCTAAATACCTTTTGAGTTCATCGTTTCTTGAAAATTGGAATGCTCCTTTTTTGAAAAGTTAGTCATTGGATCTTGAGAGACGATCGCCTAATTCCATTAGTACCAGTGTAGGGCAATCTTATCTTAAAGATAGAAAATCCAACTCTCGCCTCGACTAAACACCGTAGCCTAATTCACGCCCTGAAAAAGCACTAGTTCCGACATTTATTTTTGTGAATATTATAGTTAACAAACAAACAGATTGAATGAGTAATACATCAATCCCATGCGTGTTTGTACATTGAAATACAAAAGAGAATATTAACTTAAAATTTAAAAGATTCAAACTAGAGGAGAATGAGACAATGAAATAATAGGAATCGTACAAAGTAGTGTGTGTGTGTGTGTGTGTGTGTGTGTGTGTGTGTGAGCACCAGTTTGATGATCATTTACCATAATTTTCTCAGAGAACATCAATCTGAAGCTGGGTTGATCAATTACGCCAACGAGCTCTGTACTTGAAGGATCATTACTTTTGAACACCATGAAAAACAAACACACACACACACACACACACACACATATATATATATACGCAAATTAAGATAAAGTGCTTCAAGAATACAACGTCTATTAATTAGATGATAGCCGCTAATGAACACAACAATATTTATTACTAATAATCTGGTTTAATGTCTTGACCAATATCTGAAATTGCAATTAAATAAGCTAAATAAATTGCAATCTCAGATAATAAATATTAATAAAATTAAAATTCAAAGCCTTAAAGACAAATCAAGGTGGCTGAGCTCTTCTTGATGAACAGTCTCATCAGCTGTATCATGCATCCAATTAACATGCCCATAATTCAAATCTATTCTTCCGAACCCAGTAGTCGGCCCGTGGTTCGACACTGCCCGGAGATTCGAACCCGAGTGTGAGCTCAACTCTCTGCTTTTCTTGGCTAAGGTTCTCTCCAGTTTGTGAGCATTTTGGTGGCCTCCAAGAGCCTGGGAACTGTAGAATTTTCTCCTGCAGTAATTGCACGAAAAGACCCGTTGCACGGCGGGGCCTAGAGGTGGTGATATTAGGTTTAGATTTATTAGGTTGTTTTTTCTTGATGATAAACTGAGACTACGGGAATTGTTGCCCTCATAATCCATGGCTGATAATGTATGTATATGAATATATTGAAGTTGGTTTTAGAAGAGTTTGAAAGTGAAGTTTTGCAGTGAGGTGAATGCTGAGGAGCTAGCTAGTTTGAGGGGGACTATATATGTATGTGGTTGTATATATATACACAGAAATTACACGCAGTACACACAGTCAGAGAGAGAGAGAGAGGGAATGGAAGTTCAGATGCATCAAATAGGAAGTGGGAATAGTTTTTCCTGCATTATAAACTGCACCAAGAAAGGGAAATCAAGTTAAAAAAAGGAGGCTGTAGTTTATTATACGACACTGACACATTGTGTGTGTAGAGAGAGAGAGAGAGAGAGAGAGAGAGAGAGAGGTTTTGAGATATCAGAAGGGAATCAAAGGGCTGTCGCCTCCATTAAAGGCAGCAGGAGAGCACCTTGTCTGTTCATAAATAATAATTTATCAATTCATTTTACCTCTATGAATTTCTCAATAGCAATGCATGCACCCTTTTTATTAACGAAAAAAGATCATGATCATACATTTAACAAAATTCATCATACAATGTAAATCTCTGACAAATTTCAATCACGAATGCTTTAGTCATGTTTTAACAGAATCTCTGACATATAACTTGTATTTGTATTGGAGCCTATCTACATGTAGTCTCAGATTTTTCATCAGCGAAGGAAGTACTTTTCTTGGAAAGTTAAGACGATAATTAATACTATAAAAATGCATACCCTTTAATAACAAATCAATACTCTACAAATTTAGTTTATGTGACGGATTTTGTTTGTAACAATTCCATTACTAAATATCTCGTTACTAATTATTTAGTTAGTTCTCTTTATATTGAATTGTGTCACTAATCCATTACAGATACTATAAATTTGTGACAAAATTTTTTTGTTAATAATGGGTTTTTTTTGGGTAGTGAATTATAAAAAAAATTTATATATACTTTTTATGTCATTTCTCCACCTTCTTGTTATATATATGCTACATTTTCTACTGAGAAGCTAAATTTATTATCAAGATTGGGCAATATGTAATTGATATCGAGTCCAATCACACTTTGTTTTGTGCTTTAGTCTTTCTTTATCGTCTTGGATAGATATGGCTATCTTTCACTCATTTTCTAATTGAAGTAATAGATGAACATTGAAGATAAGCCTTCCTGAGTATATCAATTACGTAAAGTAATAATGGAGTCTTTTCTCCAAATTAAGAATACAAACAACATCGAGTACACTAATTGATTAACACAAAGCAATTTATATGTAAATTAAACAACCATTTCATTTTTTCAAATAACTAGTTATGCTCTTAATCACGTCTTAAATATTCACACATTCATATATAATATTTGTGTATGTTAAAAACAAATGCCGGGAGAGTAGCTAGAAGTCTATATGGGTTCCTACAACGCTCACTCTGAATATTTATTCAGACCCTAGTGAGGTACCGAATATCAAAGGTCAATAGACAAAAAATATATATAATATTTGTTTATATATGTCAGTGTGTGTGTGTGTGTGTGTGTGTTTCATGATCCGGGCAACTGAGGTGTACTTGCTGGATATGTATATATATTAATTTGATATAAGAAGGCATGATGGCGATGTATACTGGGATGCAAGAACTAGGGGCCGATACAAAGATTCTGCTTCGCCAAGAGACATTATCTGACAATTTGATTTTTATAACAATGGATAAACCTCATTACATATGAAAAATATTAATTGATTTGTAACGGAATACTAATTGATTAGAAAGTACAAGTAATGATGGAATTATCTTGCGACGATTTTGTTATAAATTTTTGCCAAATTGTTACATCCATCATCAAAACGACTAATTCATCACAAATATTGAATTTTTCATAAGTTTCGTAACTAGTTTTCATAATTTATCATGAATTTAGCTAGTGAGAAACTTTATTTCTATTATAAAACTAATCGATGACAAGGTACATATCCACGAATTTGTGATGAACTATCCATTAGTGAAAGGATGTTCTCTTATAGTAAATCTATTTGACATTTAAGTTGGCTTTGTCCTCAAATTTTAGGGCATGAAGAACTATATATAAGGCAATCTATCCTTTCTAATTTCAATCCAATCATTGATTTTTACCGTTTTAGTTTTCCAATCATAACGTTTCAGTATTGATGAAGTAGTTACTTTCTTTATCTCATTTATTTGTCACTTTAGCAAAAAAAATTGTTCCCACATATTTGTCATACTTACTTTTCAAGAGTGCATTTATTTCTTTTTTTCAAATATGCCCTTTCACTTTAATAAAATATAATTTGTAAATTTCTAAAAAACTCTTCAACAACTCCTTAATTAGAATAATTAACTAAAAGGGCATTTTAATCTTATTCATTTAAAATTATGATTATTAATTGCCCTCCTTAATTCTTATGCAAAAGCCTTAAAACACAAATAAAAGAGAACGGAAGGAGTAATTATATATTAAGCATTTATATCTTGTCTGGTCGTATACAAACACTAATCTTTTTGTAAAATCTAGCATGTGAAACTCTTTTCTCTATAAACTAGCCCCATTAAGAAACATTGGACCTTCAGCTCAGTCTTGCTCTCTTTTTTCTTTTTTCTTTTTTTTTAAGGGGTACAATACTATTCAAACTATTTTAATTTTAATACCTGATTGAATGGTCATTCCAACTAAAATTTTCATCGAGGATAATACTTATGAAACCTCTTCATAAATATCCAAGTTTTTTAATATAGATTTTCTAACGCTATACAAGAAAGTAGCCATTTTATTAAATAATAAATTTATATATATATATATATTGTAATTGACAGATACAATTACAAATATAAGACATTTATGATAAATTTACAAATAAAATTCTATAATATAACTAAAACAGCAATAAATAACAAAATATTTACTCACGAGAGTTGTGGTGCATAACATTTATCACATAAATTTTGTTGAATCTATGATGACATGTTGTGTTAATTAGGGACATAATAAATGAATTCTTGTGGTGTTAAGACTTTGAGATGAACAGTAACAATCTAATCATGATGGAAACTGAAATATAACAGTAGTTATCTTGGTTAAAAAACAAGAGCACATGGGATAGAGTGTAAAATAATCTGACTACTAACAGGCCACTGCAGAGGCACTTAAAATATTAAGGAGAAATGGGCTTACCGCATGCTCTTAACATGACATTTATTGATTTTATATACATATAATAATCAGAGGCGTAATTAATTTGAAAGATCATAATGGTCTTGTGCTGTCGGCTATACATCATTACAGACACAACATAATCTTGTGAATAACTAAAATTAATCCTGTTAGAATATACTTAAGTCTTAATATTCCCAGACAAGGACGCTAATTCCCATTGAAAATTGTGTCTCGATTCAATTATTCTTCAGCATGTCTTCACCTTGTACTAGGACAGCACACGATGAAAATTTGGAAACCTACTTGCGACGAAGCTCGGGAAGTTTTATGTTACATTTCGATGAGATCATTTATCACATCACTGCAAGAAAGGACCATTCACTAATTGAAAATTTACGATAGGTAGATTCTGTTTTAAATTTAAAGTATTTACTATTAATAATGACGAAATTTAATATAAATAGAACTAAAAAAATTATCAATCAGTATCTATATATTTTACTAACTTATAAATTATTATAGATAAAATTAATTAGAAAAATTAAATTTATAATGTATTAGTTCGTCACTGAAAATATATATTCTTGTAATACGTGTTATTATGCCAATCAATTTCCCAATCAATTTCGACGGCCATAAGTTAATGTCTTCTAATCAGACTGTAGCTCAAGACTCCAATTTGGGGAGAATTCTTTTGTCAGAGATTGATAGGATACTAAGATCTAATGTAATAATGATTTATAAAAGAACACCTCAATTTCAGGTATAAATTTAATTATGATGTTAAATTCATTTACCATTAGGCAAGTGTTAACTTAAGAGTTTATTGCAAAAAACCCCTTGTGTTATTTAAAAGTAGCCAAAAAAACCCTATGTTATTTTAATTAGCAAAAATAACCCTATGAAAATTAAAATTTGTCCACCGCCCCTTGATTGATGTTGACTAAAAAAGCAGGAAAAATTCCAAAATTGCCCCTATATTTATATGTAAAAACTCGCCCTATTTTCACTTCTCCCGTAACATCTTCCAAATTTTCTCTTCAATCTCTTCTTTCTTTAAAACAATCCCTAACCTAGAAACAGTAAATATTTGGGCATGGTGAATTGTCGAAGTTGAGGAAGGAAATGTAATTATTTGGGCGTGGTTTAGGTATGTAATTTCTTCTTTGTTCTTGACTCTCTTTTTTTGTGTTTTTTGAAGATGAGAAACCAAGTGATTTTTCCCCTTTCGTTACTGTTATGTCGATGGCCTTAGTTTTGATATTTTTATGTATATCTTAAATTGAGGTTTTTGGAACCTCAAAAATGATTGTTAGTAATTTGAGTTTTACGAAGGGATATTCTAGTTTAATAACCATAATAATGAAAAGTCTGTTCTCGATGAGGTGAAGAAACAAATTAATCTCATGTGGTTGAGCATCATTCTAGTAAAATAACCAATATGATGAACATTTGACCTAAGACATTTGATCTAATACATTCTGTTATTTTCATTTTTTGTTGCTTTTTTTAGGATGAATGTGTATCAAGATATATATTTGTGGATTGGTGGGGAGTTTGTGAACTCTCCAACCTTGACCTATAGATCGAGGAGGGACACAACACATTTATGAGAGGGTCAATTTGGATTATCGGATGATGGATAATTTGTATGATTTTTACAAAGATGGAGGTGGCAAGAACTTGCACCAATCCAACATTTGTAGTAACTGTTTGGAGAAAGGTCACAACAAAGGACCTTGCACCAATCCAACACATCCACAATCAAAATTCCATAAGGTATCTAAAATTTCAATTTAATTTTTTAACAATATCATTTATACACATGTTCTGACAATGTCTTTTTTAATATACTTGCAAGAGTACTACAAAGGATGATTCTAGGAATCTAGCCTCTCAACGAACTGCAGCACCCTCTCCAATCAACTCTACAACATCACAAGATCGAGAAGTTTGTAACTAATTGACTACAATATTTATTGAATATTACTTGTACCAGTTATTTAAGTTTAACTTTTTACATTTTCAGAGTTGAGTTGGAAGAGTACTTGTAACAACTTCAAGTACACCTGCAACAAGTTCTGCACAACCAGATTCACCACTTGCAGCCCCAAATCGAGGTACGGAAAGGCTAGTAGCACCAAGGAAACGAAGGGTCCGAAAAGCTGGAATTGAACAAGTGTTTAAGAACATGCAAGAAAAAGCTAAGATGAAAAGACGTTAGAGGCCCTAAGGAAGAAAAAAATCTGTGCATGTGTGATACAACCCGAATGGAAGCTTTCCATTTGTAGGCAACTTGAAGTGAGACCATAACGAATTTCAAGTTCTTGATTCAAGCTCCTTCTACTCCTCCAAGAATTTAAAGAAGAGGGCATTTCTTCATAGAGGTTGAAAAAGGGAATCGTAAACTAAAGCTACTTACAGAGGGTAAAGATGACAATATGTGAGAAATAAACCAGCTATTAAAAGGGGTATATTTGTCTTTATAGAGGTTAAAAAATACAAAAATCTCCACAAAAAAATATACGTGACATCTACTTCCCAGTGAAGGGGTTTATTTGGCTAAATTTAATTATCATAGGGTTTATTTTGATAATAAAAATTTCACATAGTTTTTTCTGATAATTAGACATAACACAGGTAGACGCCATACAAGAAACCCGTTAATTTAAGCATCAAAGTATCTATCATTGGGACAACCCTAGAAATCCTTGTTTTGCAAGTTAACTTTAATGTACTAGCGACCCTAAGTATGAAACTCAAGCTTGAGTTTGGACATTACAAGTCCCCGGATTTAGTTCTTGGATTTCCATACATCAAAAGTGATAATATATTAAATGATTATGACATTAAAGATTTTTATTAGTTATATATAAGTGTAAACGAAATTGTATTTAATCAAAATAATAATTCACGAGAAATATATTTAAATTATTACTATTTATAATTGGTAACACATGTACATTAATAAGCGCTAATGGCAACAAAAAGATCTTATCAGAATCGTAATGATAGTTCTTATGTTGTTATCATTACCATGCACATGTAAATAGCTAATTGGTAACAGTGAAAAGTAAAAATATGATTTCTTACTGTTATTAAGCCGTTAGTGCAGTAAACTAAAAATATTTATTTCATCTTAAATCTGAGAAAGTTAAGATTTCATAATATTTATTTATTATGTGGGTTAAGATTCAAGAAGAATGTGAGTTTAAAGGACAAACATTCTCTAAAAAGAATAGAAATCAATTTTTTTCATTCCCTATAAAAAAAACGAAAAGAGGTTCTATGCATGAATTAAATTATTAAAATTGTATTATATTTTGTATGTAGATTTTTTTTTAATAAGTGAATAAATAATGTGATAGAATTCGAACTGTTTTTATTTATGTGTGGAATTTAAATAAAGTGCAGAAATTTTTTTCCGAATATAATAAATAACATGGGAAATTGTATTCAGGGCTGGTGGGACCGAGAGCCTCCGATTTTTGCATTGTTATGGGAGTTTTCAATTTTCAATTTCTCCTCCTTTGATACATGTGCAGTGGAAAATTTCACACTATTCAGTTAGACATCAGATCTTTTAACTATTAAATTTTAATATAATAATATTAAAAATTATTAAAAAAATTAAATCATAAATATAATTATATATTTATATTTAATTTAACGACTAAAAATATCATATAAATATTAGCGAAATCGACAGCATTTCACGAGCCATCTGGAGCTTAGGTGGTACGAATTGAATTGTAGCAGTGCTGCAGTGGACAGGATGTTTATTTGCTGTCGGTAATTGTAAACACGTGGACAATTGAGCAACTTTTTGTTTCTCTAATAATGTTTTAAAAATTGCTAATGATTAATTTTGTTTGTCTTCTAACCATGTTTTCTTGTACAGAGTTTTGAAGGCCAATTAAACTAAACTAAGATCAATTCTGGGGATACGTCAAGTCAAACCAGACATGATTCGAGCTCACTGCAGGAAAATGATTGGTAACCGTGTAATAAATGATAATAAAAAATATTATTATTAATTATATATATTGGATGACAAATAAAATTTTTTTGTCACAAGATCAATTCGCTCAATATAAATAGTGATAATATCATGTTCAAATTGGTATCATTAATAATTAGTGATATATCAATTATGACAACTTAATAATAATAGAAACTTTAATTGTTTCTAAGAAAAATATCATATGAAAAATATATAAGTTACTTTTTTAGAAAATTATGAGATAAACTTGAGATTGGAATGAGTTTTCATCTAGTTAATTAGTCTGAGCTAATTTTAATTGTTTCTAAGAGAACCATCAAGCTTTCCGAGATAAGTTGATACTTGTTGGTCAGTTTTTGTTATTTATTTACCTATTGAACTCAGCCAGGTTATCTTACAAATTATTAAAAAGCATTGTTGGTAGCGTCTTACACTAACACATGTGATTGGTGCATCTAGCAAAAGTCAATAACATTGCAATGCTTTACTATATATTTTTTTTTAAGGAAAGTGCGATAACATTAATGTTCTGAAAATCGAACCGGATATAGAATCGGTAGCCTTATTGATTACCGGTTCAACCGGTTGGACTGGTTCGACCACCGATTCAACTAGTATGACGCCATAAATATGTAATAATTATTAAATTAATTTTTTATATAAAAAATATCATAAATACATAAAAACAAATTTTAGAGAAAACCCAATAATAATAATTAAATAAAAACCAAACGAGAAATTTGTCAAAATTCTAATCATTCTCGTAGTTTCATAATAACTAATATTTACTACATATAACAAAACTATTTAATAAAATTCAATTTTAAGACGGGATACATGTCCATTAGGCCAAATGTTTGAATAAAAACAAATGCCATTTTTTTAAGATAAATTAAATTTGAAAAAGAGTCCTCTGTAAGGATTAAGGGAGGTTGTTTTAACTGCCCCGAGTATAGAGGCCAAAAGGAAAAGAGAGAGAGAGAGAGAGAGAGAGAGAGAGAGAGAGAGAAGAGGAAGTGGTTTACGGAATAAAATTGTAAGGCTAAACAAAAAAAAAAGTGAGAGAAGAGTAAGCAGTTTACAGAATAAAATTGCAGGGAGAGATAACAAGGAGTGCGCCCGCACCAATCGCTCTTCTTTTTTATTATTATTATTATTATTATTATTATTATTATTTATTTCTTTGATATTATGAATCTAGATTGAAATTTGGATAATTATCGTCTCACGATTTAGGAGTTGAAGCACCTATGGCCTTGACCTCTTCAAGGTACTAATTTGGTAGAAACAACTGAGCAAGGATCTGAAGATGGTATGGTGGTGGAATTGTGAGAGACTCCCTATGAATAAGTAAAATCCTCAAAATATAAGTTTAAACTCATATTTCATTCCAGATTTGAATCAGAGAAAGAGAAATCTTCTGTTTTGGATTCCATAAGTATTTAGTTCTAGATCTCAGACACAGAAAAAGAGTTTCAAGATTTGAACCGGCAGTCCGTCGATCAAACCGACACCAATTTAATCGATTTTTGACCGGTTTCCACCGATTTCGAGCTACTGGATCGGAGGGTGATTCTCTGGTATCAACCGGACCAGACTAGTCACTGGTTGAACCAGTCGGTCCGGGTTTGAAATCATTGGATAATATATTAAAACTCACGAAGAAATGTCAGACAAAGCAACAACAAACGCATAGCTAGGAAACTAATTAGACCCTTCGCAGAGGGTAAGTGCTTGACGCGCTAAGATATGAGCATCACCATTAGCCTTTCACTTGACTAATTAAGAGGGTGTTTGGCTAAACTTATTTTAAAGAGTTTATAAGCTCATATAGCTTATAAGATGTTGTCTGAGTTTATAGGCTTATACGTCTTATTTCAACAATAAGTTGTCAAACTGTTTGGATAAAATAAGATCTTGTAGCTTATAAAGTATTTTTTGAGCTTATAAGTTATGATTCTGTTTGATAAAAATGAGAGTTTATATTTTATTTTAAATCTAATGATAATAAAAAATAATAATGTAAAATTAATTCATGTAAATAAATATTTTTGGGAGATAGTAGGAATGTTACATTGAAAAAATAATAAAGATATTTATGTCATTTCATGTTTTGATGTTAGACAGCTTATAAGTTGTTTTTAAAAAATAGTTGGGGGTATCTTACTTTTTGTTTTTTTTGGAGCTTATAAACTCAAAAATAAGTTTATAAGCTCAAAAAATAAGTTGTTAGGAGCTTATAAACTCCTCTACTTAAAAAATTACCAAACAAATTTTAAGAGTTTATAAGCTCTCAAACATCTTATAAGATGTTTTGAAAAGCTTATAAGCTTAGCCAAACACTCTCTAAAGAAAATAAAAGAGATGTGCAAAATGCTCTTAAGCCATGAATATCCAATGTGAGTTTAACCAAGTCTGAATAGTCCAGTTCGTCTGTCTGGAGCCTCAAGATCACCGACTCGCAATTGCCTTACATGCATACTCTGGTCCAGCCCCTTCGATAAGCCAAATTCACCGCTTCCCAGTTAGCCCGCATCTCAGCCTACTCCGAATTGCCTGAGCCTTCCATGCGCTAGTGGAGCCATCCAAGGCAATCCCCCTTGCAGTCTCGATCTATAGCCGCCACTCTAATCTCACTAGAGCTCTCAAAAACAGCACCATCAAAATTAATCTTGATAGTGCCTAGTCTTAGAGGAACCCAATATTGCCTCTTGCTTGATGCATCTCTAAGGTAGCCTGTGCAATCACTTTCTGGAAAGTGTCACAGCTGCTGACAACAAACCGAACAAGCTCATCCGGCTCTATCCAAGGTTCTTCAATTTATTTCTTATTGTTGTTGTTCCACATGGCCCACAGTTGCTGGCAACCCCAAATATGACTCTTGTCGGTCCCTTATAGGAACCTCCAGAATCTGAGATAAGGCCACCCAAATCGCTAGAGGAATATTCAGACTGAAGATGATGGATGAATTCTACTTGTTAATAACCTACCCCGAGACTCATATATTTCTCAAGGATCGCCTTCACACTGCACGTTGTCCTTCGTCTAGCATTACCACAAATTAATGTGTCGTCAGCAAACAAGAGATGTGACACCTCGAGGCCCCCTGATAAATCGCAATCCTTTTAAGACTGCTAGCTTGCTCCCCTCTCCGAATTAAACAACTAATGACCACTGTACAAAAGAGAAACAAATAGGGGGAGGGGGTCACCATGACGATGCCCCTTTTAGGGACAACATAACCAAACTGCGTACCATCCAACGCAAATGAATATAACACAGTAGATATACATTTCATAACAAGGCTCACATATCTCGTATGGAATCCCAACTTAAGCATAACTCGCTCTAAAATCACTAGTCAACTCTGTCACATGCCTTACTTATATCAAGTTTGAGAGCAAAACTACCAGTTTGGCCTTTCCTACAATTTTTCGAGAAGTGGTTTAATTCGAAGGCCACAAGAACATTATCAATGATCCATCCATTAGGAATGAAAGCAGATTGAGAGGGAGATATAATCTTGTGTAGCAAAGGTTTAAGCCAATTAGCCAGTGTCTTAGAAGCAATTTTATAAATGACATTACAAAGACTAATCGACTGAAAGTGGGTAATCAAAGTTGGTTTTTTATATTTCGGGATGAGTACAATATGAGTAAAGTTCATTTTATGCAGCAATCCATCATAGTTAAGAAAATCAAGAACACAAGAGATAACATCATTTTTAACAATATGCCAGAAACGCTGATAAAAAATGGAAGGCATACCATCAGGTCCGGGAGATTTGAGGGCTGACATTTGTTTGAGACCACGAGCAACCTACTTCTAAGAAAATGGTTCAAACAGGATGTAGTTCATGTCCTCCCCCATCTCAGCCCTAAATAGATTAGTGATATAGCAGCTAATAATACCCTTTATGTCTTCCTCCGATTCGCAAAATACCCCTTTCTCGTTCTCTAGTCCCCTAATCGCATTGTTCTCCCTTCTAATGGATGCTTTTGAATGAAAACATTTGTATTCCTATCACCTTCTCTAAGCCAATCCGCCTTCTCCCTCAGCTTCGACCATAACTCCTCTCTACTCCTAAGCTCCTCTAGTCTCCCCCTCAAGCTACTCTCCTCGATTTTAGAAGCACCCGAGACTACTCCATCCCGAACAACCCTAAGCTTCTCTTTGATACGCGTCACCTCTTGCCTGAGATTCTCGAACCTCTCACAGCTCCAATTCATTAAGCGCAATCTACACTCCTTTATTTTACCCCAAAACCTCTCCCCAACCTAGCCCCCATGATCCACTCCCCCCAACCGCTTCTAATCATATCTTCGCATTCAGTAGTGTGAACCCACATGGATTCAAACTGAAACCGTCTCTTCGTATATCTTACCAAGCAAAAAGTAAGGTTGAGCTCCACCAAGATTGGCTCGTGGTCCGATTGGTTAAAGTCCAGGTAGGTGATTCTATGATTTAGGTAGTGATAACACCAAGAATCCGAAGCCACAGGTCCGTCCAATCGTTCACTGATTGTGAACAGGGGCCTCTCTGTTATTGGACCATGTATACGATATCCCATAAAGCCCAGGTCATTTAGACCAGGTCCTTCTTATGCCGAGTGAAACATATAGATTTGACCATGTGCTCGTGGAAGCCCAAGGTCTAATATGATCAACTGCATGTTGAGTCTCTCGAGTAAGATCCTTGCCCACCCACAGTCCTGAGCTCTTGATCCCCCGTAGAAGCAAGTTAATCTCCATTGATTCTCCATTCCCCTAGTTCGATTTTGACTTCAATGTGGTTCTTTGACAAACTTTGTAATGTTACGTTAACCTCTTTGTTCAACAACATAGCAAAGCCTCTACTTTTTCCCTGGCCTCCACACAAACACCGTACCAGTTGAGTTTCATCGTTACTGCCTCAATTTTTCCTTACGGTACCGAGTCTCAGAAAGGAAGACCAGCGAAGGATGAAATTCTTGAAGAAGTCTCTCTAGGTCCCAAACTGTCCAAGCCCTCCTCCCCTCCCCCCCCCCCCCCCCCAAGCCCTGGCAGTTCCAAAGCAAGCAACTTATTACTCTCGATGGGGCTGTGAGGCAGCCTCTACCGATATTGAAACTTCATTCGAACAATTAGGTTGAAGAGATGCAAATTTTTTTTGTTGTCCTAGTAAGAGCTAAAGGCTTAGACAAGGATTTGACGGCCTTCTATTTGTTGGTAGAAGCCTTCAGCTTGCCAGACGAACTCTTTAGTTTAGGATTTGTATGTCTAGACTTGGTTTTCTGAGTGAATTGGAGGAAAGGGTTTGCCAACTCTAGCGGGACATTAACCAGAGTATTAAAAGTAACAGAGGTTGATAATGGGTCAAGGTTTATTTGTAGGTGAATGGTTCAATTTTGGACAGATGCTTGGTGATTTGATGCGTGGGAACAGGTAAGAAGTGTCAAGGTTAAGTTATGTGAGTTTCAATCATAGTTGGTGTGCAAGCTGATCTGCATGGGTTGGTCTGTTTTATGATCATAATGGTCTTAGGTTAGAGGTTTTTGGGCTTGGGGTATTATGAGTGGGCTGGTATGGGATAGTGAGCCGGGTGGACTGAGACACAAGCTTAGATAATAGGGCTGGGATAATAGTGGTGGTTAACGAATCTTACCTGCCTGATTAGGTAAGAAATCTTCAATATCACTTGTGCCAACCTAGACTGATTCCCTGGATCTCTCCATATTATGAGCAAGATTGGCAAGAATTTGTTGCCTAGTTTATGGGCGAAAACCATTAGTTTGTTGTTGGACGAGCTACGCCAAGAACTCTGGTTGGGCCGTACATGAGACAGACCCAAAGTTTTGGTGAAATGTTCTTTTCGAATGGAGCTCTTCTCTCAACCAAAGGCCAAAGGGGTAATTGGAACCTGAGTCTTTACCTACTTTGCTATAGAATCGACCGTACGCTCGAAGGATGTGGTCACAACATCCACAATACCAACAACAAAGTTCCAACTTCTCTTATGTGAACGTGACTTGAATCTCCTTTCTGTCCGGGCTACGAATCTTCAAGAACCTAGGCACTGATTTAGCTCTACTCGAACTCTCATGCTATCTCCTCTCGCCTTTTCTTCCCATTCAAAGTCCGCATCCTTATATCTATTAATCCGATATATTTCTTCCAATCTCCCTTGTTATAATTTTATAAGGGAGTCCATACATATGAATATATAACTCACCCCAGTCAAAATTGACATTTAAAGGATCATTCTCTGCTCTATACCTTTTAGGATAAGGAAATACTTTTCAAATGTCCATGGACCCTTCCCTAGCACACGATCACGATCCAATTTGCGGTTAAACACGAAGAGAAAAAAGCCACTGGGGGGCCTCCAAACCTCCATTCCCTTAAAAGGGTTCATCATACGTAAAAAAGATGCTCTCAGTCCATCAAAATTGAGGACTTTTTTTGTGAGAACCCTCCCAATTACCATGAACTTGCCGGCGTTAGGTTTGCCCCCCCATACCTTCTCATAAATCTAGAACGGTTCTGTCTCAACTCCTTCCAGATTCAATGTCAATGCCCCCATCCAACCTAGCTCCTCCTCCACACTACCCTAAACTATTCTTGACTCCATGGACTCGAGAAGAAACCAGACACGAAGCTTCACAACGAGCCAACAACTCAAGATTAATTACCATGGGAATAAGAGAAAAGGACAACTGTAGAAAAAGAAGCAGGCAATAAACTAAGAACACTAAACGTAAAGGAATGAAATGCTAAAAGAAAATTGGAAAAGAATGTACTCCCCTAAGTGGAAACCTGAGATGTACTCAGCCCCTCATGCGAGGTATCAGGTAGTCCCATACATGAGAATAGTTATCCTTTCATAAAATTTTGAAATGCTTTAATATGTTTAGAATTATATATTACATATCAATCAATTACATACATCAGTACTCTCGAATGAAACTCAATCTAGTAATCAATAATTATCGAATGCAAAGAAACTATTATACAATAAACTATACGCTACTATTCGACAGACTAATATCCATATTGTTGAAACTCGAACTCATGACGTGTGATCACGAGACCTCCCCTTACCACTAGAAAAATGCGTTTATACTTGATTATCATGTAATTGACGGTATGTGAATAAACATATGCAAGTTTTTTTTCTCTAAATCAACCATATTCAAGTACAGATAAGCGCCAAAGGGAATTGAAATCATTTATCAATTCTTCTAAATTCAAAAAATAATATTCATAATTGTATACATGTGAAGAATATACTCTATGAAAAGGCTAAACCCACCCTTAGGAAATCAAAAATGGAGTTAGAAGGGGCTGAAAGTTATAGGAGTCCCTTCTCAAGTAGATTCAAATTTATATTTTATATGTATTTTTATTAAAATATGAAATCTTGCCCCACAATAATAAAAATGTCCTTTAAATTTTATAAAAATTCGAACTCAGCCCACAAGGAATATTTCTGACTCTATCCTTACGGGTAACGTATATATTTAATTACTATAAGAGTGAATACAAATCCTATCTCACTACAGCGGAAGTTGAAGCTTAAATGTGTATTTATCATCAAACATGCATGTAATATTTGCTTCTTGAATTCTTCGCCCTAAATTAGGGGTAGGGTACCCCTTTTGAACTTGCTAGTCAGGACCGACTTAATTATAAAGCAAGTGTTAAATGTCCCTCATTGATTAAATTTAATGATGAGATGTGGTTTATAATAGTTTGAACAATCCTCCTTGCATGAACTAGCTAGCTTTTGATTGTGTATTAGGCCCAAGTCTATTCTTCAACATAGTATTAGAGTAGGCAAAGGTCCTGCACGTCTTTTCACCCATAGATATTCATTCTTGCAAACTTCATGCTCTAGATTTCCCGCATGTATTCGGCACTGGGCGCGAGGGTGTGTGTTAAACTGCAAGTCTTTCCATCTGTAGATATTCATTCCTACAAACTTCACGCTCCAGGTTTTCCATATGTCTCCGGTCCTAGGCGTGAGGAAAGTGTGTTAAATGTCCCACATCAATTAAATAAAATGATGTGGTGTGGTTTATAATAAATTGAACATTCTTTCTCTCACAAGCTAGCTTTTGAGGGTGTGTTGTGCCCAATTCATTCTTCAACAGCAAATGAAGTTAGGACTTTAAACCCATAAATTAATTTGGGTGACCTATAAATTTTTTTCCTTAAAAAAATGTTTAATTAAGAAAATATGATAGAATTATTCAATAAAGGCAGATCGTTCAAATTTTTGTGATCTTGGGGCCCTTTTTCTCATTAAACTATTTTATAATTCATAACTAATTTTGGTATTGAGAGATTTAATAGGTTTCCTATTCTTGAATTTTGATTAACGTGATGGTATTAATAACAATTGCAAAAATTTATTTCACTTATCAATCTAGTAAATTAAATTTTAATGCTCCTAATTATTAGGCCAATCAAGTTAATTTTTAAAGCTCGAATTTCTTAATATTCTTTTAATAAATATCCGTCTTTTACTGTATTTCAATAACTCATTTCAATTTATTTTAGTTCATTCTATCTTTTTACATGTCTTTATTTTTTTAGTTCTTTGTTTAATTATTAATAACATTTATTTTTCCAACAATAAGTGTTTGCTTTAAACTCTCGGGAATATTGAGACGACTCTGTTGCCGGTGCTCACCACATGCATTGTATTGATCTTTCTCATTTCTTCACTTAAATTTGGATCAATTACGAATTAGTCAAGTTGTTTTCCACTTTACACCCTATGCATATTTATTTTTAAAAAAATTTACACTATGCATGCATGCAATATTAAGAACCTACAAATTATATTTATTGAGACAATTTATCATAAGCTGTGAAAAAAAAAATGTTGTTTTTTTAAAAATTAAAATCATTAGTACTTGAAACGATATAAATTGTTTTATTATAATGGGTGCTCGCAGTGGAGACCAATTAAAAGATGTGAATTTGCTTATTGGCTACTCGGTTGATGGAGAAATGATGGCCTGTCAACAATTTACCAAAAGTTGATTTGATAAGAGGACAAACCACAGTACTAAAAAAACAAAATATCAGATCGAAAGATTGAAAAGGAGCATATCAAAATTTGAAAGATCCATAAATCACGTCAGGGTAAAGGATGACGAACTAGTTAATTTCAATATCATCAAATACTTACCAATATAAATGTGTATATAATGGCGGAGCCAAAAATATTATATAGTAAGGTTACTATTTAATTATATATATATATAATTATTATATATATATTGTAAATAGTAATGAATTTGATATTTGGATTCCACTATATAAAATTTTTTATATTTTTTAATGTGGTTCAATAACAATAAAATTTAAAATTTATATATATTTTTAGGGTTAATTACCTCTAGCCCTTGCTTAAAAATGCTAAATTACAAAATATCTCATAACATTTAAGAAATTACAAAAAAACCAATTACCAAGTTTATATATTACAGTTTACCTCACTCCGTCAAGGTTTCATCAAAATTTTAACAAAATATTCCTAAAATTGGTGAAATTCCTGTTATACCCCTTATAAAATTGTTGGAAATAAAATATAAAAATAAACCAAAATTGTAATGACCAATTTACCCATGGGGTGAGTTGTAATGTCACCTCCTTAGATAGGGTCTAACCATATATTAACCATATATTATAATGAAAGATTATAAAAATTATAATATGCATGAGAAAAATATAAAACACAAAGTAAATAATGAAAATATAAAATATAATTTATGAAAAACTAATATATAGAAAAAATTATACATCAAACATATTATATATAAATATAAACAACTACATAGTTAAAAAAAAAAAAAAAAAGAAGGGACAGACACGCCTAACCTATTTATCTTATTCTCCTTTTGTTTCTCAACTTTGTCCACCCATCTCAACCCTCTTCCCGACATCTCTCTTTCGCAAACCGGTCATATCTGCCACTCTGCAATGCACTGCCCCTTTATCCGCCTCCTCAAACACACCATCCCACTTTCTCTCTCTCTCTCTCTCTCTCTCTATATATATATATATATATATATATTTATCTAGACACACACACATACATACATATATATCTTTGTATCAATGTGTGTATATATGTGTTGTGCTTTGAACAATATCCATATGTAAAGTTTGTTAATTTGTATATATTAATACACACACACATGTTTCTATGTTCCAAACAACCCTTCTCTTTCTTCTTTTGCTCCATTTCTAAACAAGATTTTCTGAAAATAAAAATCAACACCTCTTTAAGTGTGTCAATTAGTAGGATTTGTATGTTGATTTGATGAAGTTTGATTTTATGGATTTCGTTAAGTAGAACTTTACTTCATAAAATGGAGTTACGGCGAGATAGTGTACGAGGAAGAAGAAAATATTTTGGCTCTATCCTTTTATTTCTATTTTTGTATTTTTAAATATGTATTCGCTTTTATTCATCTAACTTATTTATTAGTTAATATTAATTTGGGTAATTTAGATTAATATTTTTTATGATTTAAAATTTATGATATTAAAATCAAAATAATTAAAATTAACGTTTTATCTAATTATTTGTTCATATCCTTTTAATTTAAATATGGCATATGAAAAGATTATTCAAATATATAAAATTCTCTAATATTCAAATATTTTTTTTAATTCATGAGAGTAAATTGAATTTGTAAGTAACATAACTTAAATATCTTATTAAATTTTAGATTTAATTATGTTTTGTATTTTCGAAATAACAAAAATACCCTATTTAAACTCAGAACATTACAATGGACATCCAGCGGGAACAAAAAAAAAGGTGTCACTTGAAGCAAGAGGGCAAAATGGGTAATTTAAATGAATTTTGATGACATCATTTAAAAATTGATGGAACCCTAACGGAGTGAGGATAAACTACAATATTTAGACTTACTAAGAGATTTTTGTAATTTCTCAAACATCGAGGGATATTTTGTAATTTAGTATTCTTAAGTGGGGCCATATGTAATTAACCCCCTATTTTTTAATATCTAATTTCTAATTATAATAGATTTTTTATTTTTTAGTGGGGTCCAAATTAGTATAAACCATATTACAGCAAATGAGAATTGTCCAAATTAGTATAAACTATACCGCATTATTGTACGTAACTTATCACTATGGATGAAAGATTTGCATGCAGAACCTGCGATTCCATGTTGAAGGGTTTCGTTAGTATGTAGGTGTGTGTGTGTGTGTGTATTAAATTACTTATCTTTTAAATGTACATGCAAGTCTATTAACAAAACAAAAGTTAATGTACATATATTTTTATGTATTATAATACAAACTTGCAGATTTATAACTTTTTTTATATCATATGAATTGATATAATACACATATACACAAATATTTTTTTTTTTAAAAAGTTACAAATACAAAAGAAAAATTGAACACACGCTACAAGAGAATGATTAAATTAATGACAATATAACGTGCGATAATAAAAAAAAAGTTTTCATTAATTATATACATTTAGTGGCAAGAAATTTATATTATCACAAAATATAGGTTGCGTCATGTTAAGGTGACAACATAATATAGAAAAATGATAGTTAAGTGCAAAATTGATAATTAGTAACACATTTATTGTGCTAATTTAGTAACTATAGAATTTTGTCACAAAATTCTAATAATAATTTTTGTTGTCAATAAAGTTATCTCTATAGGTGTGTCACTAATTGTCAATAGTGACATTTAAAATATTAAGTCTTGCCACCATTGAGTGAT
Organism: Petrea volubilis; assembly: GCA_026212405.1. NCBI lineage: Eukaryota > Viridiplantae > Streptophyta > Magnoliopsida > Lamiales > Verbenaceae > Petrea > Petrea volubilis. The sequence goes on from CM047870.1 coordinate 28,941,728, forward strand.
ATTATAACAAAATAAAAATTATTGTCACCAAAAAACTTAATTACACAAAATAGTATATATTGTCACTTAATACAATTATTGGTGATAATTTTTATATTGCCAGTTTTAAATTTTGTTAATAATATTACTTTTTTTTTTATACAATCAACTCGGGACATTCTATAAAATTATTGGTAATAATTTTTGTATTGTCAGTTTTAAATTTTGTCAATAATATTATTTTTTTCTTTTTTTTTTTGATATAATCAACTCGAGACATCCTATAGATGTCAATCGGAAAGACACCCCTACACACAGGCACACTCTCACTCAAGGAGAAAGGGGGAGAGGACGAGATGATTCAAATTTAGGACCTCATTGGTAATCAAATTCGAATCCCCACCACTTGGTTCCAAGCCCAGTGGGGGCAATATTACTTTTTCTTGTAGTGATATATAGTGTAAAAAGATGTGCTTCTCCACTAGAATAGCACCTAGCATCAAATCTATCGTGTTGAAGAAATGAATTGGGTCTAATTCAACATCAAAAACTAACTCGTGAGGGAAATTGTTCAAGTGATTATATTTAAATTACACCACATTATTATATTTTATCGATATAGAATACTCAACTTATATATATTAATATATATATATATATATATATATATATATATATATATAGACACACACACGCGTGCACGATCGACAACCAAATAATGTCAAATGGGCTTTCAGTAATCGCAAATTTAATATAAATTAAACTAAAATTCTAATATAATTCACATAATCCTAGGTCAATTAATTTTGGTCCAGTTATAACATGCCGACAATTGCATCCATAACAAAATGTCTTAGTCGTGCAACTTTTCAACCAATAGTTTAAGGATATGCCAAGGCCACTTCGATACCATATGAGCCAGTTAACGCACACAGTGAGTTCCAATTAACCATTATATCTCCACTAAATCCTAAAATTGATTTAAGAATCGTCTTGCTCATGATAAAAGAGGTAAAGTGGTGTCCTGAATCCTGGGAATGCCGCGGGGTAGCTAGGCACACTTTTTCTTTTCCTTTTTATTTTTTATTATTTTTTTTGGAAGATTTTCAAAGTTTTCTAAAGTTTACGAAATTGAGGATGATGACCTTAGGCAAGGCTGGATTTTTTTTTTTTTTTCACCACAATGATAGGTGTAAAATACCCTTAGGTAAAGGATAATTGATACTCACACACTTAAGCTCTCATAATCCGATTTTCTTTGCGATTCTTACTATTTTTATAGCTTTAACTCTTGGAACGGTTAGTTTATTAGAGTGCTAACCTCTATTTTGTTGGAAGTCCCTGTGAATGATGCTCCTACATGCATGGCACATAATCCCATTTTTCTCGGTTTGCATCCTCTAGTATAAAATAGTGTTATATTTTTTCTTTCACTTATTAATACATATCATATATATTAATAAGCAGATAAGATAATAAAAGAGAATCTTCAACATTTTTCTTATATCATAAGTTTTTTTTCTTTTCTCATCTCAATCGCTCACCAATACCTCGGCATGTATTAATGAATGAAAGAGAATATATAACATTATTTTATAATAGAGAATTCGGACTATATTTTCTCATTTTAAAATTTTGTTGTGTTCAAAAAAACGAATAAGTATCAATAGAGGTGTAATAATAATTAATCAAATAAAAGAATGTTGAGTTATAATTTAATCATACCTCAAAAATGCCCACGTAATTCTCACGATCTTTTATGGGCCAAATACATTTAGGCCGCATGCCACTAATCATTATAATTCTGCATTCATCCAAATTTGGTCACCTCAAGCCAGTATTGTACATCAGCATCACTACTTAAAAAAAAATTAATTTGACATATTTTTTATAACACTTTTTAAAAGTACTATATTTATGTATTTATTTGTGAAACCTCATGAAAAATATTTTAATAAATGATGTTAAATTTTAATAATAATGTATTTATTGTTATACTGTAAATATATCAAAATAGGCTATTGCTACATTCAAACACACAACACTGGCGTCATTGAATCAAAATTGCTTTTTGTGATCCTAACTAAAGTATCGTATATTTGAGTGTAGCAATAATTTATTTTGATATTTTATAATATCACAAAAGATATATTATAGTTATAATTTAGTATTTTTATTGAGATATTTTTTATGAGATATCCCGATAAATATACAAATGTAATACATTTAAAAAAATATCATAAAAAATGTTTTGTTTTTTTTTTAGTAATGCGTCCAAAACAGTATCAAGTCCACTACGCAGCAACACTACCTCGTGCCGTTGCATTTCATGATCCAACCCCTACCTATGCATGTCCATATCACCTATACAAGACAACCTAATACTCACACTTTTTGCAGTCGAATATAAATCTCCTAAAAAATGGTCGAATAGTATTGATGTTGAACCAGCCAAATTTTCATTATTAATGGAGTCGGCAAATTAAAGTGAACTTTAAACATTGAGGCTATGCTCTCTTATGCGAGGCCCCCCCTATTTTGAGTGACCCAATGGTGACACTTGGCTCACAGCAATGGGTTTGTTTATTTCTAGGGTCGATATGGTGCTGTTTTTGTTGTTGCCACCTATGTATGAACACAATATACCACTTAAGTTGGATTTTTGTGAGACCTTTTAATTTCTTGATTTTGCATGAAGTGACTCCCACATTTTGGTCCTTTTTGGACGCATATGATTAAGTGGGGAGCCAATGAGGATTTATTTTAGAGATAAGTGAAGTCCCATTCATCAAAATAATCAAAAGTTTTCAGTTATTTTGAATCCTATGAATTTAGGTATGTTTTTTGTTGAGTGGTCCTTTATGTTCGATTGTAAAGTAGTTTTTAATTAGTGATGTAATAGATTGTTTTAATTAGAAACTATTGATATAATCGATCTGACATGTAATATATTATTCTTACAGGAGAGAAAAAAACTAACAAGTGGTGCCTGAATCAAAATTAAATTGAGGAACATGCTTACAAATATTGTGTCAGTGAATTCGGAGTATGACCTTTAAAATATTTATTTGAAATTAAAAATACCATACATACTTGTAAATAATTTTAAATTTAAGGATTTATACTCGCACACCCTTAATTTGCTTTGTCATTGATATGACTTGAATTGAAAGGCAACTAGGAAATGTGTGCCTTCCAAGACAAGGGAATATGGAATGGCCTAATCAGAAAATTCCTTTATAAATTCAGTGCATGCACCCAACAGTCACATTCCATTATATCTTATATATAATTTTTTTTATATAAAATATATATATAAAATGTGATTGAATTTGAACCATTAGATGTATAAGTAGGGTCCAAACGCTCGATTTTGTTTTCAATTTTTTTTTTTTCATTGTGTTTTCTTTTTTTTTTTTTTTTTTTTTGCTTTTTTTCTCCTCTCTCATCTTACATGTTCTTTTTATTTTCTCTTCCTTCTTTTTCTCTCCTTCCCTCTCTACCCTCTTTTAACTCTCAATACTCTTCAATATTATTATTATTTTTTAATTTCTTTTGTAATTGTTTTCTAAATTTTTTTTAAAGTTTTTTTATTTTAACTTATTACTAATTTTATAAATCTATTAAAAATAATTAAAAAAATATTTTAATAGTATAGATAATACCAAAAAAATTAGTATATTATTAATATAATTGTTTTTTATTATACACATACATCGAATATGCCGATACTACTCGTATATATAATACACGCGGAGCCATAGGGATATGACTATTAATTAATTTCAAGATGACTATTATTTTTAAGTCTACAACTACTTCAACCTCCCTTCCATCATTCTCTATTAACACATATAACTCGGAGCATGCATTTAACAAGTCTAAGGCACTGTGTGTAGAAACATGTAAATTAAAAAAATGTGAGGTTTGATAACTCTTTATTTATTTATTAAAAGATATAAAAGGAATTTTTATTGAAGTGAAAAGAATGGTTGTTGAGATCTATTCGCTACCTGCCAACCAAGATTATTTATTGCCCATCAGTAAGTTAAATACGCAATTATGAAATTTTGAGTTTGAATTCTATCAAATGAATCTTTTTTTCTTTTTTTCTAATATAGAAATAATTTATTAAATACGAATGGACTATGCCGATGCTTTGACTATATATATATTAGAAGTAAAATATAAGGTATAGATACTATTACCCCACCCCCCCACCCCCCCCCCCCACCCCCCGGTTGTGTATTATAAATTTGAGGTGTTTGAAAAAATTCGACAAGCATCATTATGATGTCTTAAATGACTAAAAGAATCGTTTCCCTTCCCCCCACTTACATCATTATTTATTTGTTTGTTTGCTTATTTATTTATTATTTTATCCATTTAGGATGAATCTGCTCTCATCGTTGACCGAATAAGAAAATAAGCTCAATAAGTCCGAGTTGCTTACTAGAACGGTTTCATCAACGACTGTCATTTGTTAATTTTGGGGCCCAATCATCTGATACTGCTTTCAAACGGATATGAAGCCCAATAGCCCGATCTATGGGCCTAAAAGCATTTCAAAATCGTTTTGTCCAACTGTCCAAGTACTGATCTTTTAATTCGAGTTCACATTATTAGTGGTTCGATGATATTTCATTCAAATGAATAAAAATTTAATCATATGCTCTATTTGAAAATTTAACTCATGTTAATATCTTAAATATATTTTGAAAATATAAATTGTATGTAATAAATAGGATTTTGTATGAGTGATACTTACTGTGAGGATAGATGTAAAAGAAATATTTGTTAAATATTGTATTGTTTTTATAAAAAGAAAAACATTTTAAAACAAAATAAAATATTAAAACAAATGATGGCATGAAAAACAATTCGGAGCTTCTGTTACATAAACGCGTCACATCTTCTGTTATACTTATTAATACATGCCACGTGTATTGATGAGCGGTCGAGATAAGGAAGGATAATCTTTATATTTTTTTTATATCATCAATTTTTCTCTTTTCTTATCTTGACCACTCATCAATACACGTGTCATGTATTGATGAGTGTAACAGAAAATATAACACGATTATATAATAGAATATCCGAACTAATATGAAATGGATATAGTAGTTAGGAAGTAGCATATATCACTTCAAGTAAATGCACTTTCGAAACTTGAAGCATTATATCATTATCAACAAAAAGAGATTGATAATCATTTTTAATTATATATAAAATGTCAGGACTTTAAACTAACTTGAGATGTTATTTAATTAGTTAAATAACTCACCCATTTTATTGTTTTGCCTCTCTCTCTCTCTCTCTCTCTCTCTCGTTCATTATTTACCTTATTCTATTTTGTTCAATTATTTTACTTAGCCTTAAATTTTTCTTTTACTTATCATCATATAAATACAAATTAATTAAAACAAGATTCAAGCATACAGAAGTCGATACATTATTTATTCTAAGTTCTAACTACAAAAGTTTCAGTACATTCATCGAATTAGAATTACTAATGATATAGCCACTAACACGTATCTCTTCCCCTTTTTTTGACCTTTTTTGTTTCGCAAATATCAATTTTGAACATAATATCTATATATAGTCCTTCGAAATTCTTTTTAAATCCTTGCCCTTAGATTTTTCCTCAAAATTTTACCAGATGGAGCTTTAGGAATTTCATCCGTGAAAAACACACGACTGATCCGCTTGTACGATATCACCTGCATCCACAACATATATATATCTCAACCTCAACCATATAGTTTCTTTCACAAACTACTACGATTTTACATTGAAAACAAGATATGCCACGAAGCAAGGATATTTCTAAAATTAAAGTCGTGCAGTGTCGGACACAACATTCCTCTAAAAGTTTCTCGAACACATTATCACGTGTCTAACACATTTTTGAACACGTGATTTTTTTTTCCCCACATATTTTTGTGAGTACCGCAATGACAAAAATAATTAAAAATAAAATTTTCTAAAGACATTCAATAAAATTATTGTTCATCCAATAATTTATTTTTCTCATTATATTTTTTATAAAAATTGAAACTTTATTTTTGTTATTAAATAAATAGTTACATCACTGATACGAACTTCTACTTTTTTTCGTCCCTGTATCAATATATATATATATATAATCTAATACTAATTATATATAAATATATAAGTATTTGCATATTATATCATATTATCAGTAAAATAATATGAAATTATGTATATAAATAATGTTACGTTAGAAATTTTATGTGGTGTCGTGTCGTGTCATAATTTTTTTTAAAATTTTATGTCATTGTATCTGTGTATATCATGTTCGTACAACATAGAAGATAAGTGTGTGTGTGTGTGTGTGTGTGAGAGAGAGAGAGAGAGAGAGAGAGAGAGAAATACCTGGTTTGAGATGTAGTGCTTGACTTCTTGCTCGGAGATATTTGAACCATTTGCTCGCACTACAAATGCAACGGGAACTTCTCCTGCCAACTCATCCATCATACTGCACCACATTACCACATTAACTAATACCGAAATCTTGAAGATTAATCATACCTCCAAAAATCATAGCAAAATGAAGGATTGGTAATAATTCTCGGGGAGATAAATTCAAAGACAAGATCACTTTAATGTAAGTCGCGTGCATATCAGTCTCCGTTATCTTGGAGAAATATGCAGTATTTTCAAAAACACCAGAGATTTTTTGCCTATTTTTAAATTATAGGGGTATTTAGCATTTCAATAAAACTACAAAAAGGAATATGAAATTAACCCTAAAAATCTATTAGTCTCACACTTGGATCAGACGCAATGAATCCGCAAATCTACATAAATTTTCAAACCCGAATTTTCACGGGTTGGGTTTGGGCCCAGCCCTATACATATGTACATATATTCTTCAAAAAGGTTCATTTCGTAAATTTCAAATGCTATATAAAATATGATGATTAATTTTTGACATTATAGAATTGATCATTTTATTGTGAATCGTATATTGAATGACGTCTGAATTGTGGCCCATGCACAAAAATGCATATTATCTATCCATCCGATCTTTTTTTCCTGTGAAAAATATAATAATGTATATATATATAATGCATATTCCGTATAGTTTTTAGAAAAATGAAAGATAAAATTGGCTTAGAAATCAATTGCTAACCATTTTGGAAGTTTCTTTTGTTCAGGGTCCATATTCCAAGCCAGTTCGAATCCTCTACTGTATAATCGTACTACATCTTCCATTACACTAATCCATATATACGCCACCTATATTGGTGAACGGTTGATATAAGGAAAGAGAATAATATAATTTTTTTTTTTCATATTATTAATTTTTTTTCCTTATCTCAATCGCTCACCAATACACATGACGTGTATTGATGAGTGTAATAGAAGATAAAGCACGATTATGCAATAGAGGATCCGAATTGATTTCAAGCAAAGAAACAAGAAAAACAATTAAGACAGTTCATACGTTCGTAGTAAAGCTTCCTTTTTTCTACAATTGAGTGCTACTGTATTTGATGAAATCAAAATTAATCGTTGTAAATTTTATGCAATTTAAAACGAATATTAACATATCATGTTACTAGTCCAATACTATTTGGATTTTACAATAACTGGGTCAGTGTGATCATTAATTCAGATAGAAATTTAATCCATATTAACCACTGCAGCGGGTTCATGCATGCCTAAAATTAAATATTTGACATGACAGAGATTATAATTATTTCTAGTCTCTTAAGGTGACAAAATGGATAATATGATCTGCATTATTATTTTTTGTTTTAGTACAATATATATGTGACGAAATGTTGACATTATGTGCAGCCAATTGAATTTTTCCAAAATTAAGAAATGGGTCGGGTTTGACCAAATAAAATTCGTAACATCTATTTTGTATAGCATTTAAAAAAATGGAAAAATTACACTGACCACCCCTGAGGTTTGGTTGATTTATGAAAAATTTCCTATTTTTTTAAAAATTACCAAAAACCCCCTAAGGTTTTAAAAATATTATAAACTTATTCGAATTTTCGAAAATACCCCTTCCCCTTTTTTGGGTGATTTACATTGACCACCCTGAGATTAGGCTAATTTACGAGAAACCCCCTGTGGTTTCAAAAATTACCAAAAATCCCCTGAGGTTATACTAATATTACAACTAGCACCTACTTAGGTTGACTTATCAACAATATTAATTCTTTTTTTTTCCCTCTGTAATATTGTTATCATAAAATTTTCATTTAATAGATTTGAAAAAAAATGTGATTACTTATTCAAATAAATATTCCGAATTTAATGTTATGAATTTATACTAAATATACGTAATATGTGCTAAATTTATATTTGAGAAAAATATAATTATATGCATCGTATATATCCATTATGTGAAATGAGAAATATAAACATTGATTGAAATAAAAAATTGAAATTAAATAATGCACTTGAAAACTTTATTTAGCTTGAGGACTCTAACTCATTTCTCTTAAAATTTACTTCGTATTAGCGATAATATAACATACTTGATGTGTTGGTAGATACCTTTAATGCATTAAATTCAGAATATTTATTTGAATAAATAATCACATTTTTTTTAATCTATTACATGAAAATTTTATGATAATAATATTACAGAGGGGAAAAAAATTAATATTGTTAATAAGTCAACCTAAGTAAGGTGCTAGTTGTAATATTTGTATAACTTCGGGGGGATTTTGGTAATTTTTGAAACCATAGGGGGTTTCTCGTAAATTAACCCAATATCAGGGTGGTCAGTGTAAATCACCCAAAAAAAGGGAAGGGTTATTTTCGAAAATTCGAATAAGTTTGTAATATTTTTGAAACCTTAGGGGATTTTTGGTAATTTTTGAAAAAGTAGAGGATTTTTCGTAAATTAATCAAACCTCAGGGGTAGTCAGTGTAATTCGCCCTTTAAAAATTTGTGAAAGTTTCAAATTTTCGAAAACAATATAACTATATAAGCATATAGAAGAATTACTAATCTGATTTAATTTTTATTATAAATACTGTTAATGGGATTAATCTTTTGTAAGTTTTTCTAGTTTATTTTATTGGTATTAGACTCGGTCCTTGGGTATTGGATAGAAATAATAGGTAGGATTGGGTATTGGGAATTGGGTCTTTCGTGGATATATTAGACTCTGTCATTGGGTATTGGATATTTTACATTATTTTGGGCCTGGGTCTGGGGATTCCCCACCCATTGACAGAGCTACTCCATGGATTGATAAAGAAAGCAAGAAAATGAACTTACGGCACAACGGCAGCCTCAGATATAGAGGGATGAGCTACTAGCAGAGCTTCGAGTTCGGCGGGGGCTACATGAAACCCTTTGTACTTGATCAATTCTTTTAACCTGTCAACAATGAACACTTCATCGTCATCGTCCACGTACCCGATGTCGCCCGTGTGCAGCCATCCCTCCTTGTCTATCGTTCTCTTCGTCGCCTCCGGGTCATTGTAATAGCCTTTTGAAATGTGCATGTAGAAATTAACGACAATTTTTGCCATCATCAACATTATGAAAAGAAAGAGAGAAAAAAAGAAGAAGAAGGGTTTGATGATATATCTGCGATTTTATATTTATCGGGAAAATTAGTAAATAATCAGTGTAAAAATAATAAACGATCGGTGAAAATTAAGTCACATCAACAATTGAACTTGCGTTATACCAATGTGGCTCCTTTCGTTTATATTAGAAATTGTCGAATTGGAATACATATATTCTTTCATCAATTAATTCAATACTCCCCCAAAACTCGAATTAATAAAAAACATGATAACAAATATTGATCTATAAAATTATCAATACATCCAAGATCCTCCCATGTCGATTCAATTAAAACCATAAAACGAAGTTAGAATTCTGCGGCAACATCAACGAAAAATTAAGTCAAAGTAAAGTTAAAGATCATGTTATTTAGCACTAAAAATATTATTTAATTTTAGTACTCTTAACAGATTACATTAATATATTATTTACAATGACGTTCGGAGCACGCCCTAAGAGGCTAAGATCACTATCCCTAAAGTGTCCGTTGACATTTAATTTATAACACACAAACTTTGGCTAACAACTCACCTCTAACAACAAATATTTATTGCACAGAATTAGTAAATACGGAGCAATTAATGACTTAATAGAGGAGGGGACCAACATGAGTAATTGGGGTTGCAATATATAAGCATACTTTGCAAATTACCTATACTTCCAATTAGTTAAAATAATTAATGCATAAATAGTATTCCCTCCGTTCCCCTTTATTTGTACACAGATTAAAGAAGACAATTAATAGTTATAATTTTAGTTTAATAAGACTAAAGTACCATTTAAAAGTCACTAATTAATGAAATTGTTGAGAAGTTTTTTAAGAAATTAACAAACAAAATTGTTGAAGGAAGAGAGTATATTAGGAAAATAAGTACACTGTACATCCTCGAAAGTTGAGAATGACGAACAATTTTTTTTTCACTAAAGTGACGATTAAAAGGGAACGGCGGGAGACATTAGCAATTAAGACCAAGTCCGTAAAGTTTTTTTTTTTTTTTTTTAAGTATAACATAAAATTCATTTGTTTACCTTTCATAACAGAACCTCCTTTGATGCAAATCTCGCCGGTCTGATTCCGGGGAAGAGAGACGCCGGTTGAAGTGTCGATGACCTTCATACGGGAATTTCTAATTACGGTTCCACAGGAACCCGGTTTGAACTTAAACGGTTTTTTGGCAAATCCTAAACACATTGATAATACTCCAGCTTCTGTCATGCCATAACCCTATTTCAAACCAAAAAATTATTCATATTTTGCACTATATATCTCAGGCCAGAAATATTTAAATCATATTCTTATTTAAAGCAACAGCAATATTCAGGACAATTTATTTTTCAAAGTGAATCAATTTGCCTTGACGGAGCCATAAATTTTATTCGGCGAAGGAAGCAAAAATTTTAAAATTTTCAAAGGAGCCGGAACTAAGGCAAATTTTGAGAAAAAATTGATGTTGATACCTCTCACTTTCCCATGCGTACCGGGTGAAGGTATTTAGCGACATAGGGACAAAAAAAAATTAAGTAACAGATTTGGGAAAACATTGGTATCTGTCATGGGTCCACTTTGATTTCTTATAATAAAATATCACCTTTGACTTTTACTTTTTAGAATAAGACGTTACCCATCAGAGATATATGCTAACAACGACCTCAATTTGTTTAATATTTCTCGCAAGTGCCAAGGGAAGTAAAATAATTTTTTATAGTCGACAAAAGATCACCTCAATTCCAGATTATTAATAGCATATCTTATCTGGTCCTTGCATTTTAAAATTGAAGATCGTGCTGTAATCAAATGTATAATTAATAAAATAATTTTATATAATATAAATTTTAAAATAAAAAATAAAATATTATTTTGTAATACAAGGTTTTATTCAATATCAAAGTGTGAGCGTAAACCTCACCAAAAAAATAAAAAGAAGAAGTGTGAGAGTAAAAGGCAATTTTGTATTGCTGTTTCCTGAATGAGAGACTCAAGTTTACTTCAAGGAAAAGGTAAAGACTACTTTGCAATCCAACTGAACGGGACCTGTCAATTTATGTTTGTATTACTTTTTTCTTTTGTATTTAGAGGGTGTTTGGAATTATTTTTATTTTTGAAAAAGTTGAAATTATTAAAAAAATTAAAGAAAAATTGAGTAGTAAAATTTAGTAATATTTGTATATAAAAGTGAAAATAAATCAAAAGTTGATAGTAAAAATATGAACTGTTTGAAAATAAAAATAAAAAACAGTCAAAAATTAATAAATAACTATTCAAAAATTTTAATTTATTTATAAAAATATCAAAAAATACTTTTAAGCTGGTAAAAATAATTTTCTCCCAACTTCTAAATTTTTATTTTTTTTAACTTAATTTAAATAAAAATTAAACAATCAAACACTTAAAATAATTTTTTTAAAATCAAAAGTAGCAAAATATTTCTTTTAAAATTTTACAAACACCCCCCAAAAGTGGCCGTCCTGGCGGTCATGTCAAATCTAGGTGAACCTCCTCTTCTATTTCGCTAATGGACAAAACAAAAAATATAGAAAATTATAGAAGACAGGATTTGTCATTGCCAAGGATTAGTTACATTCAAAACCCCACCAAACAATCAAATTGTCAAGTTATTGTTTTAACTTTTATAATTACACAAGCACACAATTTATGAGTTTGCATAATCAAAAATAGTTTAGAATTTTAGATCCTAAAAAAAGACAATATTTGTTATATGGTCAAATTCAGATTAATTACGTGTTAAGTATTTTATATTTATAATGTAGTTGGTGTATAATTTAAAAATAATTATTAATTAAATAACAAGTATATTAATACTTCCTCATATCAAATTTGGTCATTTCAAAATTAATCACGTAGCATGTGTTTTGCACTTATCATATAAGTGGTATGTAGTTAAAAAAAAATGACCAATCATCAATCTGAATTCTTTGTTATAAAATAATACTGCATTTTTTTCCTTTATTCATCGCCAATATATCATTATTTTGTAACATAGAATCCGAGCAAAACTAATTACATAATAAATGTATTTCAAATTATTATATGATTGGTTGGATTAGACAACGCTACAAAAAGGAAAACAGAAAATGCAACAAGCTTGGAAGATTATTCTGAGTTAATCAATTAATTACCTGGCCAATAATGGCATTGGGGAGCTTGGATTTCACTGAATTTTCAAGTTCCTTATCCATCGGCGCCGCCCCACAAACCACTCTCCTCACCGACGAGAGGTCGAACTTCGTCGCCGCCGCGGGGCTCTTCACAATGGCCAACAGTACCGGCGGCACAAATGGGGCAATGGTCACCCTGTATCTCTGCACAAGCCCCATTAACTCATTGATTTCGAATTTTTTCATAATCAGTATCGCCGAACAAGATCTGAGGCCGCAGAGGAGCACGGAGATCATGGAGTAAACGTGGAACAACGGCAGCACGCACAGAGTCAGATCCCGAGCGTCCACATGGACGGCGGGATTCTCCCCGTCGAGTTGCTGCGAGACGCACGTGACTAGATTTTTGTGGCTCAGCATCACGCCCTTGGGGAGACCCGTCGTGCCCGAGGAGAACGGCAGCGCCGCCGTGTCGTCGGGGTTGATCTCGACCGGTGATAGCGATTTCTCGTCGGAGTTCGCCAGTTCGGAGAAGTGGATGAACTCCGGCGACGGCGGAGGATCGATTGTGACGATACTCGCGCCTTCGCCGGAGGCGAAGGCCTCCACTTTCGCGACGTAGCAGGCGTGGGTGATTATGAGTTTCGGTTTGGAGATATTGGCCTGCAGTGTGATTTCCGCGGCGGTGTACAGAGGATTGGCGGTGGTGGTGGCGGCCCCGACGAAGGAGGCGGCGAGGAACGCGAAGGCGAACTCCGGCGAGTTGTGGAGGACGAGCATGATGACGTGGCCTTGGCGGATTCCGAGGTTCTGGAGTCCGGCGCCGGCGCGGCGGGCGGTGAGCTCGACGTCGGCATGGGTGAAGACCTCCCCGGTGGCGCCGCTGATTATCGCTGGCCGCGAGCGGTTGTTCGGGAGGTTCTGGAAGCAGTATGTGTGAATTGGGAGATGGTCTGGTATGTCGATGTCGGGGAGTTTTGAATGGAATATGTGTTCTTTTACTTCTTTCAACTCCATTTCGCGGCGGCGCTGTCGGTGCTGTTGGGCTATATCGGCCCTGTTGAGCTTTCGTGAGTTATCAATTCGGAGTATTGAGTATCTGACACTGTAATACTGTAGTATAAAGTGGGGCTAGCCATTGTACTTCAAATCTTCTAAAAATTACAATAAAATCGGTACATATTTATTACCAATAAATTATGGTGGCGTTCCAGGTGCAATTTTGTGATGTAATTATGGATCTTTCTGGTATGAATAAGTTTGTCGCTATAAATTTGATAAAGACGACTACTTCACAAAATATTAATCATCGACATTCAAAAACTTTGATAACTACGTAATGTTTTTATTTATTTATTTATTTTAATAATACATATACCATCACCCACGAATACACATATGTTAGGATTCAAATTTCGCCATTACACTCTTCACTATTTTTCACTATTCGTTTCTAAATACTATTCATTTTTACTATTCAATTTTTCTTTTTTCAAACTTTTTATATAATTTCTATGTCTCCGAAAGCAGAAATATTTGCAAACATCCCCTCAATAAAAACACCTCTTTATAGAAAAAGAGTTGAGATGAGGTAATTTCGAATCTAGTTCTAAATTCACATAAACAAAAAATTTCACTTATAGTATCTCTATATTCAAAGAAATTCTAACCCAAACTCCAATCTAGTCGAATCAGTGTTAATCATATGACGAGTATTTTATATTTATTATATAATTTATTGTGTTTGATCGAACTAGGTCCAGATAAAAATTTTCCTCACATTCATTTTAATCATTAAAAATTAAAAGACACGATTTCGCTCTTCCAATGCCTATCAACCAATATTTCTTGTGATAAAGCTCGTGTTAATTGAGTTCAACTAATGACTGCGGACTATCAACACAGTGATGCAAATATTATAAATATTTTTCAAAATAACAACGGAAAAGTCGACTCAATAGTATTCAAAAGGTTAATATATGTGAATTAGTATACGTACGAGTAGAAAGATATTCAGGAGTAACAATACAACTTATTGTGAAATTATTTTCACATAAATTATGCTTGTATTTATTTTGAATAATGAAATTTTTAATTATTTAAAGTTTATCATTATATTATTTAATTTATAACTATAATATTAATTATATATAATCATTAATATTTGATAAAGTATTACAAAATGCTTGTACTTTATTTTGATATATTGCTCCAGTAACTAATTTTTATACATTATAAATTAAAATAAATATAATAAATATTTCATAAAATAATACGTATATTAAGTGTGTTAGATCAAACGTACGAATATTATTTGTTGATCTCAAAATACGTACGGAAAACAAAAATATATTTCAATTATTCATACGTACAAATCTTATATAGATATAGTACGAGTTTTAACTAGCATAAATGCTTAAGTAACAATATATCCAAATAATTGATAATATTTTAGATGGAAATGGTGAAACTTAACATCTGTTAAAATGATGTATTACTCATTTTTATATTATTTTCGATGCAGAGGATAAAAACTAATAAATACAGTCTTTATCACTCTTATGAACTACCACATATCCTCCATTTTGCTAGCACGGGTCATTTCATCGTCTAATAATTTATATCAATCATATTTATTGATTTGTAAGCTTAAGTGCAGAAAAGAAGAAAGAACTTACGGGAAAAACGATATTTATTATGTTTTCGTAATTATTGCTTTTTTCTAATATAATATAAATAATTCTATTTTTTTTTTTAATTTCGGGCATCGTCGCATCGAATAAAAGTAAATAATTAATTACTCGGGATCAAGTTTAGTGAAGAGTTTATTTAATGACTATTTATGATGATTATAACTAAAATTAATTTTTTAAAAGATAATCCCTTCGTTCCCTATTATTTGTCGTTTAAAGTTTTTGCACTGAGGATAAGGAGGACAATTGATATTCATAATTATAAATTAATAAGATTAAAATGCCATTTTAACTAATCACTCAAATTAAAGACTTGTTGAGAGTTTCTTAAGAATTCACAAATGATACTTATTAAAGTGAAAGGATATATTGAAAAAGAAACAATAAATACAGTATTAAAAAGTGAGGATTACAAATATTTTAGAATAATTTTTTTTTGGGTAAATAGACAAATAAAAGGGAACGGAGGGAGTAATATGGGTTAATATTTTACATACTTTATATAGTTAGTTAAGTAATATTTATGATGTTTTGTTACGAGGCATTCATGTATTAAGTCTAATTAAATTGAGAGACCTCGTGAAATAAAATGAGTACAAAAGACCTTATAAAATATGAAAATCACCGACGAAGATCATCGATTGATAGTGTACTTTACACGCATCATTTCTACATGTATTATAGTGTTGTAGGCTTGCAAATTTAGCTTTTTAACCTTGAATTAAATTTACAGAACCCTTGTGTTAATTCTAATTAGCACAACAAATAACCCTATGTTAAAAAAATTAGTCTAAAACCTCCCATATTTTTAAAAACTAGCACATTGTCAGTCTGTCCCTCATGTACCATAACTCATGTGTCTTGCAAATCAGTGAGTGAAATTTGAAAGTTAGGATTTGGGATTTTTTTTTCTTTTTTATTTTTTGGATTAGGTTTTTTCTTTTCGAAAAAAACAAAATGTATTGTTATTCTTCAATTCTCTTAAAAAGGGTAAAATTGAAAATTTGTGCTCAAATTTATAAAAAGGAACCCAAGGGGTGGGGAGGGGGTGCTAGTTTTCAAAAGTATTGGGGGATTGCAAAATAATGTTTTTAATATAAGATTTTTTGCGTTTATTAAAACGAACATTATTTATTGAGTACTAGGCCTATCATTGGGCAGGGACCACTAGCTTTTATTCATTCGGCCCACCTGTGACAATAGTAGAAAGTGGGCTAATCGAGTCCTTACGGTACTGGTGTGTTTGTCACTAATTCTGATTCAAGACATGGACTTGTCAAATTAATTCAGATTTTAATTGAAACTATCGGACCACAATTCCCTTGTATACCTACTTTTTCTTTTTTAATAGATCCCTACTATAGTAACTTTTTTTTTTTTTTTTTCCGGGTGAGAGGCCTACTATATTTACTTAATTGATTATAGTTTGTATTGCAATTAGAGTTGTTATTCGCTGCGTTTTAATTCAAATTCGATCTTAACTTTAGTGTATTTACCCTATTAAAAATATGTGATTGATCAAATTTAATTATAACTATTTTCCACTTGAAATAAGTAGATCAATTATGAAATTAAGCAATTAGTAACAGGTTTTTAAATAAAATGCCTATATTTGTTGTATTATAGTTAGTAATAAAATGGCTTTTAATTTATGAAGCATTTATTTAAAAAAATAATTTATATTTTTTAATATTCTAATTCATCTACTTTCTTTTAATGTAAATGTTTACACGGGGTATTGATTATTTGATTTTAGACTTTTAGCCATTGTCATTGTTATCGAGCCGGGTTGAATTTTCTTACAAGGTTTAGACTTCGTAGAATTGAATACGGATGTTATAACACTCGATCTAATTCGAATATGGAAATATTAATCGGATTCTAATTCCGATAATTAGGGGTGCCCGTCAGGTTGGGTTTTGGGATTTCGGTTTGTTTGCGTCGGGTATCGAATTGTCGGGTAGCATTTTTTGCTCGCCAACTCGAAAAAATTGAGTACCCAATTTTTGGGTACCCAAAATAATTGGGTATTAGAAAATTTCGGGTTCGGGTACCCGATTGGTTTTTATTAAAAAAAGAAAAAAAAAACAAAACACTTCGGGTGAGGGGAGAATGTTTAAGAGAGTGCTGAACTTTTTTTTTTTTTTTTTAATTTTAATAAGAACTTTGAGTATCTGATTGGGTATTTCGGGTATAATTTTTCTACCCGAAACCCGACCCGAAATAAGAAGAACCCGATCAGTTTTACCCGATCGAGTTGGGTCGGGCAGGGTACCCGATACCCGATCCGAAACGCCCACCCCTATCGATAATTTTCATTTGATCCAAATTTCACCTGTTGGTAGGTGTGTAAATAAATTGAGTTTGGGCAAAATTTTTGAGTTTAAACTCGTCAAGCCTAATTTTGTGAGGTTTGAGCTTGGCTCGACTCGACTAAGTTTAAATTTTCAAATACTTTGAATAGTTCAATCGACTTTGAGTTCGATTATATCTCAAAAATTTTTATTCAATAAATTAATAAAAAATTTGATTTATTTTTTCCTTTTATTTTTAAATCTATTACTTAGAATTAACACTATCAAATAAAATATAACAATATTATGTAATATAATAGATACATTTCTTGTTGTCTTTTTAACAAATGTCTCGAAATTGTAATACAGGGTACTGAGATCGAGCACTGCTTGTAGAAAAATGAGCAATTCAGTGGAGAAACTTGCAAAACATTAGTTAACACTTCACTGAATTAAATTTGTATTTGATTAAGGATGATAAAAATGAGGGAAATAATAAATATCGCGAGAGAGTAGTGAATATTGTGTATGGACTGATGTTCAAGTGTGTAGGGTTGAAAAATATCGATTAACCCCTTGCCTTGGGGTCCAATACCTTTGTATAGGAGTGGAGGCGGTTGGTGCCCTCCTAAGCGTATGCTAGCAACCACTTTGCAAGTTAGGAAGGGCGGTTAATACGAGTCCTTTGCCCTCTTGATTCAAGTCAAGTTGCCTTTTTAAATAGGGTTGCATCCCCGGTTTGGGCCTCCCTTTACTGAACTGGGTCTTTTGGTCGCCTAGAATGAATTCCATTAAACAATAGAGATTAGAGATTATTAATTGGGTCAAAGGGCCAACACCTATAGTGTCATCAATCTATATATTAAGCAAACATTATAAATATATTCATAATATAATGTATATATTTTTTAAAAATACTAAAATAATGTTTAAAGTTTTTAATATGAAAAATAGAAAAGAGTTAATTCTGATGTGGTTTAGTTTAATACAAATCATATGGTAAGGATTTATTTATTCCTCATGGTTTACTTGGATATGGCCAAATCAATTTTTACTTAAGATTTTGCCTTAAAGGGATGAGTTCAACAATAATCTATACCGAAGCTCATGCCAAACCTTCTATTTTGTTCTCTATAGTCATTTAATTCTCACGAGTCATCACAAATTATGTAAACTATTAATATTGGCACATTCGATGCGTGTGTATAATAAAAAAATAAATTGATTTAATAATTTATTAATTTTTTGGTAGTGTCTATACTATCAAAATATTTTTAATTATTTTAAATAGATTTATAAATTAGTAGTAAGTAAAAATAAAATAATCTAAGATAAAGAAAACTAAGAAAATAATTATAAAAAATTTAAAAAATGATATTGAAGAATATTGGAATTTGGGAGATAAAAGAGAATAGAGAGGGGAGAGAGGGAGGGGCCAAAAAAAAGTGAGAGAAAATAAAAAGAATGCGTAAGAGAGGGAGAAAGTAAAAGAAAAAAAGGGGGAAAGAAAAAGAGAAATTGACATACAAAAAACTAAGCAGATCAAAAGTAGTTACTACAGGGTGATGCTCCTTTATAAATCTATCTACCTATATATAATTCAAAGTTTGAGGCCATCTACCTAAACACCAAATATGTGCTCATAATGGCAATCACCATCATGAAAATTAACTAACAAGAGTTTTTGTTTAAATGAAACGCTAGCCATTTCAACTTTTCTCATTCTCCAAACACGTCGAGTCTTCTTAATTTCCAATCAAAATCCTAAGGTTTCATTGGTCAAATGCCATGAGCTTAATGCAAAATTTAGGTCTTTTCATTCCTCCTTCCGTATCCTCATTTTATTTTAAGGTGCCATGCATTTATAAACTTTTAATTATTGATTTTTTATGACATTTTGAAAGTTATTTTAATTTATTGATCTTTTCAAGCACTTTTCATTATTGTACCCGTTACTTTGTTTATGTTTTGCATTACTTTATTTTTCAAGACTTTTCATATTTTATTGTTTGTTGTAATATACTTTTTGCTCCCTTAACTTGTTGCCATAAGATAAAAAGGATTTTTTCTAGAAGGTTTTTTTTTAAAAAAAAAAAATTGTTTTTGGATTAATCATATTTCACATAATAATCTTTTATAATATCAAAAATATTATCGTGTATTAATTTTAAGGTTTTCCATTTAATCTTTTATCCGTATTTAATATTTGGTTATATATAAGTCTTTCTATCAATAATCCGTTTGATCATTGATTACTTCTATTTTTATTTTTATTTTTATTTTGCTCCATCAACAAGAAAGATTTTTTTTAGGATTTGAGTACTCCATACGTAGTTTCATCAATTATTAAAGATTTTACTTAATACATATCACTAAATTATTACATTTCTATTCATATATGGGTGTGTGTGTATATATATATATGATTCATTAACACATTTATATTTCTTTATGTTTGATCAATTTTGTTTTTCTGATTCGATTTCGTCTTTATTTCATCGAAATGATTGATCAGGGTTATGCTACTTTTGAGTTTTTTTTTCTTTCGTATGTTTGTATGTTTTTTTTATTAAATTTATCATGCACTAACTTTAATACTACTCAGTATAATATAGATAATGAAGTGTTTAACAGATATGAAAACTTGGTGTACGATGTAATGGACATTGATATGCAAAATGAAGCCGAATTAAACCGTACTAGGGGGAGTTGTGATCACAATAGAGAAAAACCTCCAAACACCGATGCTTAACACTTCTAAAACAGTTTCGAGTTTGCTTGAAGACTACTGTGGCCAGGATGTGAGTCTCAAACTAAATTGTCTTTGATTCTTCAAATGATGTGTTTGAAATTCGACTACAATTTGCCACAAAGGTGCTTTGACAGAATGACTAAAATTTTTAAGTCATCAACTTCTTTTGGAAGTTGTTTGCCAAAAAACTTTTACGAGGCAAAGAAGTTTATAAAGAAATTTGGGCTAACTTCAGAGAAAATAGATTGTTGTGTTGTTGGGTGTATGATATATTACAAACTTCATAGTGATTTGAATGAGTGTAAATTTTGTGGGCATCCGCAGTATAAACCATGTGGAAAGGGTAAAAAGAGGCAAGTTCCTTATAAGAGGATGCATTACTTGCCCTTAATTCCCAGACTAAAAAGATTATATGCATCCTTAAAATCAGCCGAGCATATGAGGTGGCATTTTGAGCATAATAGAGAGTCCGGGGGGTTATGTCGCCCATCGAATGAGCTAGCCTAGAAGCATTTTGATGAAAAACACACTGAATTTGCCGCAGAAACACGGAGTGTTCGTCTTGGTTTATGTGCAGATGGATTCAATCCATTTAATTATTCATCGATGCAATACTCTTGTTGGCTGGTAATTGTGACACCTTACAGCTTGCCCCCTGAAATGTGCATGAAAACCCCTTACATGTTTTTAACTTATTTGATTCTTGGACTATACAATCCAAAAGAGAGAATTGGCGTGTACTTATAGCCTCTGATTAATAAATTAAAAGTTCTTTGGGTCGAAGGGGTGGAAACGTATGATATCTCGAGAAAGGAGAACTTTCGAATGAGAGCTACACTAATGTGGACGATTAATGATTTTCCTGCATACGGAATGTTATCGGGTTGGATGACTTCTGGAAAGTTAGCTTGTCCGATTTGCATGCGTTTGACAAAAGCGTTTAGATTGAAGCGTAGTGGAAAGATGGCATGGTTCGACTGCCATCGTCAATTCCTACCACTGGATCATTCATTCAGGAACAATAAAAATGCTTTCCACAAAGAAAGACGTGAAAGATCTGAGCTACCTCCTAGAATGTCCGGCGATCAAATATGGAAAGAAGTTTGTAACTTACCCAAAATAACAAACTTACATGTCAAGCATGCCAAAGCACGTGGATATGGTGAGTGGCATAATTTGACAAAACAAAATATATTTTGGCAGTTACCTTACTGGAAGGATAACCTTGTGTGTCATAATTTAGATGTTATACACATAGAGAAAAATTTCTTTGATAATGTGTTGAATACTGTAATGGACGTCAAGGAGAAAACTAAAGATAATGAAAAGGCTGGACTAGACTTGGTTGAATATTGTAAGAATTCAGAACTACATCTGAAACACTTGCCTAATGGGAAGATAGCAAAGTCAAATGCTAGTTTTACTTTGAGTGATAATGAAAGACGAGATGTCTGTACGTGGCTTGAGAAATTGAAAATGCTGGATGGCTATGCTTCCAATTTGAGCAGATGTATAGACAAAACAAAACATAAACTGCATGGTATGAAAAGTCACGACTGTCATGTGTTTATGCAATGATTGCTTCCAATTGATTTCAACATACTTCCACAACATATCTGGAAGCCTCTGATGGAGTTAAGTCAATTTTTCAGAAATTTTTGTGCAACAGAACTGCAAGAGGATAATTTGTTACAGTTGGAAAGGAATATACTGGTCATTCTGTGTAAGTTAGAACGGATCTTTCCACCAAGATTTTTCGATTCAATGGAACATTTGCCTATACATTTACCGTATGAGGCACTAATTTGTGGTCTTGTGCAATACCGATGGATGTATTCATTTTAGAGGTAAATTTAAGTTATGTAATCAACTATTATAATTTCATAAGAGACTTAATTATCACGCACTAACTTTAATACTTGTACCCATTTGTCATTTCCTATAGGTTCGTACATGACTTAAAAGGCCTGGTTAAGAATCGAGTAAGAGTTGAAGGCTCTATATGTGAAGCATATTTAGCACAAGAGATATCTTATTTCACGTCATACTACTTTGAAAGTGACACTCAATCGAATAGCACTAGCGGCAAGAGAAATGAATATGATGGAAATAAGGACGTACCACAAACTTTATCAGTTTTCAATGATATTGGATGTCCTGATGGTAAGATTGAAAGTAGATTTCTGACAACCAAAGAATAGAAGAAGGCCCACATGCAAGTCCTCATAAATTGTGATAAGGTTACACCTATTTTGGAGTAAGTATATAACTTTTTAATTTAGCAACTTTGCTACCTCGTTTATGACAACACTAAACGATACATTTTTATGGTGTAGGATATATAAAGCTTGTGTTCTACATTGTTGGTCTCACTTAAGTAACCAACAAGTTAAGGAGTCTATTGAAACAAATTTTGTAAGATTGTTCAAAGATTATGTAAGTATAAACTTCTGAACACCTTTCACTATTAATTGAAATAAATATCCAAACAACAACTAATCCATTTTTTTATATAAATCTTAAATAGGTGCACAATAAACAAACCAATGTTGGCAACTTATATTTGCACGATTTAACATGGGGCCCTAAAAAAAGTTAATACATGGCTAGTGAGTTACGTTAATGGATATGTATTCCTTATAGACTTTATTGCTGAGTGTAGGAGAACGATAATTTAGGGGTGTGTATTAAAGGTAAGGGGTCATCTGATTTTTATGAGAGGCTTAAGGAGGTGATTGAATTACAATATCCACGTCTTCCCTGAGAAGAGAGTCATATTGTTTAACTGCAATTGATTTGATTCAGTGTCGACTCGAGGTATTAAGGTGCACAAACAATATGGTATCACAGAGATTAAACAAAATGAAGATTATCCAAAAGATGATCCATTCATCTTAGCTCAGTATGCATCCTAAGTATATTATGTTTCTTATCTTGGTACGAGGAGAGAAAAAATTCATTGGAGATTTGTTATAAAAACTAGACCAAGAAGTAGTTAGCTGAACATGGTAAATACATGTATGAAGCTTTGCAAGAACAATGTACTAATGTGAACTCTGTATTGGATACCCATCCTATCGGTTACTTGGCTCATAGTGAGGGTCGGACTGAAGAAATAAATGTGGTGAGCATTCAATTTCTAGATGTGGATGAAAGTGTTGATACAGTTGAAGAAGAAAATAGAGACAATAATGAAACTGAAGACGAGGACGAATACCCAGATGACACAACAAACGAGGAACAAGATGGAGATATACTAATGATGAAGGAGAAGGTGAAGATTCTTAGAAAAGATAATGATCTTTTCTTGAATGTTATTTTATTGGATTGATTTGTGTATTGTTAAATTGGTTTATATGTATTAACTTTTGCACTATGTATATTGATAATCAATTCTTTTAACTTTATGCATCATTAATTTTTTTGAGGTATTTTGTGAAATTTATTTCAAATAATGTATTGTTGATGATAACTTCTACATTTTGTTCAGATGGTAGGCGAAAAAAAGGGAAAAGAGAATGCTAATGCTATATCGTCGTCCAATAGAAATACATATATGCCTCTACCTACTACTGTTCCAGCTACTACCACACTAACTCCTACACCGACTTCCACACCTTCACTTCCCTCGGAAAGCGATCCAAGCCAATCAAATGTACCTGAAAGTTCACAAGCTAGTGCATCGATGATTGTTCAGAGGATAGCCATCCAACCTCGAGGGAAAGAGTAAAACATTCTTCACTTCACTTATATATAAATCTTATTCATTATTTTCTGAATAATTAAACAAAATTATAGGGAATGCATACGCTCTATGGTTATACTTTCAGTTTTACATATACTACCTTAATTGTTTGTTTATTTGAACATGTCAAAAATTTACTGAGCAGCTAAAGTGTGCTCAAGCTATTAGCGCCATCATAGAGTCTTATTTTACGGGTGCTTGGGAGTCATGGACAAAGATCCCCGAGGGTGATAGGAATATGCGGTTTGTGGAGTTTGAGGTAAAAAAAGTTCTAATTTATTCATAAATATTGTTACATATTATTACGGATTTCCAGGATGATGGGTTTTTTTTTTGGTATGAAAACGCGATCAAGTATGTAAGCTGATTGGGAAAGTGAAGTTTCTTAAGTTTTTATCTAAATGTTCGTTTGATTGTAGCTGTTTAGTTTTAGGTCTGAAATCAAAGGGAAAAAATTAAGGAAATAAATAAAGAAAAGTGAAGTAACTGATATCAGCTAATGATGTGCTTAAATAGGATACTTATCTGTTTAATCATGCTTGTCTTAGGATAGGAAATTGACTGTTTACCCTCAACATTACTCGAAACTTTTAAGTGAAAGCTGCCGTGCATTTGTTTTGTCGATTCTTTAAAGCTAAGCATGCAACTGTATGTGATATCTTATATATATATAATCTGTTATACTATATTACTTCAATGGGTGGAGTGTGATCTGTCTTGGGTTTAAAAATATCCTCCTTTTGCTTTCGTTTTGCCTCCCTGTTTTTCCCGATTCGCTTATTGGGTTCTTGCCTTTTGTAAGTTAAAGGGTTGAAAGGGAATAATTTTTTGTATTGAAACATGTTTTTTTTTCATGTCATTTTAGAAATGTTTTCATTTGCCGAGCATGATAGAAGACAAATAAGGAAGAACTTTGAGAGCAAGGGTTCACAAATATTGAAAAACAAACTGCAACGATGCCAAGCGGCAGACAAGAGGTCTTAATGGATATCGAACGAAAATTGGGACGCTTTGTGGGTTATTTGGAGCTCAAACGGGTACAAAAGTAGGTCAACTAAGAATAAACAGAATCGAGCCTTAGATAAAGATGGACATGACCGCCTGGTTCATAGAGGAGGCTGCATTTCCCACCTCACACATGTCGATCGCATGGTAATTTCGTTATATTCATGTTTTCAATTTATTTAAAATATTTACATTTACTAATTTATGTAAAAAAAATACTGTAGACAAAAAGCGTGGTGGGGACCCTCTACCCCTAGCTATGGCATTCAATGAGCTGCATTAAAAAACAAATTCAGCCGAAGAGAAAGTTTGGATGGATAAGCTATCAAAAAGAACTTATGTTGGAATTTTTTTTAATGTATTGAGATTGGTAATTTAGTAAATTTAGTATATAGTTGAATTTATTAATTAAATTCGTACTTTATAGGATGCATACTTCATGAGGAAGGAGTACTATGAAAATCAAAAGGAACTTTTGGGTGACGACTTTGAGATACCTACTGATATTGATGTAAGTATGATTAATTATATATATATATATATAGTGCTCATTTATATATATGTTTTAAAAACAATAGCTAACGGTTTATTTTGCAAATAGATTTGGCTTGAGGTCGTTGGAGGACTGAAGAAGGGATGTGCATATGGTTTGACCGGTGCGGCTTCATTTATTACTGGATCATCTTCTGATAAGTCCATTGGGACGTTGATACATCCTTGGGCACCCATAAAATGAACATAGAATTGGTAAAGTTGGGTGATAAGATGAGCACTGAAAATAGGGAACTTAAGCAATCATTAGCTACTTTGACATCTCAAGTTCAGTCCATTCATGAGATGATGAGGATGTCCCAGTTGACTCCTTTCTCTCAAGGCACAAGTTGCTAGGTTCCTTACTTCCCGATTCCTTCACACGATTTTCCTTTTATGCCTCATTCGACTATGCCACCTACACATGTATCTCCTCCAATTGTAGATTTATCTTCAACACCTAGTGAAAACCGAAGGAATGAGAATGATGGTGGCGATGGTGGTGACCGTATCGATGGTAGAGATGGTAGATGATGCATATATATTCTTTGGATTAGTAACAGATGTATTGAACTAGTATTTTGTTGGCATTAATATTGTCGATCTTAGGATGTTTTTACATTTTCATTGTTGAATGTTGTCGGACTACTTTTATATTGTTGCTCTGGAATATTAGACTTGTATTGTGAAAAAATTTATTCGTATTTAAAGATTGTTGACTCGTTAATTTAAATAATTTTCTTTGGATTTTAAATTGAATGGTTATTGTTGCTTGATTGTTTTGTTAGATAGGGGAACAGAAATATAAACAAATTGCATAACAATATGTTCATACATTTGCGACTGAAATTTCGACCAACAAGAAGTTGGCGCAA
The DNA here is from genome assembly GCA_026212405.1 of Petrea volubilis. Lineage (NCBI taxonomy): Eukaryota > Viridiplantae > Streptophyta > Magnoliopsida > Lamiales > Verbenaceae > Petrea > Petrea volubilis. The sequence goes on from CM047870.1 coordinate 28,968,290, forward strand.
AAAAAAAAAAAAAACTCATTTTGCGACGGACTACTTCCGTCCCAAAAATGCACTTTTGGTTAAAACATTTGCGACCAACCAATCCGGTCGCAAAAATCACAAGAACTTGCAACCAATTTTGCAACGGATGCAGTTGCTAACAAAAAGAACCAAAAAATTTGCCAACTTTCCGACCTGCCTTGTCCATTGCAAACTTCGTTACAAAAAGCTCCAAGTCAGCATCTTTTTGCGATTCATCGATGTCGGTCGCAAAATCGATCGCAAAAGCAATCAGTGGCAAACTTGGTATCAAATTTTGTGACTCAAGTTTTTACCACCGACTGTCGGTGGTTGCAAATTCAGTGGCAAACATGTTTTGTGACTGATTTTAAGCAAAAAATCGATCGCAAAATCTAGCTCAAATTTGCATTTTTCTAGTTGTGTCATTTTATTTTCAATCATTTAAATTTTTATGATTTATGTTCTACACTAGGATTATGCTATTAAGTTGCCCCCCCCCCCCCCCAAACCCCAAATCATTAATTTATTAAATCTGTTTAAATAGTTTTATCAAATCTATCATTTTATTTCCAAAAATATTTGTTTTCTATAATTTACGTTTTACACCAAGGGGTATGCTATTTATTTTATTTGAATCATTCATTTCTTTAATACATTTACATCTTTTTATTAAATTTTTTATTTTATTTTCATACTTTATTTTTAGTAATTTGAGCTTTTTATAATTTGTCACCAAGCTTTCTTTTCAAATGAAGATATATGTATGGAAGAAATGATTAAGTAAATATATAAATCATTCATTGATTTTTCATCTAAAGAAGTACAAAATGGAGAGTTTTGATTTTCGATATACCTTTATTTCAAAAAAAAAAAAAAACAGTTACAATATACCTCATCAATATTTTTACCAATCAACACAACTTGATTTTTATTATTTTAACTCTGCAACAACTAATAAATATACATTTTTATAACAATTTTCATTATGAAATTAGTATCCCATTGGACAATCTTATAATGTTTTATCTTGCCACGTAAGTGAATTAATATCTTTATTTTAATTAAAAAATAAATTCATCAAGATAATATTATTCATCTTTATCCGTAAGAGTCCAAAATTTATTCAAATTAGTTAATCTCAAATATAAAATTGTACAATATAAATCTCCCAAATAATTCAATGGTTCATAAATACAAATTTTTTTTCTTGATTTTAGTCAAACGTATTGGTAAGGAATATAATTTCCATGTTATCCTTCTTTATCATATTCTTTATGTTTTATATGTATTTATTGATTTAGATGTGTTGTTATTATTTTATTTCATATTATATATTCTATATTTCTATTATCCACTTTTATCTTGAGTTAAATTTTCATATATGCTCTCGACATTTCAAATGATTTAAGTCATAACGATTTTAAATAATGAAAAATAATAAATAAAGATATTATGAAATATAAAAATACACATTACCTATCATTTTTTATCTTATAAGCTACCCGTGCCTTGGCGCGGGAGTTATAACTAATAGTATAGATATTATAGATAGTATAGATTTTTTGTATTTGCTTGTTATGCAGACACAAAAAGGCCATGAACTCTTTTCTTTTCTTGATATGTATACTAGGGACTTCTAATAAAATGTAGCTTTGTATTATATAACATTAGGCAGTGTTTTGATTAATTGCCATGTGTACTTAAATTTAATGTCAATAAGTTTATATATTTTATTTTAACATATAACCGGCTTTGTAATTTGCAATTATTTATCTCGAATTATAAAAAAAATGTGGTATTTTATCATTTTCAAACCTCCTCAATTCAAGGAATTAATGAGGAGATAATCCTAATAAATAGGAAAGTTAATCGATGCTTATTAGTTTCTCTTCCTCTCTTGAAAAATGAGCGGTGAGTAGTTACATATATAAATTATATTATAATAAAATATGTAAATAAATAGAGTACCAAATTAAATAACATTAAATATCTTATACTAATACTTTTATTTTCTAAATCAAAAATTGAAAGATGGTCTTTTATATTAGCATAAATTCATAATTATCATTATCAAAAATTTCTTCACTCACTTAAATAAATTAAGTAATTATTAGACAATATTTATTTAATTTTGAAATATAAAAATTTTATAAATACTATTTCAAATATTTTCATTATTTCCCCAAAAAAATAGTTTTTACTCGTGCTCTTTATTGTTTTTTTAAATATCATGCTTTCATATATTGATGTTTGAATTCACCTTAATATATTTTTTTTACTCATGTACAATTCACCTTAATAAATGATTATGCAATGGTTGAACTACTTAATTAGGTTAAGGTTGATTTTCCATGTTATTATCATATTAAACAAATTATTCTTCAATGATAAGATTACATATTTATGCACTTAAACATTACGAAAAGAAACGAACTCATAAGGTATTTTTCTAAAAAAGATTATTATTAGTACTCCTATATTGATAAATATTCCAAAAAGGCATGCCACAAGGACCAAATAAAGACAACAAAATTACGTACATTTTTATGTGTAAGTCAATTATTATACAAATTATTGATTTATTGGAGTTATGGAGTTTTAATTATAATTTTATTGAATTGACAAACATTAACTAATGATGAATACTGATGTGGAATATTGGACAAAAATAAAATTAACTAAGAGGATGCATAAGTATCATTAAAATTATAATTAAGAGATGGATATATCATTTTAAGCATCAATTTAATCTGGATTCTAAAGTACATTTTGGGTATCAATTTAACATTTTAAGAAGCAATCAAATTTTGTTGATATATTTAATAAAAAATATCTTATATATTAATAACACATTGCAATAAAGAATTTGTTGAAATTAATATAAATTATAATATTTATTATTAAAATTCGCATGTTAAAATGCTCTTAAATATTATTATGTTTGTTGATAGATCAAATGATAAAATACATTTAATAAAAATTACTAAAAGGAAAAGTTACTAAATGATGAATGGATAGGATACATTTTATTTAATGGACCTCAAACATATAATTAAAATTTAATACTATAGATAAACAACAATTAATAGGTTATGACAACCTGTATTGTAGGTTATAGATAAGCGTAGCCTGCAAAATATATAGCAAGTACTTTAATAAAATAAGAATATCTAACAGTAATATTTCGTACCCTGCCTAAGTAACTTGATCGAGTGGTAAGTAACTTGATCCCGTAAGAATGAGAATACAATTTCGAATTCCGGGAAGTGCACTTTTTAGGAGGGATAGTAACCTTTAATATTCCATCTCCCGAAATTGTGAGAGCAATGTCTGCCCAATCGAAAAAAAAAACAAACCCATGTACAACACAAAATCTAAAAACTATCACATCTTATCATCTGCGAACAAGTCCATGACTTTCAGTTTTAGGTCCAAGGAAGGCCCAGTACGATATAGGCCGCCCCAAAATATTTCACCAGTCATGCTAACTCATAAACCAAGATATATAGCCATTTATCAAAAATAAATAAATAAGCAAAAAAAAAAAAAAAACCAAGATATATTGCCAATATCTTGCCGAAAATGTTAACAAACCATAGCAACAACGAAGTTTCAATTTACTTCCAAATTTTCATCATTACAATCTGCACAATCATCAGCAAAAGGATAAAAAGTAAAACATAGAAAATCACAACAAAATGAACCTACATTATCCTCATTATCATTTAGTACATTCAAATCAACATTTCAAAATATACACTCAAAAACTATAAAATAAAGGGAGAGAGAAAGAAAAAAAAGAAAATTATGAATACATATCAAACTTTATATACTTCTTATGACGGAAAATTCATAACCGAACTCGTTTTAACAACATCCAACAAATCACATATTAAAAATAATAACACGCTTAATTTGTTTGATCGCTCGCTTTAAAATATGCACCAACTCATCACGTGAGTAGTGTCGATGTGGCCGAATCTGATTGGAGCTCAAATTTCCATCTTTTTAGATGAAAGGCCCTTCACTCTTCAATCACTTTTGAATCAAAACTCCAAATTAAACAAAAAAGTCTGCAATGGCTGCTGAATTTATCTTGTCCTCTTCAATTCGAATCTTGATTCTTGACAATAAAAAAATATCAATACAAACCCATCTGTCCCATTGAGAAAAAGCTCAAATCTTTTTCACAATCCCACAAAAAAAAAATGGTAAAATGAACCCAACTTGATTTGATCATCCATCATGGAGATTTCTCAGAATCAAGGCTATTGGCCCTATAGTACCTCAGCTCCAATGAGATTTGCCTTTCAAACTGAAGCTGCTTATAAAAGTTCGCAATAAAAGCTTCAGCTCTCTTATCCACATCATCTTCTGATGGATAGCTAATGGTCCTATGCAGCCCCCTAGAGGATCCCGGGTCATCATTCGGGTCCGGATAATCGACACAAGCCGTTAATCCGGGCTTGTCGTTGAAGCTCAATCTTCTCTTGCTCGACGAAGACCCGATAATCGATGTAAGTTTGAATCGGTTCACGTTGAAGTTGATCAGAAATTTGATCTTTTTCACAGCCCTCTTCAGCTTGCCTACCAATAACCACTTGTCCATGGCCATGTTACAAAGTTGAGCAATATATTAGTAGCTAGGAGTTTGGAGAGAGAGAGAGAGAGAGAGAGATGGGATCAGGATGTTATTGTGAGTTCTATGATTGCAACTTGCAAGTAGATATTTGGAAATTGGAATACTATGGAGCCTTTTGTGGAGTATATATGCAGATATAGAAAAAGTGTCAGTGGATTCGTTGAGAAATTGCCTAGTTATTGTCAGAGTCAAGGAAACCGTGTTAGAATGTTGGCAATTACAGGCTGTGTTTTAATTAACATTTACCAAGACTTTGGTCCAAATGTGTTTGTTTTATTTTATTTTTTAATTTTTGAATGCCCCCCCGCCCCCATCCCCCCGATACATGTATTACTTTCAATGTTCTGAAAATCGGACCGGACATAGAACCGGCCGTCTTACTGGTTACTGGTTCGATCGGTTCGACCGGTTCAACCACCGGTTCGACCGGTGTGACGTCATAATTAATTATAAAATATATTTAATTATATATAAATATGATGTTGTAAATATTAATGAAAAATATAAAAAGAGTGCAATTAACTTATAAAAAATATTAAAAAAAAATTCTAACTTTTTGTAACCCTTTTAAATTCATACTAAAAAGCTTCATTTCATACCAAATATCCAACAAAATTCAAAAAATATTAATCATACCGAACAACAAACTCCACCACCATATTTACAAGTATCTTTAAATCACAAATTGCTAATCCCATTTTTTCCTTTTTGTTCTTGATCTTATTCACTGTTGACTAGAAAGTACAAAATTCTGTAAAGCAACAGTGAACAAGGAAGCAGCAGCAAGTTAATCCAGATGGGCAAGGCAAGTAAGTGGGAAAGAGGGAAAAAGAAACTATTTTTTTGTATATAGTCTGGAGAGAGAGAGATGAAAAGGGTGGAGAAAAGTGGGGAAGGGCCAGCAGAAAAGCGAGAAAATTTTGGGGAAAAGTTGAGGAGAGTGGGGAAAAGAGGGGGACACACAGTAGACAAAAACCACTAAAACAGGTAATTTTTTTTTTTTTTTTCAAATATACGACCCGCCGGTTCAACCGATCGAACCGGCACCGGTTCAACCGGTAATTAGCCGGTTCACGCCGGTTCTTACTGGGTCAATTGAGGACTGGTTTTTTGGGGTCAACCGGACCGGCCATGCCACCGGTTCCCGGTCGAACCGGCCGATCCGGTCCGGGTTTAAAAACATTGATTACTTTAGTTCATATGTTTTTATTTGAAAGTAAATTTATTTTGAATTTTGTCCTTGAAATAGGAAAATCGGCATGAAACAACGTGAAATGTAAAACTACCCTTTCTTAAGGTTTAAGTGAATTGATGCGCACTTATTTATATATTTATATAAGGGGATAACACTCTATAATAATTATTTTAATATATTAGTCTATTCTATAATAGGTCACTTATTGACTTTTCGCTTTAGTTTTTATATTTCCTCTCTCCTTCCACTTCACTACGTTTTTCTTTTCTTTTCTTTTTTCCCTTTTAACTTTCTCAATCTTTCTCCTTTTTCTCTCGAATGTCACACACTAAACATTTTTTTAACTTTTTAGGTAATTACTTTTTTAATCATATAATTTTATTTTATTTCAAATTATTTTATTCTTCACTTATCATAAATTCAATTGATACTAAAAAAAAAAACTGTACTCATATAGTTGATTTAATAACATTAATAATACTATTTTACAAATTTTAAGATATAATTAATTAATGAATATACATACAAATATTTATTTTATTTTATACACGTATTGAGTGTAGCCATTTGTTAATGTATATATATATATATAAATACACACTATAAGCACATTAACTTTTAGCTAGTCCAGATGTCATAAATATCAAATATATATTGAAACTTATTTTCAATGAAATTTGGTTTGAATCACAAATCTTTTCGTCAAATTTTCCTCCAATATACAATAATATATATTTTGTTAATTAATTGTTGAAAAAGAAAAATACGGCGCCCATTTGTGGGCGAAAAACGAACTAGGAATTAAGGAGCGTGCATATTGGAATCTTCTAGAAGAAAGAATCCGACGGCGGCTTCTAGTGCAAGACTGAACTAAAATACACAATCGGACCAAGTCAACACCGACTTATATTTTGTCCGTTCGATTCTTATAAATTTTTCTTTATATAATATAATAAAACGACCAGGATAACTTTTATAAATTTTATTTTAAGGGGTGTAAACTATATTAGTTTGAATAATTTTACTTTTTAAAACTAAACTAACTATACAAATTTTCATAATTAAATTGATTTGCCACAAATACATTAATATATACAAGTAAACGAAAACTAATTGCCGAATTAAAGAGCAATAGAAATATTTTTTTGACTTGAGAAGCCAAGGTAATTTCGTCCCAACACATAGTAAAAATAATTAATGATTGACGAGGTCTTTGAAAAAGAAAAAAAAAATGGTTGGTGAAAGGTTCTTTGGATTGAAAATTAAGTTTTATGAATTGTTAGACAGATATATTTATTTTATGAAATATTTAGTGTTTTTTTTTGTCAATTATTGGTTCTGTGATCTCTTAACTTGGGCTTGCGGGTGGGGGTGGGGTGGGTGTTCTTTTCCTCTTTTTTTTTTTTGGGGGGGGGGGGGGGGTTTGGTCAACCAGTTCTAATTAATTAGTCGATTAATCCAAATCAGGTACTGTAGAGACCTATTATAGGAGCGATCCTCCCAACCCAATTACTCCATTCACAACACCAAAATTTGAATTCTGAACGTTGCTTAAAGGATTTAGCGCCTTATAACTTGACATGCAAGTTTTTGAGCAAATTAAATAACTTGAATATTATAAATATTAAATAGATATTAAGATTCTTTTACAATATACTAGTAGAAACTTGCTAGCTAAGTTTTAGGTGACAACTTTAGATAATAGATTCAATGCGGTCAAAATTTATAAACTTTGCAAGCAAAACTGGATATAAAGCGCGAGAAAGGTCTGCTATTTTTTTTTTTTTTTTTTTTTTTGCGTTCTATTTTTACTCCTATCTGTTTTCTTATTATTTATTCACTATTCACTACAAGTATGTCGTTTCAAAAAAAACAAAAAAGAGAAAAAGGTCCATCAAAGAAGGTAAACTTGTGAGAAATTTTGATTGGCAAAAATCAATTAGTAAATATATTATTACTAATTATTACTTTAGTTAAATTTTAATAAAATTTCATTACAAATGCATCGCAAATAATCTTTATCCGTAATGAAATCAATCCATCATAAATTTTTTGATAATAAATGGGAGTGATTCCCTGTATCTAGTGATTAAACATCTTTTACTTTCTTTTTATGTTATCTCTCTTTTGTCCTCTATCCACCAAATAGTCTCTCATCTCTCCCATCAACCTTCTATTCAATTTTTCTTTGTTATTCATTCTTTTGTCATATAGTTTTATCTTATTTTAAATTTGTTAATTATAATATATTTAATAAACATACTAAAAAATATATGTGTATGTTTAAAATTTAATAAGTATTTGAATATATAATTAAATTATAATTTATTTTTATTTTGTGAATATATAGAATGTGTTCACATTGGGCTTGATTAGGTATTAAAACCTAATCTATAGAAACCCAACTTCCACAGCTTCGTCGGTGAGATTTGACAGTCAACCTAGGCCCCACCAGACCTGACTGTTGTGTAAACACCCAGTTACCAAAATACTAATAATAAAAGGTACACTCCTGTGTGCATAAAATTTAAATGTTTATAAAATTATTATTTTTTTTAAATTCTTATATGATATATATTTTATTGATTATTTAAATATGACTGAGAACTTATTATATTGAATAACATACTTGAATGAAAATTTTTCTAAAAAAAAGTTGGAGTAGAAAGAGAGGGTGAATAATAAGTGGAGGAAAAATAATTAACATTGAAAAAGAAATTAAAAAAAAAAATACAACGAATTTTTGGGAAGATGAATAATGAAAGGTAGTTATATGGAAATAGTGGTGAGACAATTAGCAAAAATATTAAGCACGGAAGAGAATTAAAGGTGGTTTCGCAATTCTTGTAGTTGCAAAACTTTTAAATGAACAGCAACTTAATAACGGAGCTTTGGAAAGTGCATATACATACGTTTTAAAAACAAAAAGTCAAAAGTCCTCCTAGTCTATAAATAAGATTAATATATCGTATCCATATACTTCCAAAATAGACCATTATGATGATTTATTGTGAAAACAATTGTATTCTACACTGTATTAAATATTATAGGTCACATAAAGCGATTGTATGAGTGAGTGTGCTTGCGTGAAAGCATAAAAATTAAAATTAAAAAAAAAAAAAAAAGAAAGAAAGAAAGGGGGTGTGGAAGCCTTAAAGCCTCTAGTAAAAAATTAGGGATAATTATATTTACACCCTCTAAGGTTAGGTGTGATTGTGGATAGACCTGATCACATTTAACTAATTAGATTTACACTCCCTTAACTTATGCTTCATTAACAAATACCATCTTTCATTAGTGGCCATTAAGATTTTAGCTAATGCCGTTAGTTTTCAACTACAAACACCCGAAAATACTCCTCTATTCAAGTGCAAAAAGGGGGTGCATATGCAATTTTTTTAAATATATTTAAAAAATTATTTATACAATGAAATATTTATTTTTTAAAATTTTAAATATCTTTACATGTTGCATAATATTTATTACATGAATTTAATGATTAATTTTGAAATTCTTTTTCATTATTTTATATAGTATGATATATATTTTTTAATTTCTTTTATTTAAAATTATGATATAAAGTATTATGCTAGATTTTTAAATGAATACTTTATATAATTTCTTTCATAATAATTTATATCAATAATTACACCTAATTTTAGGGGTGTAAATGCAATTATCCCTAAAATTATTTTAATACTATATTATATATATTCAATGCAAAACATATTTGAAAATGGAGTATTACACAAAAGCTAGCCACATGAGTACCCTTTAAAAAAATAGGCTTATTGTCTTCATTTATATTTACTTACTATCAGAATTACACATTAGATAGTAATTGCATCAGTAAAGTTTTTTGTATACAATATTTAATTACGATATGCTTTAATTTTTCTCAGTAGGTTAAATCCCAAAAATGTAGTTAGAAAAATTTATTTATCAATTGAATATTAAACCTTAAATATTTTTCTAATATTATGTCTAATATATAAGTGCGCGACTAGTAAAATTTAATGTCAGAATTAAGAAATCTTAATTTGTCTTAAAGCGAGAATTGAACACCCAATTCACTAGTTCAAACACTATTCATGAGGGCGATGTGGGTGATAGAAAAACTATATGACCTAGGTCTAGATTGAGCTAAATTTTACATATATATATTTTTTTAAATTTTAAATTTTGCCCCCCTCTCCTCCCCCCCTCCCCCCCCAAAAAAAAAAAAAAACCTAACGGTCTCTTCCCCAAATAAAAAAGTCTAGCTCTACCCCTGATATATTTCATTTTCATCCGTCATGTCTGAAACCTAATCATCCAAGTGAATGAAGCCAAAGGGTATACAAAAGTGAAAAAGAAAAAGTACAGGAAAATAAGATGAGAAACTTTCTTATTTCCATGCAGTTTTTCAGAAATTGAACGATGAAATGAAATCCTATATTTGGACGGTGTTTCACAATTATACCGGATGCTAATTGAATTCTAGTAAGCACCAACAAATTTGTAAAGTAAAGAAGATGTAGCACGCGGACCTCCTATAAACCTTGAGAGCTCCGGTGAAGATGCCTACTAATAGCGGCCTATTCATGACTTGGGATGATTAACATGCAAAACAACATTAGATCTCCTATGAATTAAGTCAATAGATATTCTAAGATGATAAAAAAAAATTAATATGAATTTACTAATTGCAAGAATGTTAAAATATAGAGAGAGATTCATATATGAGAGCTTGAAAATTTAGGTGGCTTTACCTAGGGTACTCTCTACCTATTTATAGGGGTGTTCTAGTAGCTAGAGTATCCTAGAAATCAAGCATGTGATCCGCCTCCCGAGAGGAGGCACCGAGGAGGTGATGGCTTCTTGGAATCAATAGGGTTCTTAAGATCTTTTAGGTGGTTGGTAGGTTTGATAATCCTCCTATGACGTGTTATATGTCAATATTAGGGATATAGAGCTGCAGATCCCAGGCAACGGAGTAGAGGCGATGACGGAGACACAGCGGCAACAGTCCCACGGCGGCAAAAACACAAAGGAGTTTATCTTTTCTGTAATAGTAGAGGAGACTGGAGATAGTAGAAGGGGGGGGGGGGTTGAGAGAGACGATGGGGAGCAGAGAGATGAGAGGAAGAGCAAGGCTCGAGAAAGACGACGGGAAGACAAGCGATGAGAGGTAAAGAGAGAGCTAGGAGAGATGATGGCGAGAAAAGAGACCAAACTGAGAAAGGAGAGAGAGAGAGAGAGTAGCCGAGATGAAGGAGAGAAAAGATGAGGTAGTGATTTTGACCAAAATCTTAATTTTGACTATAATTTATTTTTATAATTAGACATGTATATATTATATAAAATTAAAAAAATATTAAAATATTAAAGACTTGCGAGCCTACGAACAAGAACTTTGAAACTCGAATTCGGCTCGAGCTCAAGCTCGAATCATCAAATTTAAGCCCGAATATATGTCGAGATAGCTCATCAAGCTCGTGAGCCAATTCGATTTATTTACATCCCTAGTCAATATAATGAAAATAATCTTATTCGAATAGTCACTTTAATCACCATACACTTTTATCCTATTTCCTTTTAAAACCATCTTAAAACAACTGGGATACTCCTGGGCCCTCTGACAAGTGACCTTAGGAGGGCCGCCACTTGAATTGGGCCTTTTTGGGAGGGCCATCTTTGGGGACCGGGCCATTTATTGAAGTGTGCCATGTAATCATTTATTTATTTTTAGACTTTAATTTTTGTGACTTTGGTTTTTTTTTTTTGATACTTTGGGTAGCTTCAATATTTTTGAAACATTTTCTTTTGAATTTCACCTATATTGGTACGGATCTCTTGTTTTTGAATTATATGATTTAATTTACCAGTATTACTTGAATTCTGTCTTTAGTCTTTAAAGATTAGAGCTTATATTGTCCAAAAATACTCAAAAGACATGTTCGTTTATGGTCATATATCCCCGACTTGATTGATTTGAGTTCGTCATTCGTTTATCTTGGGAAAGCGGGTATTTAATGGTTAAGTTCAAGATCATGCTCGGACTCATGATGCGTATGCATGAATGTACATTAGGCAACAAAATATGGCATTTATCACAAAAATAATTTTCAAAAAAATCAGCGATAAAAACAATTTATGTTTAAATTTTTTAGCATCATAATAAGTAGTTGTGAATTGTGATGATAGTTTGTTGATTAAAAAAATCTTATGACAAAAGGTAGGCATATATACATGCTTAATTGACACGGTAGGCTTTATATATACATACATATATATATATATATATATATAGGAAACAGTTTGTGGATTACCCAAATAATTTGAATGAATCCAATTCCAACCCGACCTGTATCATGCATATATATGCACACTCACAGATGTACATTAAGAAAAATATATTTTATACACAGAATTATACATTATAGCATTTTGAAGCATTTTGAAGGTTGATAAACTTACAATCAACCATTAACAATATAATACAAGAAAATTTATTAGGAAAGGAATAGGGACCTTTTAAAAAATTAAAACTGCAACAACTTTTAGATATTTAAGGAGAAAATATTGTTCAACTTTTTAAACAAACAAAGTCAATTTTAATACAAAATAACGTCCATGTGAGTTATCATTACCCCCCCCGTCCCCCTCCCAAAAAAAAATCCAACAAAAAAGTATATATACTTTTTTTAATTATTTTATTTGCAACCCTTGAAGTTTTATATTGATTTACCTTAATATTAAATGAAATTCATCATAACATTTTTTTTGACATAACACTATAAATAAAATTTACATAAATTAGGGTGATATGCCAAGCATCACCTCAACCAGACACGTCAACAGAGGTATACCTGTCAAGATCCTAAGTATGGGGCAACAAAGCCCTCGACTAAGTAGGTTGTCCTCGATAGAGGTCCTAAGTCGGGTTGTCCTCGACAAAGGTTGTAAGCTAGATTGTCCTCGATCGTGAGCTTTTAAGTTAGGAAACTCACTAAGTGTGAGAACTGATGCTCTCAGAGAGACTCATTGTTCTCAAAAGTGTATTTGTGTGAAAGATGGAAAGTCTCGGAGGATAGGGCACGAGAGGAAAAATACCCCTAGGCTTACCCTCAATAAAGTCTGTGGCTCTAAGGGGCCTCTACGAGCTCTAGAGACCTCTTATGCAGGGCAAGTGGAGCGAGGGAACAAGTAGCTTTAAGGCATTGAGTGCCCTCGAACGTAGTTGTATCGAGGGCACGAATCCTATACTTAACCTTCGCTAAACTCGACGGCCAACGGGTGAATCCTAGCTGGCACGGTTGATAGGTCCTATACCTACCGCCCCCTAACACGCCTACTGCACATAAGCCCATCCCATTGATCTCTAGCGCATTAAATGCCCTCTCATAAATACAATTTTTGGTCATAAATGTTCGAGATATACATTCAATGCCAATTTGATCCCCCATTAATGAGAGGCAAGGTCTGCCACCACTTAGGAGTTCGAAAAGTGACAAAAGGCATGTTCACTTGTACCCCATATGTCAGAACGGCTAACCAACCCCCATCAACCATGTCACGTCAGGGGACCCCTCTCATATAAATAGCAAAAAGGTTCTCCCCCAAGAGGTATCCACAACCATTCCTTACATCACATACAAGAATAGCATATTACTATTCATTATCTTCTCCAAAAAATACCGCCAAATAACTTGAGCGTCGGAAAGCCTTCGCCAGGACAAAATCGGCTAGTCTCAAGTGCGTTCCTCATTTTTTGAACAGGTGGGCCACCAGCATTCACCCGAAGCGTATCGGACTCCGCCACACGGCCGACTGAAATCCAAGAGGTGATCTTCATAAGCAGAAGAATAGTGAACACATGACGAACCAATGTCTTCGGGACCTAGTCGGAGAGGGTCAATCGGGATCTTCTCGAAGTTACTCAACGGGCCGGGAGAAAACGCTAACGTCATTGACAAAGGCAAGGGACATGCAGCCCCGTTGCCACCGGTTGGGCAGGGGATGGGACCCTCTCATCTCCCCCCACCGGTCCACGCACCCGAGTGAGGTAGTTGATGGGGGCTTGTGATGACCGAACCATGATACGACTACTATCCGAGGGACTATCTTCGTCTCCCAACGAGATAAGTGCCCCCGTCGCTTCTCGCCGGAGTTAGCATCCCACTCTCTTGCAGAGCTATTCCCTTGGGGTGGGGAGCCACCACAAGCTCAAAGGAAGGAGTTAGCGAAGTCCGGCAACCTCTGGGCTGGTAGGCGTGCTGGTTGGGCCTGCTGTGGGCGTGGTTGGGCTAGGGCCTGTTTTCTTTTTTTTTTTTAATAATTTTTTTTAGCCACGGATTTATCCGCGGCTAGATTTAATTTTTTTAAAATATTTTTTATCTTAGCCACAGATAAATCCGTGGCTAAATATAAATTTTTTAAAAAAGAAAAAAGGTTGGCCACGGAAATATCCGTAGCCAAATTTATCATTTTTTTAAATTTTTTATTTTTGGCCACGAATTTATCCGTGGCTAGATTTAATTTTTTTTTAAAATTTTTATTTTTGGCCACGGTTAAATCCATGGCCAAATTGAAAAAATCCGTGGCCAGTGTCCGTGGCCTTGTTTAGCAACGCCAAATTTGGCCACGGAATTTTTTCGTGGCCAAATCCGTGGCGAAATCCGTGACGCCCCTGCCAAGTCTAGGACTGGCAATCATCGTCAACACCCACGATAAGAGGAGGGGCCAGAGGAACTGGCCCGCATGCACCGCCAAGTCAGTGAGCTCCATACCGAGATAGAGCGCATCTCCCGATGTAAGGAGAGGAAGAAGAACGCTCGGGCAGACATCACTCACTACATGCTGCTTTATAACACCAAGTTGGAGAGATCCCCCTTCGCTTTGGAGATTGCTGAATCACTTCTGGCCCCTAACGAGTGCATGCCCACTAGCCTACCCAAGTATGATGGCACCATCGACCCTGTCGAACATCTAACCCATTACGAGGGTGATTTGAGGACTTAGTAATTACAAGGACGACTAAGTAGGTTGTTCTCGATGAAGGTCCTAAGCCGGGTTGTCCTCGATAGAGGTTGTAAGTTGGGTTGTCCTAGATCGTGAGGTTTTAAGCCAGGAAACTCACTAAGTGAGAGGACCGATGCCCTCGGAGAGACTCATTGTCCTCGAGAGTGCGTCTGCGTGAAAGATGAAAAGCCTCGAAGTGTAAGACACGAGAGGGGAAATATCCCTAGGCTTACCCTTATTAAAGTCCGTGGCTCTAAAGCCACAAGGGGCCTCTACGAGGACTCAAGACCTCTTATGCAGGGCAAGCGGAGCGAGAGAACAAGTGGCTTTAAGGTATTGAGTGCCCTCGAACACAGTTGTATTGAGGGCACGAATCCTATACTTAGCCTTTGCCAAACTCGACGGCTAACGGGTGAATCTCAGCTGGCATGGCTAATAGGTCTTATACTTACCGCCCCCTAACACGCCCCTACTGCACATGGGCCCATCCTATTGATCTTCAACACATTAAATGCCCTCTCATAAATACAATTCTTGGTCATAAATGTGAATTTGACCCCCCATTAATGAGAGGCAAGGTCAGCCGCCATTTGGGAGTTCGAAAAGTGACAAAAAGCTTGTCCATTTGTACCCTATGTATCAGAACGGCTAACCAATCCCCATCAACCACGTCATGTCAAGGGACCCCTCTCATATAAATAGCAAAAAGGCTCTCCCCCAAGAGGCATCCACAACTATTCCTTACATCACATACAAGAAGAGCAGATTACTGTTCATTATCTTCTCCAAAAAATACCTCCAACTAACTTGAGCGTTGGAGACCCTACGCCGAGGCAAAACCGACTAGTCTCACGTGTGTTCCTCCTTTTTTGGATAGGTGGGCCACTAGCATTCACTTGAAGCGTATCGGACTCCGCCACGTGGCCGACCGAAATTCGATCACATCATAGAGGAAGAAAATGAATTCAATAATTTTTAATATAAATTCCGAACATATAGGTTGTCAGTACCCGGCCACACAAAATAAATGCATATAATATAGTTATAGAAATAAAAAAAAATTATGCGAAATCAACTTTTAAAAAGTAAATTTTAATTACTTATATTATTTCACTAATTGAAATTTTTATCACTTTAATTAGGTGAGAGGTTGAAATTCATTTAAGTTTGACTTAATGACTAAAAACTATCTTACTCTCGTTTTATGCTAATTAATTCCAAATTTAACCAATTATCGAGGGAATTGAATTATAATTTAAACTTCATATACTGAAAAATGCGGAGTATAAATTCTCACGTTACATTCAAAATTAAATTGAATAAATCATTTCATGTAATTAATTGTTTTTCTTACTTTTACATCCCTGTTAGTATTATTATTATTATTATTGTTGTTGTTGTTGCTGCTGCATAATTATATAAGATTCTAATTTTTTTGTGGTTATTAAGGTATTTTATAAATAATTTAGTAAAAAAATATTTTGCAAAAATAAAAAATATAAAGTAATTTGAAGTTATCAAAACAAATTGGGTTATGGGTTATCAAGTCAACGGGTTGGCCTTACTTAAGTTAGGTTGACATGAACCAATCAGATTGGGTTAGGGTTGAGGCTTTGTGGGTTTGATAGGTTATGGGTTGGGTTAGGGTTGAGAGATTTTGTATTATACTCCTATCCCAAACCAACCCAAATTACCATACTACACATTTGTATACCTATTGTGACACCTCATAAAAAGTGTCTTAATAAGTTATTATAAATTTGAACCATAATGTACTTATTATGGTACTATAAATTGTCAAAATAGGCTATCACTATACCCAGTAACAAGAAATCTAGTTTGGTGACATTAACTATAATGCAATGTATTTGAGTGTCATAATATCTTATTTTAACACTTGGTAATATCACAAAATATACATTTTAGTTCAAGTTTGGTATAATTTATTAGGATGAATTACACTTATTACCCCTGAGGTTTAGTGTATTTACAAAAAATACCCCGACGTCTGAGAAGTTACAATTACCCCCTAAATTGAGGGGGTTTCATGTTATATCTAATAGAATTGATGAAAAGTCAATTATACTCCCAAGTGATTTAAGTAAAAAAAAAAGGATAAAAAACTAAGTCAATTTCATGTTTCTCTTTTCTTTTTTCCTTCCTTATCATTTTTTTATCAGGTTGGTCTCTCTATCTCTCTCTCTCCCTCGGCCCGGTTGCTATGCGGAGGCAATGGTGGTGGCCGCAATGGCAAAGGTGGCGGACAGCGACAGGGTAATTTCCCTCTCTCTATCTCTCTCTGATCTCTGTATCTCTCTATCTATTCCTCTCCTTCTCAATCTCTCACTCCCTTTAGATCTCTCTATGTGTCAGAAGGCAGTGGGGTGGCGACGGAGGACGGCAGATGCTGGTAGGGCGGCGGATGGATTTCTCTCCCTCTATCTCTCTCGATATCTCTATCTCTCTCCCCCTCGATCTCTCTCTCCCTTTGGATCTTTATATGGTGGCAACGACAGTTGTGAGTGTGAGTGTGTGTATTATAACTTTTTATCAAATATTAATTACAATACCAATAATTTTTTTCGTATTTATTAAAACAAAGTTTATATATTTTATGTTTTTTGTATTTATTAAATATAATTTACATATCACAATTATATATTTTAAAGTATATGTTTATAAATATTTGCATATATTATATAAAAGATTTAATTTTTTTAATTTTTTTTTAAATATGTCTAATATTTTGAAATTTATTAAGTATACAATTTTTATATATTTGGCCTTTAAAAAATAACAAAATACTCCCTCGACGGCAAAATAGTCATTTTGTTATGGTCAAGCACATATTCCTACTTCCAAAAGGGTAATTTTGGAAGTTCAAAGTTTTTAACTAATGACAACCATTAGTTATGTGTAATTTGCTAGACAGAATGAAATGTCGGGGGGTAATTGTAATTTTTCAAACGTCGGTATATTTTTTGTAAATAAAGTAAACTTCAGGGTGGTACGTATAATTCACCCCAATTTATTATGACACTTTTATAAAGTGTCATGATAGGTACACATTTAAGACTCTTTAAAAGTACCACATTATATATGTCAAATTATGTCATTTTTTAAGTAGTGCTAGCGCACAACATTCCTCTGCTATCTCCCTTTTTTATTTTTACATTATTACTCAATTTCTTTTTACTTTATTTTTTTTAAGACACATACTTATTAAATGAAGTCCTAATGTGTTTTTGCAGGTTAGCCCTACCCCCCTACCAAAAAAAAAAAATCAACAAGTCCTTCTTCGCAAATAGGGATGGCAATGGGAATGGGTCAGACCCGGACCCAACCCTCTTCTGGCAGGTTTGGGACAATTAATTGGGTTTGGGACGGGTAATGGATCTGATTTTTTAGACCCGTACGAGTTCGGGTGGGGTAACGGGTCTGGTTGGACCCGACCCGCATAATATATATATATATATATATATATATTAGTTTTAGAGTTTTAGCCTTTAGAGTTTGTTTTAATTTTATTTTTATCACACACTTCTTGACTTCTTCTTGTACCCTTTTTCAAACGAGATTTGAAACCCTTTGTCTTTCTCACTCTCCCTGACTCCACCGTCTCCAATGTCGCTGCTGCCACTATTAGCCTCAGCCCACCGTCCGCCACCACAAAACGTAGGTCCCCCTATTTCTCAGTTCTTTACTCAGTTACTCTCTCTTAATCCTTGTCTCTCTTGCTTTCACTTTCTTTCTTACTTTCGCTTTCTCTCTTTTTTTTTTCTGCCGCGACAAGAACGACCGCAGAGTGCCACGAAAGTCGGCCCGTCATCTGCATTGTCCAACTCTTTCTTTCTTCAATTACCTTAGTATCTTTCTTGGAAAATCCCTTTACTTTTATTTTGCTGGGATTTCTTGAATTTTTGGATGAGAACAATAGTGAACGGGGTTAGAATAACAATGAATGGGGTGCTTAGATGAGAATAACTGTGAATACGGTTTTTAGTTTTGATTTCTTGAATTTTTGGATGAGAATAGCTGTGAATGGGGTGCTTGAATATGATATTTTTTAGTGTTGATAGTTTGATTTAATTTTTTCCTCCTCTGGCAGGTCCAAACGGGTCTTACCCGACGGGTCCGAGGCGGGGCGGGTCCATCTCCATGCGGGTCTGGGAACGTGTTTGGGAACAAATTTTTTTCACGGGGCGAGTCTCGGGTTTGTATGGACCCGGCCCGTTGCCATCCCTATTCATGAAGCAAGATTCCACCATCTGACGTGTTCCTCTACAAATTCTTTATCGTCCCAAATTTTAATAGAACATGACTTCTTTACATAAGAAAATAACTTGACCATTATAAAATAAATAATGGCCACTAAAATCTTATAAAAATAATCTAAAACTAATTGTTTACTTAATGGCAATGTTCTAAAAACTAGACCGAACATAGAATCGGTCGCCTTACTGGTTACTGGTTCAACCACCAATTTGATCAGTGTGACGTCATAATAAATTATAAAATATATTTAATATTATATATGGATAAGATGTTATAGATATTAATAAAAAATTTTACATCACAATTAATATATAAAGAAAACATTAAAAGAAGGTTTTCAATTTTTCATAATTCTTTGAAATTCCTATTAAGAAAATATCATTTTACATCAAATACCCAACCAAATTCAGAAAATATTAATCAAACCAAATAACAAACTCCACCATCAAGTTTACTAGTATTTCTAGTCACAAAGTTCTAATAAATGAAATCATCTTTCAAAATCTATTACATGACAAAAATATTCAATCATCATCTTTATCGATAAGTTAATTTTTTTGTTATTTCAAAAGATGATTGACTTCACCATAGCTCAAAGTTGTAGTAACAAATTTTAACAAATTCAAATTATTATTATTATTTATATTAATTTGAGCTAAGTAACTTGATTACATTAAAATTATGCAATTTTAAGGGGGGAAAAACACTTAAAGTATTTTGAAACTTAAGTTAAAAAAAAAAAAAAGGTTTTCATCTTTTTGCATGAAACAAAAATTTGCTGAAGTGCGCAATGAAATCAAACAGATACCATTAGTAAATTAAGAATTATTTAAAGCAAAATTGTCAATCTCTTTTATTGCACATCAAACAAGATGCAAATGTGATTTTTTATGCCAAAGAACTTTATATACTTAGGCTTGGGTTCTAACTCGAGAATATTTAACCAATTACAAGAAATTTAACAAGAAAAATCAGTTATAGCAAAAATTAAAAAAAAAAGCTTCTTTGATCGATCATTAAAGAGTAATTTTTTTTAAAGAAATGAAGTAGAGAGAGAAAACGTACCGAAAAAATCAAAATTTTGTAGATCTTGTGTTTTGTAGAAATATCTTGTAACTTTGTTAAACAAATAAGATTTTTTTGTAAAAAAAAAAAACGACTCAACTGGTTCAAATGATCGAACCAGCACCGGTTATTAACCGATTCAGACTGATTCACACTGGGTTAATTGGAGGGTTGTTTTTTGGGGTCAACCGGACTGACCAAGCTTCCGATTTTTGGTCGAACAGGCAGTCCGGTCCGAATTTCAAAATATAAAATATATTTAATATTATATATGGATAAGATGTTATAGATATTAATAAAAAAATAGTACAATTAATATATAAAGAAAACATTAAAAGAAGGTTTTCAATTTTTCATAATTCTTTGAAATTCCTATTAAGAAAATATCATTTTACATCAAATACCCAACCAAATTCAGAAAATATTAATCAAACCAAATAACAAACTCCACCATCAAGTTTACAAGTATTTCTAGTCACAAAGTTCTAATAAATGAAATCATCTTTCAAAATCTATTACATGACAAAAATATTCAATCATCATCTTTATCGATAAGTTAATTTTTTTGTTATTTCAAAAGATGATTGACTTCACCATAGCTCAAAGTTGTAGTAACAAATTTTAACAAATTCAAATTATTATTATTTATATTAATTTGAGCTAAGTAACTTGATTACATTAAAGTTATGCAATTTTAAGGGGGAAAAAACACTTAAAGTATTTTGAAACTTAAGTTAAAAAAAAATAAGGTTTTCATCTTTTTGCATAAAACAAAAATTTGCTGAAGTGCGCAATGAAATCAAACAGATACCATTAGTAAATTAAGAATTATTTAAAGCAAAATTGTCAATCTCTTTTATTGCACATCAAACAAGATGCAAATGTGATTTTTTATGCCAAAGAACTTTATATACTTAGGCTTGGGTTCTAACTCGAGAATATTTAACCAATTACAAGAAATTTAACAAGAAAAATCAGTTATAGCAAAAATTAAAAAAAAAAGCTTCTTTGATCGATCATTAAAGAGTAATTTTTTTTAAAGAAATGAAGTAGAGAGAGAAAACGTACCGAAAAAATCAAAATTTTGTAGATCTTGTGTTTTGTAGAAATATCTTGTAACTTTGTTAAACAAATAAGATTTTTTTGTAAAAAAAAAAAACGACTCAACTGGTTCAAATGATCGAACCAGCACCGGTTATTAACCGATTCAGACTGATTCACACTGGGTTAATTGGAGGGTTGTTTTTTGGGGTCAACCGGACTGACCAAGCTTCCGATTTTTGGTCGAACAGGCAGTCCGGTCCGAATTTCAAAATATAAAATATATTTAATATTATATATGGATAAGATGTTATAGATATTAATAAAAAAATAGTACAATTAATATATAAAGAAAACATTAAAAGAAGGTTTTCAATTTTTCATAATTCTTTGAAATTCCTATTAAGAAAATATCATTTTACATCAAATACCCAACCAAATTCAGAAAATATTAATCAAACCAAATAACAAACTCCACCATCAAGTTTACAAGTATTTCTAGTCACAAAGTTCTAATAAATGAAATCATCTTTCAAAATCTATTACATGACAAAAATATTCAATCATCATCTTTATCGATAAGTTAATTTTTTTGTTATTTCAAAAGATGATTGACTTCACCATAGCTCAAAGTTGTAGTAACAAATTTTAACAAATTCAAATTATTATTATTTATA
The DNA here is from genome assembly GCA_026212405.1 of Petrea volubilis. Taxonomy (NCBI): domain Eukaryota; kingdom Viridiplantae; phylum Streptophyta; class Magnoliopsida; order Lamiales; family Verbenaceae; genus Petrea; species Petrea volubilis. The sequence goes on from CM047870.1 coordinate 28,990,188, forward strand.
TTAATTTGAGCTAAGTAACTTGATTACATTAAAGTTATGCAATTTTAAGGGGGAAAAAACACTTAAAGTATTTTGAAACTTAAGTTAAAAAAAATAAGGTTTTCATCTTTTTGCATAAAACAAAAATTTGCTGAAGTGCGCAATGAAATCAAACAGATACCATTAGTAAATTAAGAATTATTTAAAGCAAAATTGTCAATCTCTTTTATTGCACATCAAACAAGATGCAAATGTGATTTTTTATGCCAAAGAACTTTATATACTTAGGCTTGGGTTCTAACTCGAGAATGTTTAACCAATTACAAGAAATTTAACAAGAAAAATCAGTTATAGCAAAAATTTTAAAAAAAAAAAGCTTCTTTGATCGATCATTAAAGAGTAATTTTTTTTAAAGAAATGTAGAGAGAGAAAACGTACCAAAAAAATCAAAATTTTGTAGATCTTGTGTTTTGTAGAAATATCTTGTAACTTTGTTAAACAAATAAGATTTAAAAAAAAAAAAAAAAAAACGACTCCACTGGTTCAAATGATCGAACCAGCACCGGTTATTAACTGATTCAGACTGATTCACACTGGGTTAATTGGAGGGTTGTTTTTTGGGGTCAACCGGACTGAACAAGCTTCCGATTTTTGGTCGAACCGGCGGTCCGGTCCGAATTTCAAAACATTGCTTAATGGGTGAAACAAAACGATCAAAGTATAATAACATCACAATAAAATTATGATATAATGGCAATGACACTGAGGTTGTAAAACTTAATAAGGGTTGAAAATTAAAAAAAAAAATTAAATAAGTCTCGGAACTTAATTTCCAACAAACATATGAAAAATTCGTATGCTTAATGGGCACAATAGCGTCGTGTCTCTTGATTCAACCACTCACTAGTGTTGTCCATCTTTCTGATCCCATTTTTAGTACTCGAAAAAGCACACCAAAGTTGATTCCTTTTTGTTACAAACATCAAGAAGACAATCCTGACCAACCCACTTAATTGCTAAGTGGGATTCTTTCCAGGTGCCTATTATAATTTTATATTTGTATGTTAAGTTCATATACACTTTTGCACCATCCATAATAGTAAAATATGAAATGCCAGCAATTAACAAACATTAATGTGTCAAAGATTAAATTAACACACATACTAATGAAATTGGGCGTTGCCACTTTTGCAAAATTAATTAATTAGATGAGAGTAATTATAGGAATAAACCCATCAAACTGCAAAACATAAGCCCCAAATAGAAAAAATAAATAAATAAACAAAGAAGAAGATATTCTAACAAAAATATAAATGATAGTAAATACCTAAAACCCCAATTACAGTGATTCATTCGACCAAAAAATTGATCGCAACAAAAATTCGCTACGAGAATTTTTCCGATCGACACATCCAATCATTAATCAGTTATTAAACTCATTTTATGGCCAATTTTTCAACACATCAATCAGTTATTAATCTCATTTTATGGTCAATTTTTCTTGTTGAGTGACCAAAAAATCAATCACAAAGTGTTTTTTTTGGTAGTGGAATGACTGACACCTTTGTTTGCCATAATCATCTATTTAATCTCTAGTATGTGGTGTGCAGGAAAGTGCTTCTTGGATCGCCAAAAAAAGCAATTTCTCTTGCCTTTTTTTTATTAAATAAATTTTGCATGAAGTCAAATACTTCAAATTCAAGCATGCCAAGAAAATAGAAAAATTAAACCCCCATGTTCGTTCATGCGAAAATACCAAATTGAACAACGTTGACTGAATAGCCCAAAAATTATGCCAAGCAAAAGGGTCCATGGTGTGACTCTAAAGTTAGGCTCAATTACACTCAATTTTTGTGTCACTTTTGCCTTTCTTTAAGGTTCAAAAGTCAATTCCCTCGACTCCACAACACGATATTGCCACCCAAAATCTTTAAATTCAAGTTACATTGTATTATTCTCAAATGCATATCTCTCTCTCTCTCTCATATTGTCTTGTAATAAGTCCTCATTTCTTCAAAGTTCATGTTGCTGGAATCAACAATGAAGCCGAGTAGAGTACTCGACAGCGGTCGGCGATTCATGGTACTATGTTTCTTCTTCATTATTTTCCTTTGCATTTTAGCCTCCATCAACGAAATTCGGTTCGATAGCCTTCTAAAGTTCGGTCAATGTGCTATTTCTCATGTACCCTACAATAAATCTGAAAAAGTATTAAATGACACGAATATTTCAACAGCATCTTCATCTTCGCCATCATCTTTAAATGATGATATCAGAATACTAATCGGGATTCTAACACTTCCCGATCATTACCACAAGAGGCACTTCCTCCGGCTCGTCTACGGGACCCAATCCCCGGTTGGAGCCCGCGTCGACATAAAGTTCGTGTTTTGCAACCTCTCCAAGGAGGATCAAAAAGTCCTCGTTGCACTAGAAATCATGCGCTACGATGATATAATCATCCTCAATTGCCACGAGAACATGAACAAAGGCAAGACCTATACCTACTTCTCAAGCCTGCCGGAGATGTTCCCCAATGAGACGAACGCGCCCTATCCGCCGTACCACTACGTGATGAAAGGCGACGACGATGCCTACTATAGGCTACAAAACTTGGTGGACTCACTAAGGCCATTGCCTAGACAAGATTTGTACTACGGGTATGTTATACCGTGCCCGAGCATGGACCCGTTCGTGCATTATATGTCGGGTATGGGTTATCTCGTGTCGTGGGATATAGTCGAGTGGATCAAGGGTTCGGATATCCCAAAGAAGCATCTAGAAGGACCCGAGGACAAGGTTTTCGGAGAGTGGCTCCGCGACGGCCACCGGGGGAGGAATAGGTTCAACGCCAAATGGTCAATGTACAACTTCCCGGAGCCGCCCACGAGATGCACACATGAGTTGTGGCCTGATACTATAGCCGTTCATCTTTTGAAGACTCAAGAGAAGTGGATTAGGACTTTGAACTATTTCAATGTCACTAAGGATTTGAAGCTATCCAAATTGTATCATATTCCATAGGTTAATAATTAATAGCAATTAATATACATTTTTACAAAGTGGTTATTGATTCTTTTTTAGTAGAGTAGTATTATTGATTCTTTTTTAGTAGAGTAGTATTATTGATTCTTTTTTAGCAGAGTAGTAGTACCAATACATCAAAGGTGAATTTGGGGGCTGTTTTATGGTTTATTTTGTATTTTTGGAAAAATGTATACAAATAAATTCTTGATTTAATTGAACCTGTTTGGGTTGATCACGTGATCTCAAAACATGACTTTGGTTTCCCAAAATTGTATTATTAGTCGTGTATTATTTATGAATTGATTATATCAATATTCTCAAGTTGAGAACAATCTATAATGTCAATCACTATTAAATTATTAAATATAAAGAAATTATTATATAATAAAATATAAAATGTATTTAATAGACTAATACCCATATTCGTTGGACTCAAAGAACCAGTGTAACGATACTATGAGCATAAAGTTTTCTAGCAGTTGGTATTATAGGGCAATCATAAATTTAGTAAAAAGTTTTTTTGTCGTGTAGTTTTTATGGATTCATTATCTTATACGCAATTATATATGGTTCAATTGTTTATCATATATTATCATAGCATGAACCAGAATTTATTAGAATGGGTTTTGCTTAGAATTCATGGGTTAAAATCCCTTGAAATATCTACACTTGCACGATAATTTTTGATGAGATAGACTATATAGTTATGATATAATTATCAAAAACATACCAATCAACTCTTAAGGATTAATTTATGTGCCATATTTGGCTCGAGCCACATGTCGATCGAATCCAGAAAACTGATCATTCAATTCAGACATATCAAGCCAGAATCCTACACTAGAATAGATATAATCGCGGCCAACCCAGAACCCCATAGTCTTGAAACCTTACGATCAATGGACGAGGCTTCATAATCAATTTTATATTACATATTGAATATCAAAAGTTAGTTCTCTTGATTAGTAACGAGTAATCGACATTCTGTAAATATTAATTTTAAGAATGAGATATATATATCCACATTTTTAATCGTACTAGTAAGAAATACGCATTTTGTGCGTGACCATTAACGTCTTGTCCATTTTTTTTTTTAAAATATTGATTATGGTACAATATAAATATATAGAGAATATTTTAGTTTTTTTAAAAGAATATTATGAATAAATAAAAACTAATGAAATTGGTCATTTTATCATATTATTATTAGATATATCATACTAATAGCTTTTAAAGTTATTTTGACTCTTTATAAATTTTTCGTCATAGTAGTTGTTACTTGGTTTTAATATTTGCAAATAATTAAAACGATGCGCATACAATTATTTGACATCTATATTTACTTAAAAATAACTATTTCTCACATTTCTTTGTTAAAGTATTTCTAGCAGTTCTTTCCTTCACTCTTGATTTCAAGTAAGTATAAAATATCTTTAAAATGCTTATCCAAAAATATATGTATATATATATAGTAATTAAATACGTTAATATAATTTCAAAAATTCTTTATTTCATGTGTACATATATCAAAATGATATTGAATAACCATAAAGTTTTATATTAGTTATCTAACACCCATTCACATATGCTTTCTTGTAAATTGATTGAATTAATTTTTAATTATACTACATATCAATGTTGTATTCATTAAGTAATAAATATAGAATAGCTTAATCATCATTCTTACTCCCCATTCACCCCCCTATCAATTTTTTTTTCTCTAACATGAGGATCGTTTTCTCTCGCATGAGAGCACTTCTCGTTTCTTAAGTTCTTTCTCTTCCATAGGAGTCCTTTGCATTATCTATATCGTTCTTTCTTAATATTTAGTCACTTTATCCTTGTTTTTTTGGCGGCTAGTCTTTTTTAATCCTAGTCTTGTTTTTCCTTCCAAGTCAAAAGGTTTCTTTTGGTGTTTGGTTCTTTTTATCATCGACTCCCTCTGGGTGCCATGGACGGGGAACGGGATCTGATGCGCAGGGCATTGTGGTTGACGAATGATAAAAGGGGTGGGGTGACTGCTCCTAGGGAGGCATGGTCGGATCAATCGGTGAGGACTAGGTTTTCGGTGGTTGGTCGAATGTGCAACAGGAAATCGGTGAATTTTGAAGCATTCTGTAATACAATGATTAGATCCATGGATCCAACCAAGGATATGGAAGTGGAGAGGATAAGCGATGGTCATTTCCACCTTCACTTTAATCATATTATCGATAGACAGTGGGTCATGGAGACGACTCCATGGTATTTCGACAAGTTCCTTATCGTGCTCCATATTCTGAATGACGGCGCCAATCCAGCCATAGTCTCTCTTGATTGGAGCATGTTTTATGTATATGTAAATGGACTTCCATACTTGAAGCTGACTAGAGAGATGGTGAAGTTCATAGGCGGGCAGGTTCGTGGATGCAGATCTTGATTGGCCGGGCCGTGATCGAGAGGACACTATGCATATACGGATCGAGATGGACATTACCAAGCCTCTCAAGCGATGCCTGATCATAGGAGCCAACAAGGAGAGGAGGTTTTCGTGCACTTTACATATGAAAAACCCTAGAACTACTGTTACATATGTGGGATGTCGGAACATATTGACCGGCACTGTGGTAGCCAATTTCAGGAAGGTTTTGTTGATCCAGCGTCGGACTATCCGTTTGGCTCATGGATAAGAGAAGTGTCGCAAAAAGGCCAAGGCTCTCGCCGTCACCTCTTGCTCCCTTCGGCAAACTTGGCTGATGGCGATTGGAACAGAATAGGAAGGGATCCCGTGTCACGGAAAGCTATTTTTGGGGATGATAATCTTTCCGTACATTCTCCCGTTATTGTGGCAGCAAATCAGAATATATCCACTCCATCCGGGTCGCAAATTTTGGGAGTCAACCCTTCCCTTTATGGTCCTATCACCTCGCCCCCTAATTCCACCACTAGCCCAACGAGTCCATTACCACAAGATACACTTATCCATATCTCCCAACCCAATAACTCACTTCACCAAGCTTCCTCTTCGCTCTCAGCCCACAAACCAGAATCCAAAACGCAGCCTTTTATGCCTATGGACCACCAAAGATATACATCCCCCTCATTTGGCAATATGGCCCATGTCCCCTAGTCATATGTTTAATCCAATCCAGTGGAACTCTATTAAACAATCCATGGTCCATAACGAGTCTTGTACCCACTGGACTCAATTGGTTCACATAACTCCTACTTCTGCTCAAAGTCATGCACCTATCTCCCAACTTACGATCTTCCACACCTCTTCAACCTTCTCAAGCCTCGTGGATAGGCCTCTTCAGCTGTCCACCCAAACACCAGGCCAAAGCACTCATCTTCCTCCCTGGATACAAAAAAGCTCCCAATCATCTCTTCGTTTGAGTCCTTCAATTATGAAGAAAAGGATAAGCTCCTCCCCTCCCAAGCATAAACAACTTAGAGCCAAAACCCCTAGTCCTTCTTCTTCTTCTTCTCTTTCTCTTGGCCTACTTGATGAACAAGAATCATCGGCGCCGACTGCTATGCAATCCCGCTGTGAACAATAAGTATCCTAGACTGGAACTGCTAGGGGTTGGGGGGGCCCTGGACAGTTCGAAACCTGGAGAAACTTCTTTGGGATTACAACCCCTCCCTGGTCTTTTTATCGGAGATGCGATGCAAAACACGAAAGATTGAATTTTTGAAGACCAGGCTGAACATGTTTGGAATTTGCATTGAGGCTATGGGAAGGAGTGGCGGCTTAGCCCTTTTGTGGAATAAGAGTTGGTTAGTCATGGTTCAAAGCTTCTCGATGAGTCATATCGACGCCACAGTTTGTATGCCGGACCAGTCGGTCTTTTAGTAGTTGATTGGGTTTTATGGTAAACCCATTGCACAGAATAGAGGAGGGTCTTGGAGTTTGCTGAGACGTTTGCAGAGTTAGTCCGAGAGTGCTTGGATTTGTTTCAGGGACTTCAATGAAATAATGGCAGCGGATGAAAAAGAGGGGGGTGTGCAGTGAGCAGAATCACTTATGCAAGCTTTTAGAGATGCACTAGATGATTCAAGCTTAATGGATATTGGTTTTCGGGGTTACAAGTATACTTGGTCCAATAATCGCATGATGCCGCATATAGTTAGGGAGCGATTGGATAGAGCGTGTGTTAACAATGAATTTGTAGAGTTATTCCCTCATTGCTGAACCTCACACCTTGAATCTACACATTCTGATCATGCACCCATTCTTGTCGAGCTTGCCCCTACAAATCATGAACGTAGGCTACGTCATTGCCGTTTTTACTTTGAAGCGTTTTGGGTCAAGTTCGAGGATTGTGAACGAATGATTGAAGAAGGTTAGCAATGCGAAGACAAGTTAGATCCTATGGATAGAATTTGGAAAAAAAAGAACCCAAAAGTGTTGAGTCGACCACTTGAAGTGGTAGACGAATTCATATCAAGCTCTTCAACACAGCATAGCGCACATTGAGAAAGAGTTAACGGGGCTGCACAAGGGCCCTATTACGAACATCAGTAAGCAACGGGAACATGACATTCGGGAAAGGTTGAACGTTCTATATAGGAAGGAAGAGGTTAAGTGGAAAAAACGAAGTAAAATGCAATGGCTGAAGGACGTAGACCGCAATACCTCATATTTTCACAAGACGGCATCTCAGTGGTGAACTGTTATTACGATATATGGTATTCGGAATGAGGATGGGGATTGGTGCGAGAATGACGGGTTGATACAGGAAGTGATCACAAGATACTTCGCTCAAATTTTTGCAACTAGCAGGCCGACGGAGGCGGAGATTAAAGAGGTTCTTGAGACGGCAGGAGTTCGAGTTGATTATAAGGCGAACTGAATGCTACTGAAACCATATTTGGCAAACGATGTAAAATCTTCCCTTGATCATATGTACCCTCTAAAACCCCCGGGTCCAGATGGCATGTCCCTAATTTTTTATCAAAATTTTTGGCACATTATTGGTCATGATGTGGTTGAGTGTGTTCTTGCTTTTCTTAATAACACAGTGTTCTATCGAAAAATGAATTTCACTCACGTTGTGTTGCTCCCCAAATGTAACAGTCCGGCATATATTACACAATTTCGCCCCATTAGCCTCTGTAATATGGTATTTAAATTAGCTACTAAAAAGTATTGCGCATAGATTGAAACCTCTTTTAGACCATATTATTAGCCCTTTTCAGTCAGCTTTTGTCCCAGTTCGCTTTGTATCAGATAATATTCTTGTCACTTTTGAGGTTAATCACTTTTTGAAAATAAGATCTCAGGGTTAGGATGGATTCTTATCTTTTAAATTGGAAATGAGTAAGGCATACGACCGTATCGAATGGCATTTCTTGGAAAAACTACTCATTAAAATGGGTTTCCATGCTGATTTTGTGAGTCTTATTATGCTTGGAGTAACCACTGTATCATATTCTTTTACTCTTAATGGTGAATAGTTTAGATTTGTTGTTCCGGAAAGGGGCCTCCACCAAGGGGATCCTCTATCCCCATATCTATTCCTCTTGTGTACCGAAGTGTTGAGTTGCTTATTACAGGAAGCGGGAAGAAAGGGCGATTTGATAGGAGTTCGTGTGGCCCCAAAAGCACCAAGTATAACTAATCATCTATTTGCAGGCGATACTTTGATTTGCTACAAGGCAGAGCACTAGGCCATGGAGTGCATTAATGAGTTCCTAAACAGATATACCAGAGTATCAAGCTAGGTGATGAATAGGCAAAAGTTGGTTGTTGTATTCAGCAGTGATGTATCAACACCATAACAGCATGAAATTGAGAGCGGGCTTGGTGTCCAATCGGTACCTTGGCACGACTTTTACCTGGGCTTACCATCAATAGTGGGACGGTTGAAACGTGAAGTCTTTTCCTATCTACATGAGCAAATCAGGTCTAAGGTGTAAGGATGGTCGAAGAAACTTTTGTCGGCTGCCGGGAATAAAGTGGTCATAAAACCGGTGTTGCAATCAGTTCCAACATATGCGATGGGATGTTTTTTCATGCCCACTTATTTCATCTGAGATATTGAACGTATGATCGTTGGCTTTTGGGGGAATAATAGACAGAATTCACGGATTCACTGGGTTGCGTAAGGACAGATGTGCATCTTAAAAAAGCATGGAGGACTTGGTTTCCGAAATTTGGAGGCATTTAACCTTGCCTTGTTAGCCAAACAAGCATGGAGGCTGATCATTGACCCGAATAGCATGTTAGCTCGTATCCTTAGTGCCCGGTACTATCCCGATAGGTTCTTTTTCAATGATCAGCGGGAACTCGAGGATCTTTCACATAGCAGAGTCTTGTAGTTGCTAGGCCTCTATTACAAGCAAGTATTAAGTGGTGTGTAGGCAACAGCGACAAAATACATATTTGGCATGATAATTAGGGCCTGGGTCCAGCCCAATCTCGGCCACACATTGTTCCGGAGCACTTAGCCGATGTGGTTTTGGTACATCAATTAATCACGGTGGATGGTCGATGGAATCAAGAGAGGATAGCAACCTCTTTTCTACTGCGGACAGGAAAAAGATTATGAATATCTCATTAGGGGATGGCGAGAATCAAGACACTCTTGTTTGGCAACCTGCTAAGAATGGACGGTTCTCGATTCGTAGCGTGTATTTCATTGCACTTGAGCTTAAACAATGGGACTCTCCTTCCACTTCCGCTACTAATCATAAACAAGTGTGGGGGATGATCTGGAATGCGAGCGTTGTTCCCAAAATTAGAGTTTTGGCTTGGAGGCTGTGTAAAGACATCCTTCCCACTGCTGTGAATTTAAGGCGTAAACGATATGGGATAGAACTCGTATGTCCTTTCTACAATGAGGAGCAAGAGGATGTTCACTATGCCTTCTTGGAGTGTACATTTTCTAGATAGGTCTGGGCATGTTACTATCTTCCATGGCACACAGTTTCTTGCTGGACAGACAATGCAGCTAATTGAATGGAAGCGGTTGGCAATTCACTGATGAAAGCCGAGTTCGACCTTTTTCTTGTGATTGTTTGGTCGATTTGGATGAATCGAAACAGAAAATAGAGCGAAGGAGTTTTTGCATTGCCTGAAAGGATTGCACAAGGGGGTGGTCGCCTTATTGGCCACTTTGCTGAGGCTTTAGTCCTGGGTTTTCCTCAGCCATCACCACCGGCGGCTGTAATATAGTCTCCCCCATGGCAGGGTCAGTTAAAGATTAATTGTGATGGGGCCTTTTTAGCCAAGAAGGGGCTTATGGACTTGGTGCAATTGGAAGGGTTGCTTCTGGGATGTGTCTTGGGTGGATCTCATGGCAACGTGCAGGACGCTACACGGTGGAACGCGTTGAACTTCTTGCAATTATGGCAATGCTTGATCTGGGTTGAGACTATGCATGGCATGATGTTATAGTTGAGAATGATAATGTAGTTGTTGTCCAAAAATTACAATCTTCCACGGAGGACTTATCTGATTTAGGCATGCTTGTTGATGCTATTAAGCGTAAGGCTCTGTTATTTTCTAGTTGTGTCTTCAGTTTTGTAAAACGTACGGGGAATTGTGTAGCCCATTGTTTAGCTAGGAGTGCTCTTAACGAGCACGGTGATGGGGGTAATATTCCAAGTTTTGCTCGAGATCTTTGTATGGCAGACTATCATTGAGTTTTCGTTATAATACAATCGTTTCTCATCAAAAACAAAAAAGTTTATAGTAAAAGTAATGTTATTGAATATATCACATTCTATATTTAGAAGGTTTATAATTCCGCTTTTTCATACCAATATTTTCAACCATAGCAGCATTACCACCACCATTGATTTTAATATAGGAAAGTTGAAATCAATGATAATCACATTATTCTTCTATATTCACCACCAATTATCATGCCTATGTTTTTTTCTCCCATGTCCTTCGTTATTTTCATTTACCTCTATACTATTACCTTTGCCCTATTCTTCACTGTTGTTGTTCTCACCTCCACCATTACCATTAAATCCATCTCTCATATTATAACAATACTTTTAACAACAACCTCGACTACCAACTTTACCTTCATTACCTCCTCCTCTTTGTTGCCTCATGTAGCAACCCCTACACCAAATCATTACCATACTAGAACACATTTAAAAAAAGAAAATAAAATAAAACATATTATCATGTGTAAATTATTATATTTAACTTTTTATGATTACATGTTAGTTCAAATTTGTACTTGTATAACATTCATATTAATTTGTTGAATTTTTGTTTATCCATACAAATTTATGAATAAGTATTTCATCATATCCTAAACTAATATTGAAATTTTTCCTACTTATTTTTTATAAAATTAATATAGAAATTGTGAGATTCTTTGGAGTATATGTTATTATATTTTTTTTTTTAGAAATTGCTAACTTTCTCTTTATTTAAGGTTCCATCATATCCTAAACATTCTTTTGATTTTATCAATTTTACTTCTCTTTGTAACACATGTAATTGTCTTTATGAGACTTGCTCTATTTTTTTTTTCTTAAATGATTCCTCATTCAATGTGAAGTTCATGGAATATAATTTCTCCACTTACAATTTTTTATATTTATTTCATCATTTACATAGTTTTTAAGCTTTCTACTTGTACATTATCTTCAATTCTCTAAAATATAATATAATTTTATATTTCCTTCTTCCAATTCGAAGTAACTAGTTAAAAATAATTATAATTTTCTACTTATAAGTCATATTTTATTTGCATTCACACAAAACACGTGTATAATTTTTGACTATATTAATTGCATATTTTAGTTATTTACTTACGTCTTCATAATGATTTTTCGATAAATGGTAACATAATACTCGATATGCTTAGTTGTGTTTGTAGATAGATAGATAGAGTAAATATTTTTACGTAGCTAAAAAGGCTAAAGTAAAACATATTATAGTTTTACATAAAACACCTAAACAAAATATTTCATTTCAACCCCTAAAACTTTCAATCAAAATAACCAATGAATGCTAATCACAACTAGGGGTGGGCATTAGGGATGCAAACGAATCGAGCCGGCTCGCGAGCCTGACGAGCCGGCTCGATTCAGGTTCGAGCTCGAATTCGATGAAGTCGAGCTCGAGCCGAGCTCGAGCTCGATTCGTATCTTATCGGGCCGAGCTCGAGCCCAATAGCTTTTGTTCGTAGGCTCGCGAGCCTTTAGTATTTTAATATTTATTTAATTATTTTATATTTATATATAATTACAAAAACTCCTGACCAACATAAATAAATACACAAACTTTCAAAGTCAAAATTCACTTTGAGTCAAAATCCCATTTTTCTTCTCCCTGTATACCGTCTTCTCTGCTTTCTCTGTCTCTCAAATCTTCTCCCGTCCTCTCCCTCTCTCTCCGCCTCTCAAATCTCTTCACCCGTCATCTCCCTCTTCTCCCCATCGTCTCTCACGACTCTCTCAGTCTCTCTTTCTCTCGTCTCTCTTCCCCACGTCATATCTCTTGGCCCTTCTCTCTAGTCTTTCGTTTCTTTTGTTATAGAGAAGAGAGTTTCTCCACCGCCTTTTCGTTGTGTCTTCATCACGCTTACGCCGTGTCTCCGCCGCGTCTTCTCCATGTCTTCGCCACCGCCGTGGGTCAGTTGCTGTGGGCTTGAGAAAGAGGCCAAGAGGGTTATTCCAAATCGTAATCGAAAATTTTAGGTATTTTTTTTCTGATTTTCGTTATTTTTTTCTTTAAATTCCAAAATGAGGTTCTATTAATCTATTTGCTCAATTGCTGTGGATTTGAGAAAGAGGTTTATGCTGTGGTTTTTTGAATTTTGTCTCTGATCATGGGTGAAAAGATTGCCGTGATATTTGACATTTTTGGGAAGAATATTAATATAGGTGGAGCCAAACGAGCCAATCGAACCGAGCCGAGCCAAGCTCGAACATAGGTTCGAGCCGAGCTCGAGCCTCAAAGTTTGCAGCTCGTCGAGCTCGAGCTCGATTTATTTGGTTCGAGCTCGAGCTCGAGCCTTGAAAAAACACCAAAGCTCGGCTCGGCTCGGCTCGTTTGCATCCCTAGTGGGCATCGAGTTGGGTTTTTGGATTTCGGATTGTTCGTGTCGGGTATCCAAATTGTCGAGTAGTATTTTTTGCTACACGAACCGAACCCGAAATAATCGGGTACCCGATTTGTTTTTCTAAAAGGAAAAAGATCTTCGGGTGAAGAGAGAGACTGATGAACTTTTTTTTTTTTTTTAAGAACTTCGGGTACCCAATCGGGTATTTCGGGCAGCGTTTTTCTACCCGAAACCCAACCCAATCTTTTCGTCGGGTATCGGGTACCTGACCTGAAATGAGAAGAACTTGATTGGGCTTCCCTGATCAGGTTTGGTCGGGTCGAGTACTCGATACCCCGCCCGAAACGCCCACCCCTAATCACAACTAGCTTCATGTAACTATCTTTGGTAGGAAGAATTTCACATCTAAATATATAGTTTGATTCGACTCCGACTCGAATTTAATCGATATTTATTGATAGTAAGGGGCCAGACATAGGGTGATGTACAATTGTCAATGGGAAAAATTTGGAGCGAATTTGAAAAATTCGAATTCAAATTTGATAGAATCCTATAGGATTTATATTCAATACTATTGAGTCCGAATTCGATAAAAAAAATTTGAATTTCAATAAGAAATCCGATCCGATTAGCAATTAAAAAAATTAAAACTTTAAAATAAATAAAAAATTATTTATTATGTACAAATAAAATTTTAATTAAGTAGAAAATTATTTTAGAATGTATAAAAAACTATACATTATTTTGTTAAAAAAATGTTGGAAAATAAAAAATAATATATGATTAACTATTATGGTTTATTTATTGCATTCTATTTAAGTTTTTTTACTAACACTATGTACATAAAGTTATTAATTTAATAAAAAGTATCATTAAGTTTGGATTCAGATTATTTGTTTGGGATTACGGATATTTTATAATCGAATTTGATCTATTGAATATGTTAGATTTGAAGTGGACTTGGATTAAATTAGGATTCCGATTAAAATCTGCTCCATTGACAGTCCTATGGTGATAAATAAAAATAAATAAATAAATAACCGGCTTTCTGCTTTGGGCTTTGCCAAGATAAGGCCTAAAAACTCGAGCCACAAATTCCAAGGGCAAAAACAACATTTTTTTTTTTTGGTGACACAAAAACAACAATTGAAAAATATAAAACATCATCCTCCGACTTTTTGTCACCTATGCTACGTAACAGTCCAATGTCTGCGTACGCTTCATCCTTCTCTCACAGCCAATAATGGTATCTTTCTTTCTCTTTAGCTCCCATTGCCGAGCTTCGTTTTCTCTCTCCTCTTAAGCCCTCAGGTTCTCTCTCTCTCTCTCTCTCTCTCTCTCTCTCTCCTGGGGTATATTCAACCGGAACGGCGTCGGTGCAAGTGGTAGCTGCTCATCGGCGATCATAGCTTTCTCATGTTTGGACCTCTATCCTCCGCCTATTTATTCCTATTCATTGTCTATACGCCCAACATTTTTTTTTCTTTCTGATAATTAAAGAGCATCATTGTTGTATAAACTGATTTCGAGAATATCTAATGTCTTTATTATGCTTATCCATGTCAAGAAAGGAGATAATTTATATGTGCGATATTATATACGAGGTAACAGTAATGTGCTACATGTTCTGCATCTTAGTTTCAATCAACCCTGATGTTGTAAGTTGTATAATTCAGTTAATATATAACAGAAAAGGAAAAGAGTTAATCAAGATTTAAACAGCGAACAAAATAAATAAAAAAATAGCATTTGAGATCATCAATGCACCTCTTATCATCTTGTGTTCAGTTAAATTCGACATCAAATTAGCAGTACAACTTGTCTAGTAACTGCTCCTTAATACTTTTCTCTCGCGCTAGCTGAATATTTAATTGTTATACTTTTGAAGGGTTTGGAAATTATTTTGATTGCTAAATCACAACTTTATTTTCATGCGCTAAGTGGTGCTTATAGAAAGGACATTTCTCTTTTCCTTTGTTCACTCTTTCTCCTTCAGGTTGCTGCATTTATTAAGTTGATATATTTCATGTACTTAAA
Source organism: Petrea volubilis (assembly GCA_026212405.1). NCBI lineage: Eukaryota > Viridiplantae > Streptophyta > Magnoliopsida > Lamiales > Verbenaceae > Petrea > Petrea volubilis. The sequence continues at coordinate 29,005,247 of CM047870.1, forward strand.
TCCTTTGTTAATGATATTCATCCTCTGTAACTAAACGTGTTGGATTATATTTTAAGCTCAATAACACTTTGAACAGATAAGATTATACTAAATAATGGATATATATTTATCTCATGGGCATTGATATTAGCTTTAAGCTGTGGAATAAGAATATATAAAGTCATCATAGCACTCAAGGCATGATTTACCTAAATGGCTCTTACATGTTGCTTAGAACCAAGGAGTCGTTAAGAGTTAGTTTTTTTCAAGGTATTCTGATGTTCTCATGCCTGTCAAGCTTAGGATGAATTATTAGAGCTCAAAACTTAGAGCTGTGAACCTTGAGGCTAAAATACGTACTTTATCTGGAGTTTTGCCACTCCATCGTGGTTTTCTAATATAGTTATGAATTTATATTTTCCTTGTTTTTTGCCCCACTGGAAGTTGCAGTCTATACTGCTTCCTGAATGTATAGTATTTGGACTGATTGGACATGCTGTTTTTTTATATTATTTCAAGACTTACTGTGTGGTGATCTATTGGTTTGTCTATCTGAATTAGCAACAAGCTCTACATCTGCTCAATTACTATCCTTATTTTCGTGTGAAGATCTGATTTTTATATTCTTATTTGTTGATATAGGTGTTTTGACCAAAGATTATAATAATGATCAGAAGTTCTCCCTCTCAATTCCAAGCTCAACTGGAATGGTATCACAGCTGCTTTCTTCAAGTTTCTAATCTATTCTTGGTTGTTGTCATGTGAAGTGGAAAGAAAAGATTATGCATTGGTTTACATTGAGCAAGGTTTAGTTGTACTCAAAGCTAGAAATGGTATATATCTTTGCTTTGGGGTTGCATTACATTACCAGCTACAGCAAGCCGAATGTGTAGTACTGTAGGTGTATATTAGGAGTCGTCAATTTTAATGTTGCGAGGACTTGGCTGTATGTTTCTTTGCTTATGTCACATTGGCTATGTGGACCTTGACAACACAGTCTCTCGTGCAAAACATTCTAATGTATTGAGGACATTCATTTAATTTTCTCAAAATGAATGAACTACCCTATTATTTTGATGTTCCATTTGATGCAATGCACCGGATGCCAAAATGTGCCATTTGGCACTATTTGCATTTTTATTTTCATTCTTCAATTTTTTTTTCTTTTGTTTCTTTTAAACAGCTCAAAAGAATTGCAAAAATAAGAAGAAGAAAAAAAAGCAAAATATAAAACATAAAAAATTGCACCTGCAGACCGTTGGAGCACATTTTGACTGCTACTTTTGTCGTTTGATGGGGAATCACTGCTACTGGGATCATGAAAGATCAAATCTTTTTAGGTAACATAAGCACACAATACGTAAGTGAAAAGGCTAATGTGTGTATGAGGGTTGTTACCTATTCTAATGTAAGAAGAAAATTCTACAGATTTGTATAGTTAGAGATTGCATGTTGAGAAACACACTTCCATTCTCAGTGGACTATCGGATTAAGTGTCTTGCATATCCTTTTAATGCCTAAAAAATTTCTGAGTTCATCCATGTACAGGTTTTCAGAAAGGTGACTTATGATGTGTTGCCTGGAACAAAAGCAGCAATTAGCTTCAATGTCCGTGATCACAATTCCGGAAAGTTAGTATCTTTGCAATCTAACAATGCTTTACAAAGGAGATCCTTTTGCTTGCAACAATATCATGGTTGTTGATCTTTTTTGATCATGTGAAATTATATATGTTATGATTCCGGATGAGTAAGATAACTGTTACCAACACTCCTTAATTGAATTGTTTCCTCTAGAAGAACATCCTGTTTGATTGTAACCTTGTCAATCTGCTGTTCTAAAAGATTCTTGGCTAAGGAACTTTGTGAGGCTAACCTCGCTTGTGGATTTCAGTTTTTTCTCAGTGCCATTGCTCTATAACTGCCTAGATTGGAAGCATTCTTTTAGCTGTTTTACTTTTTCTATCGCTCGAGTCGCACCTTCATGTACAAAAAGGGTTGTGATGGGAAACACCCAACTTTGCCACGCTCTTGCTACTGATAAAACTCTTGTGCTTTTCAGCTTGATGTGCAATTGTGCATTACCTTCGTCCTCATGCCACCATCAATTCAATCGAGCCCCTCTTCTAGAGGTTTCTGCAACAATTGGCTCTAAAAATGTTGCTATTGGTGGTGAAATTGCATTTGATACTGCTTTGTCCTCTTGTTCGAAGTGCTGGAATAAGCTTTAACAAGCCAGACTTTTCTGCAGCTCTTATCCAACAAGTAAATATCCAAGGCTAGTGGCCATAATCCTTCTTGATTCTGAATCTTTGGTCTTGTTAGCTTGGAAATTGATGTCGGTTTCATCTAGAAGTTCCACTTCTCATTATTAATTTCAATGAAATCCAATAACTAAGCCAAGTTTGAAGCATGACCTGTATTCATATTCCAGTTTGATACAACAGTGATTGTTGCCCTTGTATGTGTAGTTACACTGAAACTGAGTTTTCATTTTGCATAGGACTGACAAGGGTCAAAATGTGAAGGCATCTTATGTTCATTCTGCGAGCTTCTTATGTTCATTCTGCGAAATCTAGTTTCAACATTGTGTTGTCACAGGAATAGAGGTTGCTGCAGACCTAGTTTCAACAATAGTTTCAGCGTCGGAAGTGTCCATAAGGTTGACCCTCTAACCTAGGTGACAAGTGACAACAGGCAGCTCGCTTTTCTTAGCCTGCGGGAATGAAGGCCTAAATCGTTCGTAACAATTTCAGCAGAATACGACACCAAGGCCATTAATGTTAGCCACGCAAGCTTGGCCTTGCCATTGCACTCATACTCTCAACTCTGAACGTTTATTGAGTTCCATTTTTTCTGTTGATACATATATTACACCCCAGGTGTCCTAAAATTTTCACTGATCCATGGAAATCTGGAAAATCAGACCCATTTTTTACCACATTCATATGTTAATGACAATGTCAAGATGAATAATTGTTATAGCATTGATCAGTATGGGAACTGGCAATTATCATATATATATATATATATATATTTGTCTCTGTGAGTATGTGTCTTGGGATGTCTATGGACCTTTTAAATTTTGTACCTTTTGTGGAAATTTTAATTCAGATCCGATTCAATCGAATCAGTGTTAATCATATATGGTTGGTGGATGAGTTAAGGACAATGATCAATCACTTAGAAATGGTACTTTATTTATTATATGATTTGTTAGGTTCGGATAAGAATTATCGGCGCGATTTGTTGTTGTTTGGGCCAGATCAGAATATGGTATTAAGTGTAGGGCTGTCAATGGATCGGATCTGGAGCAAATCAGTGCAATCCGGATCCGAATCCGATTACAAGGACCGGCTACCGAATCCGACCCGAAATCCTATAGGATCTTTAGTCTTTATTCCGAATCCGAATCCGGAATAAATTCGAGATCCGATAAAAAAATCCGATCCGATTCGATATGACAAAAAAAATTTATGATTGGACCAAAAAATAAATAATAAAAAATTCTTTAATATATAAATATATAAATGTGTAAAATTATATTATATATATAAGAGATCTTTAATAATTATGCACCATATTTAATCTTTCATTTAATGACAATATATAATTAGAATTATATATAAATACGTTTATGTATAATATATTTAGTAAAGATCTCTAATAACTATAGAGATTATTAATTGTTCATTTAATGATAGTATATAATAGATATCTCTAATAACATATCCTATATGTGTATATATGTGGTGTATGTAATAGAGATCTTTAATATATAGACTAATTAATTAGTATTCTATAAAAAAATGCCTCTTTATGTTAAAAATAAAATTAAATAATGTAGAAAAATATTTTAGAATATGTATAAAACTATATAATGTTTTGTTAAAAAAAAGTACCTTAAAAATTAATAAATAATATATTATTAATTATAATGACATATATATTACATTGAAGTATCTTTATTACTATTGTATTATATATAATGTATAAATTTAATAAAATATAATATAAAAATTCGGATTCGGATCTTTAACGGATCGGACTCATTGAATCCAAATCTATCCCATTTATTTCGGATTACGGATATTTACTATCGGATCTGACCCATCGAATATTTTAATCGATCGAATATGCTAAAATTTGGATCGGACTCGGATCGAATTCGGATTAAAATCCGCTCCATTGACAGCCCTAATTAAGTGTAGGCTTTGCTAGAAATTCACATATACCACTTAGTCAAGTTGCCAAACAGGCCCGTAGACACCTGTTCACTTGTCATGGGCACTAGCACGTCTGATTGACTTTATTTTCACTTCATTTGGAAGAGAAAAAAAAAAGGCAACTAAATATAATAAAAACCCTCCCCACCTTATCAACTACACCCATCCACCCCCCCCCCACCCCCGTCACCACCGCCGTCGCCGCCGCGGAATCCTAATTCCCCGCCGGCAGATCTCTAATTCAGCTTAAATCCAAAGCAACCACAATGACTTCATCGTACAGCGACACGATCCCGCTGCACGCGAGCTCTCAATCGGACATCGACGAGATCGAGAACCTCATCAATGCAAACCCCATCCCCGTCCTGCCCGCTCGCCCCCCTTCCCCTCCACGCGCTTCCATCCCCGTCTCCTCCGCTCCGCCGCCTCCGGCCCCTTTCGTCCCTTCCAATCTTCCTCCGCCCACCGTTCCCAAACCCACACCCACCGTCCCCGCTGCCGCGGCTCCTACCCCTCCTCCGCGTGGATCCACCACCAGCGGCGGCGGTATTGCAGCATCCGGTTTCGGGTCGCCGCCGAACACGCTGACGGAGCCTGTGTGGGATACCGTGAAGAGGGATCTATCGAGGATCGTCAGCAATTTGAGGCTGGTTGTTTTCCCCAATCCGTTTAGGGAGGATCCGGGGAAGGCCTTGAGGGATTGGGATCTGTGGGGGCCTTTTTTCTTTATTGTTTTCCTTGGCCTCACTCTCTCTTGGTCTGCTTCTGTTAAGAAGGTAAGATGGGAACTGGTCATTTTGAGACACTTTTAATTTTTTGTATTGCACTTGGCTGATCATATATGCATTATGATGATGTGTATGCACGATCAGCCTAGTAATTTATGTGGTAACAATGTAATATTTAGTGATCAATTTTGGTATAACAAAATTATTAATATTCACTAATTTTTTTATGTGAATATGTATTTTTAAGCTGTTATCAAGGTATATGTTAAATTTGTGGTAAGTGAAAAGAAAAATAATATAAAATAACATGAAATCATATGATTAGAAAAATAAATAGGAAAAGTAAGAGAATGTTGAATAAAGGAAAGATGAGAGAGGTGAGAAAAATGTGGATGGTAACTAACCTTTTCTAGGTCAAAGACACAAATACATTTAATAGGAGGGTTTGTTCTACTATAATTAGTATAGATTCTTATAGAAGGCAGGCGCTGTGGTTATGTGCACATAGGCGAGTTCTAACTGGAAATACCTCTGTGAAAGTTTTGTTTCGGTCGCAGTGTATCACATAGAAAAGAATGTATGATGTGCATGCACTGCCGGTATCATGAGAGAATTGTAAATTCTATGTCAAAAAGTCTGGAGGATGACTATAGTTTGGCAATTACTTCAAATTTGCTTGTACTTCCATTAATGTAGAATTAGTAATAATGCAATTATTCAAAGTTCCTTAGTCGTTAATTACTGACTACTTGCATTGTATCTATCTGAGTTGTGCCATACATTGCTTTCTGTTGCATTTAAAGTGTCATAAAATTGTGTTACCGTGGGCAGGTTATTTGATACCGGTGGTATTTTACTTTATGGATGAATTTCATGTGATCATTTGGTGATCATGCCTTTAAAATGTGTTCTTAACGTGATTGTGGGGGTATGAATTAGGTTAAAGTGATTGTGCTATTATGCCAGTTAATTGTGTTTAATTCCAATGTTGGCAACTTAGCATTAGCACCATCCATTTGGTGGTTTGTTAGTAGTTCATGGAGTCAATTGTCGATAAGACTAGGCTTACTCACAATGTTGGCATCCTACTTTCTTGTTGGATGACGTGAATTTCATTTCAACCATTAAGCAATGTGCTAGGTGTTTCTTCAAATGGATTCTTCAATACTAAGATCTCTACTAGTAGATTGGGAAAAGAGTTCCAAATGTCTGGTGAAGAAGACACTTTGGACTTCATACCTTGTTTAAATTTCGACTTGGAGTTTGCCTGGACAGAACAAAAATAATGGGACTAAGTAGAAAAAACACAGGTTAGCCTGACATATGAGCACAAGTGATTGGGGATCTGCCCTAGCTTCTCTGGATTCCTGATTCTTCTTATATATGTTGATTTGAAATTTATTTAGCAACTGTAGGATGCCCAAGGGCATTACCCTGTGCGGTCAAAGTGGTATAACCTCTCCTCTTTCGGGGGGAGGGTGGGGGTGTGGAATGTATACTCAACAAGCAATATAAATAGAATTGCTTAGAATAGTAGTTATGAAAGAATTATGATGGGGTGCAAATACCTTCATATTTCATTTAGTACGAATGCGTAAGCATTTATATGAAGTCTCCTGGGTGTTGCTGACGTAATGCTAGTTTGAGCTTAACATGAGGTTATTATCTTTTTTAGCTAGATGAGCACCACAAACAATTGAGGTTTCTAACTTCCTTTGCATGTTCAAATTGGAACTAGGGGCACTCACTGTTTTTCTTCAATAAACTGATATCCCCATCTTAATATGTATGGTTCTTCTTGTTCTGCGGTACATGCTTGATGCTTCAGTTGACCTGTTCGATAGTATTATGTCCTCTGAAAGAAAAAAAACTTTAATATGCAAACATGGATAGTTTAGCAGCACCATGTGTTTTTTATCCTTTTTCGTTTGGCTTAAAAATTCCACAACCATGGATAAATATATTCCTTTGCTAAAGTATCCTTGATTCAATGGGAGTTGAGTTTTGGGTGAAAGTTGAGGCATGAGTCCCCATGGGAAGTAATGGCTTCTCAGTCCTTAAAGGCTCTTCAAGTACTTCTGCTTTTCCTAGGAAGGAGGCGAATACTAATGCTTTTCCTAGAAAGGAGGTGAAGGAAACCTGTATGACCTTTGTTTGTCATACATTACGCTAAAAAGAATATGCTTGAAGCATCACATAATGTTCCCTTGAGAACATTTCCTTGCCCACCAAATGTCTAAATTGTTACATGAATTGTAATTATGTAATGCTGTGTAGACTGGGCAGTGGCAGAACGCTTGGCTTGCCAGTACGACTCTCGTTGCTCAGTTCTGAGCTTTCAAGTTTTAGTTAAATCTCGCGAGTTTTGTTTTTGACTCAATGAGATAGTCGTCCCAGCCACCCCCTTCTAACACATGCCTTTGTGTTTATTATTAGAGCCATGTCAGCCACTTAAATTCTGAGAGCTAAATGTTATGTGCAACAAAGGGTTAAGTATATGAAAGCTAACCCAAAGAATCAATTACACATTGCTTAGCAGCCACTTCTGGAATCCATACTTTTACAAATTGATCTTGGATCATAGCTCACTATGATAAGGACATTGCCTCTAGGATACGGAAGAATGAAATACGTTATCCCACTTCAATTATAAAATAATTATCAACTTGTGTATACAGATGGAGTACCCCTAGGATGTCATTCCTTGTTATGCTCTATCCCTCAACAATTTTGTTAATCATGGACTCACAGTTAATGTAACTCCCCGAAACCTCTAGCTAATTATGAAAACATCTATTTATAACCATCTCACAAAAACATGCTATTTTATAATGTAATGAAACCAAACACGCGTACTAATATTCCAAAAGATGAGTTTACAAACGTCTTTTATTACATATACACAACAGTTAACTTGTCTTTCTTACATTTCTCAATGTATTATTTGCTGCTCGCTGAATGACTATGGCCTTCAATGTCCAGTTTCTTCTTTTTTTAGGTTTCTGTGTCTTGCTAACTGTTGTTATGCGTCTTATATAGATAATGGAACCAGTAATCAGCCTGAAGCAGTCTACATTTTTTCCCTTCCGTTGGTAGAACTAGAGGAGGGGAAATGATGCCTGCTTTGGAAAATGTTTGGTTCAGTCATCCAAGTTAAACTTAAAAAATCAGTTGATGTTTCTTCACTGTGTCCTGCATAACTCAAGATTTTTGTTTTTGGCTAACTGTCTTCTTTACATGTGTTGTATTGTTTCCAGTCTGAAGTTTTTGCTGTTGCATTTGCACTGCTTGCCGCAGGCGCCATAATTCTGACCTTGAACGTGTTGCTGCTGGTAACTCTCTCTCTCTCTCTCTCTCTCTCTCTCTCTCTCTCGCGCGCGCGCGCGCGCGCACAATCACATTCTGAGAGCATAGCAAGTAGTTGCAATTAATGTATACACCTAGCAAGGCTCAGTTTCTGTGGTCATCTGCACTATAAACTGCAGCATTTCTTGAAACTCTACATTTGGAAGTTCTTTACAAGTGATACCTTTTTTTTATGCTCATGATTTGCTTGTGTAATTCTCAGGGTGGCCACATAATTTTCTTCCAGAGCCTGAGTCTTCTTGGTTACTGCCTATTCCCTCTGGATGTCGGTGCCTTGATTTGCATGTTCAAAGACAACGTTATAATTAAAGTGGTTGTGGTGGCCGTAACATTGTCATGGAGCTGTTGGGCTGCATATCCCTTCATGAGTAGCGCTGTCAACCCGAGGAGGAAAGCTCTCGCACTTTATCCCGTGTTGCTTATGTATGTCTCTGTGGGTTTCCTCATCATCGCCATTGACTGATAGAATGATGGCTGTTGTTATTACCGAAACACACTTGAATTAACTGACTAAACTCTCGTGGAATGGTTGACGTAAGATATATTGATTGTGTTGGTTCTGATGGAAATTTTGCTTCGATTTCGACTTTTCTGCGGAGTTGTGTAATTGTGGTTGTATGTAATGTTCTTTTATGGTTTTGGAAAATCTCCCACTATGTTAAATGAATTGTTATTTGGTGAACTCGTGAATCTTGGCCTCTTGTTGCTAATTGATAGCGTGACAATTTTCTTAGTTTATTTGGTGCAAAAGAATGCTTGGAACCACTCATCGTTTTGCAGTCATAGTTTGCATTTTGCACTTTAGAATCCCTGTTTATTAACTTGTCTCTTTAGCCTCAAGTCCAATTTTCTTCAGTGTCGTGGCTTTGACAAGTATGGCAACAGATGCACCCTTAGAAAAGAAAAAGAAAATAAATGCGTCCAATTGTGAAGTGAAGAAAAATTTTGAAAATTGATCCAGAAGATCGCAAACGTAGGAAAAATGTGCAATTCACGTAAAGTAGTTCGAAGCTGAGGATTCTTTGGTTTGGTGGTATACAGGAAGTCCTGTGATTAAAGATGTTATGGGTTTGATGCTCTCTTGTATGGCTTATATTCTATTGTATTGTAGTTTATTCTATTATTTTTTGTATTGTTACAACATTGATATTTGATCTTGGATCATTGATGTAAATCATTTCTCTCTTTAAAAAAATTTTGATCGGAAATGTTTGTCCAGAGGGTTAGGTTTGGTTGTTTTCTTAAAAAGAATTGAAAGTGAGAGAAAAATAAATAGAAGCTTGGTACTAGTAAATCCTTTTTCCAAGTGCAAAACAGAATAAAAGAGTTTGAACTAATACATGTTTGCGATGACAACGAGGATGTTTGGGATTGCTTTGAAAACATTACTTTTATATCTTTGGCTAAAAAGTTATTTTGATTATTTTAGTGGACAGCTATTGTTTAAATTAAGTCATGGTTGTGTATTCAATTTCACAAATTGGGTAAATATTTGAATGGGGTCATCAGTATGACAAGATACTAATCTATTTCAGCCCAATCAAATCCTGTAACTAATTCAACCATGCTAAACATGTCCTCAAATAAAATTCAACCCCACCCCACCCAACAACACATAAAACTTTTGTTCAAGGCTTCAAGTTATTAACTGAGATTTCTAATCAAAAAAGTTAGGCTTTTCTCTCTCTTTTTTTTTTTTTTTGTCTTTCAAAGTAAAAGGCTAGGTGAGACATGATGTGAATATCCCAATTAAAAAATAAATAGTCGCAATGTAATATTTCTTTTGTTAGAACTCATTGGAATTAAACCCAATTTGATCACTGCATTTCTACCAACACATTATTAAAGTAAAATAATCTCATTATAATAATACCAAGAAACTACCATTAAAGTAAAATAATTAAACTACTATTAAAGTACGATTAGGATCTGCACATTTCGGTAGGGAGTCGAACTCAATATTTCTTAGTATTGGGCCTTTAGTCTATGCCTCATCGGATGTTAAAAATAATTAAAAGGGAAAAATACTAAAAAAAATCCTCAAAATATTTTTTTTTATGTCTAGAAGACCCATGAAATTAATTTTCAATCTTATGAATCCATCCAACCAATTTTTCATTTCAAAAATCCTAGTTATCAATATTTGACTGAATTACACTTGCCCTTTTGTACTAAACAACTCAATAAATCATTTTTCTAATAATTTTTTAAAATTCTTTACAATGTTTTGTGCCAATGTTAATTTTAATAATGTAATTATGCAAAAAAATTTAATTATTATATATGTAAAAGGTAATCAATTTAAGAGATGTAAGGATAATTTTGTGTCGAGATTTTTTAGAAAGAAAAATTAATGAAATGAAATTATAGGATTGGAAAAATAATCGTGGATCTTTTAGATAGGAAAAACAATTTTAAGGGGGTTTTAATAATTTTTTCTAATTTAAAAGTAAGGATTGTCTCATCATTGGTGGGGGCCAGTGCGGCCCCAGCGAATTTGTAAAGGTAACTTGTTAGGTATACGTAATGTGATGAGAAAGGGTTTTTACTTTTATGATTGGTACAAATATCGTAAGAAGTCAAAAGTTAGATTTCTGAGGATATATATACATATTATATATACTGACCAAACAGAGAGCGTCTTGTATTTATTATTGTCTATACAAATGCATTTTTGTCTCATCTCCTCTTTCGCATTTCCTTTTTAATTTTTTTTTCTCTGTCACTTTTTTATATTTTATCATTCTTAATTTTTATTTTATTGTGGTGGGTGATGGAAAAATTTTATCCGAAATCGATTCAATCGCACCCAACAAATCACAAAATAAGTATGAATGTATGACAAGAGTCTATTTAGATGGACTTTTTTAGAAGAGAAGCATTTATTTAAAAAACCACGTCAGATCAAAAAAATTATATTTGGATAGATTTTTCAATCTATTAAAAATAATTTTAAATAAAAATACTTTTTAAAATATTTTTTATTATTGTATGTAAATATAAAATTATTTAATTTAAAAAAAATTATTATAAAAAATACCTCTTGAGGAACACCTTTATTTTTTTTTTTTAAATAAGAGGAATACTTTATTTTAAACTCATCAAAATAAATCCTGACATTTGTCGTATAATTAGTCAATATATATTTAGTCTCGGTGTAATTAAATCTTTTGCGGGCTCGAATTCTTCGAAATTGGGGCTTGTGAGTTGTGACACTTGTTTGGATTTGCATACGAGACATATTAAAACGGGTCTGAAAAGAGCGATACGGAAAAGTCAAAAGCTGAAAACCCCAATTGAAAAAAAAAAAAGGTTGTGTAAATTCGTTTTCAAACACACGTACGTACAGGTCAAAGTAAAACTACTTTTTCATATTTAATGTGGCATCAAAACTATTTCTTTTATTGCCATAACAAAAAACAAATTATTTCTTTTAGAATGATTGGATTTATTAAAAAGTTACTGCAACTTTTTTTTTTAAAGTATGTGGAAAATAGTGTCGAGAAAATCTGGTTCTTGGTTGTCTAGATTAGGAATGTAAAATGACTCTAGTCGAACTAAACTTGGTGTTTTTTTTTTTTTTGAATAATTTTAGTTAAGTCTAACGAACCGAAAAATTATTAAGTTCAAACTCAACCTGACTCCTGTTTGAATTTGATTTGATTCGATTCATTGGGCTTGAATTGATAAATAAGTTATAGTATTAGGCATAGTTCGAGTTCAAGTTCAAAAATTTTATTTTGAATTTGAAAGTTGATATATTATTTATAATTAAATATGTATAATTATATGAACATAGAAAAAAAATTAAAGAAAGAAAGCTCACGGATGGCTAGCTCGCAAAATGAGTAAATACTTGGTCGTGCTCTTCCAACTATTATTTCATGAAATTCATCAAAGTAACTCTCTGTAATATTGAAAATTTTTAAAGGATCAATTGTAGTTTCGATATTTTAGAGGGGTAGTAGATGTAATTATCTATTTTATATTTGATGGATATAATGATTTGAAATGATTAGAACTTTTTAGTACTAGTTTATAAATAAGGGAGGATTTTGGAGGAATGTCAAAACTTTTGGGATTTGGAAAATACTAGCCCATAACAATTCTAAACAATTGAATTGTTTCCTAATTAGATTGTGTGTATATGTATATATTGGTTATTATTCTAACATTGTTTGCAAGAACTTGGTGACCATTAGCTTCAAATTTATATATGATAATGTTTATTGTATACTTAATACTAGGATGAGGCCCATCCCATAAATTACAGAAATTGGCTTCGAAATTGCGTTTATTTGAGTTTCTGCTTTCTTTTTTTTTTATTATTATTTTGTAATATGCATAAACACGACTTCATATACACTATCATGATTTGAATCCATTATATTAAACTCTCCGCATCTCTAAAAATTTGGGTAAATATACATTAAGGCAAAAACCTCAGACAATTCCTACTTCATTACAAAAACGGCATATATTAGTGCTGCTTTAAGGAAAAAAACAAGGGTTACAAATGAGATTGGCGAGCTCATGTTTAAGGCTCAAGCTCAAACTCAAATCAGTTGATAGGTTTGACCTCAGGTTGGATTAGAGTGAGTTTGTAGTTGAGCTTGAGCTCAATGATACTATTTTAAGATCTCAAACTCGACTTCAAACATAAAATAGACAACTGAAACTCGAGATCTTGTATTTCATTAACTATATTTTACAGATTTCTAATATATTAGCTACATAATTACACGAAAGTTGAAGTATAAAATGTGAAATGACGATTTTTAAGCACCAAATAATCTTGACTGCTCAATAGTATATTGATGCTACACTGAATATTTATTTAATACGTAGAAATATTTGTTGATGGTATTAAAATTAGTTTAATTTTGGACAGTATATAATATAAAACTTGAAAAGAAAATAAAAATTTGTTCGTGAACTTTTGAAGTTCCCTACAAGAATATGCCACCCTTCAGTAACAACAAATTCATTACAAATTTAGTTTTTGTGATATATTTCATTCATGACAAATCCGTTATCAAATATCTTGTCACGATAACTCTATTTTACATTAAATTATGTTATTGATCCATCATATATATTTTAAATTTGTAACAGAATTTTTTCATTATAAATTTTCTATTAATAAAGAAAGTGATTTCTTGTAGTGATGGATTATAAATGAGGTTAAGGTGAAATTGAGTTTGAAAAGATGTTACTCGTGAAACTTTGCAAACAGTGTTAAGCACAAGAATTAATCACAAGCGATCTCCTGCGGACAATGGCAGGTGAGACATTTACCATCTTAATCAAAACCGAAATTGATATATGCATGTCATGTTTATAAATTAATTTATCTGACACTTTGTCCCCGTTATTCTGGTGAAGAAGAAACAAAATTTGAATCATGTCCTATACATAAATTCTGCAAAAATAAAAATGTACTAGATATACCGTTTTCAGAAAACCCACGCTCCATAATTAAATGCAACAATAATAATTCAACTTGAATTTTTTTTTTAAAAAAAATCATTTTTTCACCATGATTTTAAGTTTAAAAAAAAAAACACTCACTCATTATTTGAATTGAATTAATTTACAGTGAAAGGTCGAGTAAACAAGCTTATCGAAGAGTAAAATACTTTTTTTTCCTAATAATTTCGAAGGGTAGAATACAGTTTAATCAGGGACAGTGTCAAAAATTAATTCTTGATTAGGGGGTGAGGGTCAAATTTTTATGATTTAAAGGGAGGAGGGCAAGATTCAAAATTTTCTTAACAATACAAATAAATTTTGGTTCGATATGAATTTGAAGAGGACAACCACCCTCTTCACTCCCCTCCCCCCCAAGCTCCGCCTTTGAGTTTAACTTTAACTACTCAAAATAGATTATTTTCTTTATTATTATTGACTTCCACAAACTGTACCTTGTTTATGACATACATATTATTTATTTTATTGCTTTAATTGAATTTTTTTGTAGATTAAGTTATTCTAATTCTATTGTTAGTACAATTAATACTGAATAGTTAAGCATAATTAATTAAAATATGCTGCTTATATATATATATATATGAAATTTATGTGTTAAAACTATTTATACATTAATTGTATTATTTTTTTGATATCAAATATATTTAATCAATCATACTTGAGACTATGATATGGTAAAAACAATTTTGTTGTGTATTGTTTTAATTCTTTGTTACTCTTTTATAACGTATATTTATGAATTTAGTATAATGATGAAACTCTAATTAAGGTCTGTCCGCATCTTCCTTTTTTTTTTTCTTTCTTTTTTATGAGAAAGTATAATACTTAAAACTTTGCTGCTAGTGCCTATTTCTCGTTACAGATTACCTAAATTTAAACAAATAAAAATTGAAGTACTTCAAGTTTAATTTTTTCTTTAGCACTTTCCTTGCATGAAAAAGAAGAATTATTATATCAACGTCCAGGTGAATTAATAGACAAAATATATTAATATTTCACATCTCATCAGAATAGATAAAAATATAAAAAGAAGTTCCTTAAATGCTTCTATGCTGAAAATATAAATGAATATGTTTGAAAATATATAGCAATATATGTATATGTATGTGTGTGTGTGTGTGTATATATATATAAATATATCATTATCTAACACAATAAAGAGGAAAATCGATCCATATATATTAGCATCTAAATCAATTGCACGAATACTTATCTGCACATGCTAGTCGTCTTACTCGGCATTGACGTAGGTGAAATTATTCAGTAGATTGCTCGTTATAAAGAGATGGGGAAATTTAAAATAAAATAAAATAAAATTGATGGGCCTTCTTAAGTCTTATATGATTTAATTACATGCATACGCATAAGTATACATAATAGATAGTGATGGTTATAATTATACAAGGATTATTTTTGGAGAAGCACAAATCGTAGAAAAAAGTTGAAAAAAAAAAATTTGAGTAGTAAAAATGGTTAACGTTTGAAAATAAAAAATGAAAAATAATGGTTGAATTTTTAAAAAATAACTAGAAGTTAGAAAAAATAGTTTGGAAGTTGTTTACAAATTTTAATTTAATTTAATTTTTTTCAATAGAAACAACAAAACAAAACAAAAGACTGCACAAATATTTTTCTTTTACAAAAGAAGCAGAAAAATCACAATTTTTGTAATGTTTGCGACCACTCCTTTAAAATTCGTAAATTTCGCTTTTGCAGTTTTGCTCTTGAATTATATTTGGTGCACCTTTCATTTAAGGCTAAAAGCTCGTATTTGTCCAAGAAACTACTAATGGAAAATTCTTACCTGATTTAATTGAATTCAATAAATCATATGACAAGTGTATTATACTTTTCAAGTGATTGATCGCTCATGAACCATTCACAGAGCAAGTGTAAAATACTCATTACAAGAAAAACTAATATTATTGACAATATTTAAAAGTGACAATATAAAAGTTATTATCAATGATTGTATAAAGTGACAATATATACTATTTTGTCACTAATTAAGTTTTTTTTGTGACAACAATTTTCATGTTGTCACAATATCACTCAATGATGACAAAAAGTAATGTTTTAGTTGTCACCATTAATAATTAGTGATACACCTATAGTGACAACTTAGTGACAATAAAAATTTTTACTAGAATTTTGTGATAAGATTCAATTGCCACTAAGTTGTTACAATATGTGTATCACTAAATATCATTTTTGTACTATGTTGCCACCTTTTTACAATAAGTTGTTACTATTGACATTGTATATATTATGTTTTGTGACAACATCAATTTATTATTTTCAAATATATATAATTAATGATAATTTTTTGACTATCACTTATTACATTGTTACAAATTTATTCATTTTCTTATAGTGACTTGTCATATGATTAACAGTTATTCGCCATATTTATCCAAGAAACTAATAATTTGTGTGCAACGCCGTTATCAATAGACTCCCAATAAGAAGTTTTTCTTATTCATCCAAGTTCCCTCCAGGCTCCAGCCTCAAACAGGAGGAAATTTTTTTGTATGAACCCGATATTTGACCGAAGAAATATACTAAACAGTTCATTTTATGTTCTTCTGTGTTATATACGATTAGTCATTTTAACTTTTTTATGAAATTATTGTACATAAATAAGACACAACGTATGTTAAAATGCACATGAAATGCACATATGGCGGTGATTCTTTAACACCTCATACTAAAATTCATAATTTAAATGTTCAATAATTGAAACGAATGAAACCGAAAAATAGGCAAATGTAGAATTATGAGAAGTCAAAGAGTTTGAATAAAACAAAGGGACAGTTACGTCTACTTTCTCCAAATTTAGGTGAAATTATAAATAATTCCGTCTTGTTTCAAATATTACGAGTAACCCCTAAATTATGCATAAGTTTTACAAAATTCACCATTCTTTAAGGCGGAACATAATTACAATTTGTATTTTTTATGTTTTTTCTAGTGTTTTTAGACAATTTTTACATGATTTTGATAAGTTTAAGATGTTAAAGTTTTATATATGAAGTCAATTTAAAAAAAATAGTGGGGATGTCGAATTACATGATAATGCTTGAAAATTGTTGTTTTAGTATAAAATACAATTACTTCATGAAAGTTGGTGCAAACACAAAATTGATTGAGGTGTTTTGTCAGGTTTAACAAATCACATCACTTGGTGACTGGGGTGATTACTATAATGCGGAAAATTATTGCTAGGCTAGGGGTTTTTTTGTTAAACAACGATAAATATTAAGGGGTGTTGGTAAATTTTGAAATAAGAGGAAGTTTTATGTAATTCTACCTAAATTTAGGGATAGTGGGTGTAATTTTCTCTAAAACAAATACCAATGTCTCGTGAATAGGTAGCGTGTTTGGAAATTGGAATGTTCATTCACTGCTAGCAATATTCATTGCAGGCTAATCAAATAAACTAAAAGTCATGCTTATTTATAGGCAATTTCACATATATTAAATTTTAGTAGAAATCTCGGTAGTATCAGAACAAAAACGTTTTCGATAGGGGCTGCAAAATAAATTCACATTAATTTATATGGACTTTATTATCATCGGCAATACTTAAGAAATAACTTATTTTTAATTCATGAGTGACGAAGAACAATTTCTTTTTCTAGTTAATAAAGAAAATCAGAATTCTGAGAAATTATAATTTGAACAAAATTGAAAATTAAGTTGAAATATATATATATATATATATATATTCTCTGGGTATATTATTTTACATAAATACTAATGTTTCCAAATATATATATATATAACACAATTGAAACTATTAGTAATGTATATATGATATATAAAATTTAAATTGAGTTGGTATGAAAAAATTCCCCAAACAGCCTGCAATTAAAATCCACAGGATCTGAACTCTGAAGGGCACGTGAATGGAGCCAGTTGATGATAAGTATTGTAGTAGTTGAAGAATATAATTAATTATCATTTAAGTACCTAACCCCTAACCCATATCTAGCTGAGGACCTTGTCTATTCTATTCACCAAAATACTAACAAATTAATTAATTTAATTAATTAATTAAATTAGCCTGTGACATGGTCCTGGTCTGCTTCAGAACAGACTAAAGAGGCCAGCACAAAGCCCATCATAACAAACCTACACTGATAGATGTTAATTTAGCTTCTCATCACGAGCAATTCTCGAGAAAATTGTTTGGGATAATTACACTAAATACCTCGAGATTCAACGTAATTACACAAATGACCCTTTTTAAATCGAAAACTAACGTTGACCTTCCTTGATGTTTATAAAGATCGTATGCTTAGCTCTAGGTAGGGCTGTAAACGGAAAATCGAAAATTCGATTACCGTCCGCATCCGTATCCGTTTACGAGGTATATTATCCGCATCCGTTTAAAGTGGATATATCCGTATCCGATTATAGGTATCCGAGTAATAAACGGATACGGATATGGTAATTAGATATCCGCTCCGTTTAATATCCGCTCCGATTGTATATCCGTTGGATATATCCGTTTACTTATATCCGTTATCCGTATTCGATAAATTATATTAAATTATTATTATTATTATTATTATTATTATTATTATAACCTTATCTCTTCTTATCCTTTATATGATTTAATTAGATTATTTATTAATTTATATACATTATAAGAATAAATAGAAAAATAGGAATGAATAATATTAATTATATTAATTGCATTAATGATAAAATATACTAATATCTTCTTACTTTTGATGTGCTTTAATAGATTATTCATATTTGTATATTTGCTATGTTTATAAATTTTATTTTATACTTTAAGAATAAATTAAATGAGTAATACATATTATATTAATTATAATAAACAATAATGATAAAATATACCTTAAATAATATAAATAAAACACTCTAATTGTCTCAAATATTCATAATTCAACAATGAAATAAAAGAATAATATGTCAACTTTACTTATGTCAATGAGTATATGCTATATTGCTATTTGCTATGCATATAAATTTTATTTTATACTATTAATTATTATATAAGAAAAAATATGATAATAATAATAATATCTTTCTTTAATAATTAGCATCAAGTGAAAAAAAAATATACATATATTTCGCTACACTCAAGATTCGAGCTTGAGACCTCTAATTTGAACAACATAAATATGTAATAATTATTAAATTATCAACCGATGTGACGTCATAAATATGTAATAATTATTAAATTAATTTTTTATATAAAAAATCATAAATATATAAAAAAAATTAGAAAAAATCTAATAATAATAATAAAATCAAACAAGAAATTTATCTTACTATTTAATATAAATCCAACTCCATTAAAATTGTTAATATTCAAACATTCAAATATATTTACAATGAATACATAATATATATATATATATATATATATATATTCAAATACGTGAATAATACAATTCTATTATATCAAATAAATTATAATAAATCAAAACTATTGCATATAATAAAAAAACTCTATATAATAAATTATAACAAAATAAATTATAATAATTCTATATAATAAAAATAAAAATTAAAAATTAAAAAAAAAATAACAGCTTGATTTCTTCTCTCTCTCTCTTTTCTTCTCTCTCTCTCTCTCTCTCTTTCCAGATTTATCCTCTCTGTCTCTCACTCTCGCTCTTTTCAAAAATTCTCCTTTTTTTTCTCTCTCTCTCTCTCTCTTTTCTTTTCTTCTCTCTCTCTCTCTCTTTGTTCTCCTCATTCTCCTCTCTCTCTCTCTCTCTCTTTCTTTCTTTTTTCTTCTCTCTTTCTTCTTCCCCTCGAGACAGAAGAAATCAGCGATGGCCGAGAAGGCTCCAGCGGCGGAGAAGAAGCCAAAGGCCGGGAAGAAGCTTCCGAAGGACGGCGCCGCCGCCGCTGGTGACAAGAAGAAGAAGAAGGCGAAGAAGAGTGTGGAGACTTACAAGATCTACATCTTCAAGGTGTTGAAGCAGGTGCACCCCGACATTGGGATCTCCAGCAAGGCTATGGGAATCATGAATAGCTTCATCAACGACATTTTCGAGAAGCTTGCTCAGGAATCTTCTAGATTGGCTAGGTACAACAAGAAGCCCACGATTACGTCGCGGGAGATTCAGACGGCTGTGAGATTGGTGCTACCAGGTGAGCTTGCAAAGCACGCTGTTTCGGAGGGGACTAAAGTTGTGACCAAGTTTACTAGTTCTGGGATTTGCTTTGATTTGTGGCGATCTGGATGTGGGTGATTTTGTGGGTTAGGTGTAAAGATGGTTATTCTTGCTGAAATTTTGTGAGCTTGTTCTAATGGATTCGTGGGCTTATGTGAAAAAGTACTCGAAATGGGCGAAATTAATTGTCTCCGCCACAACTCCCGCGGCTCTGCCTCCGCTTCGCCGTAGCCCGAACAGAGCGAAATTAATGCATTTTTTTGAAAGAAAAAGGGGTCTTTTTCTTGAGAAGAAGTAAGGTAGTTAATGAAGCTTGAATTAGGGATTATGTGATTCTTTGCAGGGTTGCTAACGCAACTTGATAGCAGAATGGATAAATTAACATGAATTTATTATTATAACTTTTTGATTGAAAATGAGTTCATTATTTATTTGTAGAGAATCTGGAATGAATGAATGTATAAACAGATTCGGATATTCGGATAAACGAATTCGGATATCCAATCAAATATTCGGATAAACGGATTCGGATATCTAAACAAATATTCGGATAATTGTTAGCGGATTCGGATATTCGGATATCCAAAAATTCATAATTATATTATATTTTAAAAAATACTAAACGGATACGGATATATCCGAATTCGTAAAATATCCGTCGGATGCGGATTCGGATATAGGTTGCCAATATCCGACGGATTCGGATACGGATACGGATACGGTAAAACTTAATCGGATACGGATTCGGATACAGCATATCCGCTCCGTTTAGTATCCGTTTACAGCCCTAGCTCTAGGGGTGGATACAGGTCGGGTTTTTATTAGATTTGGATTAATCGAATCGAGTATCCGAATTTATTCGAATTGAACCTGAACTTTTTTGGGTACTTGATCGAGTACCCGAAACCCGCTTTTTTTTTCAGTAATTTTTTATTTTTTTTTCTTTATAAAACAACTTTTTTCACAATTAATATATAAAATAAATTAAATCTAGGCATATAGTTCTTGTGGACCCTCAAATATGCAAAAATGGAGTGATAATTGTTATATAATTATTTGAAATATTAATATATATTTTTAATTTAGAAACTATGAAAGAAAAGTAAGTAATACCAATTTGCTACTATTAATTTAAATGAAATAATAAATGCATAGCATATTGTAAGAACAATTTTAGAAATATTAATTGTATGTCATATTTAGAAAAATAAATAAATAGCAACAACCAAATAACACCTCTGCATTTAATTGCTAGCATTTTATCTTAATTAGACAATTAAATACTTTAGCTCCACATAAGTGGATATAATATTCATGACTGGATAGAATAATTTGGTGTTATTGAATATTTCAATTATTTAGACAAAATCAAAATAAAATATTTTTATCATTCTATACAATGTATATATGTATATGTACTCCATTAATTTAATTAAATTGCATTAGTCGAATCGGGTACCCGACCCGAACATTTTTCATAAGTTCGAGTACCCCGACCCGAACGCCCACCCCTACTTAGCTCCAACAACCGTTATCTCAATTGACTATTTTTGCTAATATCTTTAAGAAAAATGAATGTAAATTCTATTTTACCCATAAGATTTTCAATCAATATTTTGATCAATTTTGTATGATTAAAATATCCTCTAGTACATGATACGTATTTGAGGGGTGCGGATTGTAAAAAAGCTTAGGATCTCAATAGTAGAGACGCCAATTACATATTTTGTTTTCTAAATAAAGAGATAGATAATATTGTTATTTCTTTTTCACTAGTACTTTACATTTTTTTTAGTTGAGGATAAAATAATAATAGCACTATTTCTATCAATGTCCATCAGTAAAATCTCAACAGATGTTGATTGTATGGGTGATTAGTGTAATTTTTTAATTTTACAGAAATGTTCTATATAATTATGCCAAACCTCAAGACTACTTAGTGTAATACCCAAATTATTTATTTATTTATTTATTTCAAAATTGATTTTCTTTTTCAAAAAAAGTAATGTTTCCACACTTATTTCAAGAAAAAAGGCCATTAAAAATACTAGTAAAGCATATTAATTTTTGCATTGTTGTGACTATATATATATATATATATATAAAGTTCGCTCGATTTATAATAGTGTTCAAAAGCTACAGAGTCTGTTGAATATTGTGCCTAGCAATTTAGGCAATAATATCAAGAAAGATTTGAGTCAGAAATCACCATCATAATTCCCCACTGGTTTTAGTTTTTATTTTGTTTTTTTATAATCTTTTTATTATTATTAATTTTTTTTGAACTTTTTTGTTCTTTCTCAGATTTGTAATTTGGTTTGTGAGATTTTCTCCACTGCGCTAAGCAACGTGTAGAACCCAATTAATGCTTTGCTTTTCTGGTTTTTCTAACCAGATGGATAAAGCAGACAGCAAAATGGTCCAAATTAGGCTCTCTCTCTCTCTCTCTCTCTCTCTCTCTCTCTCTCTCTCTCTTATATATATATATATATATATACTGATATCTATTTACACTGTTTCACGTGTGGCAAACGTGTTATTTCAAGTTAAAATTGAAGTAATATTTGACTTTGCGACACGAAAATCTGACATTATACATCTACCAAAATTTTGACATTACAAATGGGATAAGATGTTTTTTTTGATAAATACAGGATAAGATCTTTATTTGCAATCCCCATTAATTGACAATCAATATCTTAATAACTGTTTAGAATTTGACAATAAAAGTCATATTTTGCTACAATAATAAAATTAAATGTTTGAAAGTCGAGTTATTGTTTCATTCTATTATTATTGATGTCCCACAAAACTGTTTTGGTCGTCAAATAAATTTTTAGGACCACTGAAAATTGTACTATGCAAATTTTGGAAAGGTCATTGGTCAGAAAAAAAAAAAAAAGTTGGATTAAATGCGTCCTATTTTTCATAGTCTGCACATGAATTCTTTATTTTTGGTACATGGTGTTAAAGAAGATATGGGTTTTTTTTCATTATTATGTAAACTTTACATTTATTTTTTTATGTAAATTTTTCTAAGATTGTGTTTTATAAAAAATGTATTTTAAAAGAAAATGAATTATTATTTTTTTTATTATAATAAACTCGGGATATCCTATAAATGTCAATCAGAAAGACACCCCATACATGCACACACTCACTCAAGAAAAAATAAAAAGAGGATAAGAAAGTTCAAACTTAGAACCTCACTAATACCGATTCGAATCCCTACCACTGCGCTACACCCCCAATGACAAAAGAAAATGAATTATTAGAGCCGGTTTAGACATGTCAATGCTGGAGCCAATTCTCAGATTTTCTATAAATTTTCTAGTGATAAAAATAAACAAATAAATTTGTTGTTGTTGATAATTGTGCCACAATTAAAACATATTTGAATTGTTTTAGTCAAATATTGACTTAGCGGCATGAACGTAAAGTATTTGATTTGTGATGTTGCGTTTACATGAAAAGACGTGTTTATTGAAAGATACCTATGAATATTAATAGTTTTGAATAGAAAACTCTTGTGCGACACAAGTTACGCATTTAATGAATGTAAGAAACTTTCATGCACAACATCATTTTGTTTAAACATATTTAAATTTTACACATCTCTATATTATTATATAATTGAGGGAGATTTTTTAATCAAAATATATAATTTTGATCAAATTATCAATTCTTAAAATTTTAAATTAATTTTAATTATTAATGATTAATTCATTGATTGGTTTGTATTAATTATTAATTTATCTCTCCCAATCATTTAAGTCCACCAACTATCCATATTTGATTTTCTCTCTATCTCTCTCTGTCTCACACACACACAAACTGACATAAAAATATAATAGTAACTTTCAATAAAAATATATATAAATAATGAAAATTCTAATTAAAATATTACGTAATGTTATTGAATTGGTTATGATTTAAGAAATATTATGAATTTAATGTCAACACAATGTCATTTATGATAAATTTCTTCTCAAAAATTAGAAGAATCATTCAATTAAAACTTATATAACTCAAACTTGAAAAAATATCTTTAATATGATATGTCATATCACCAAAATTAACTATAATTTTAAAATGATAAAAAAAAAATAAAATATGGACACAATATTATCTAAAATTATTTTTTTCATCTTTTTATCTCTTGTTATTTCTTTTTATATAGTTCAATGCTATGTGAAAGTTTTATTATCCAACTTTTTTTTTTGGTTCATTGTTGTATTTTTACCTTCAATTTTTTTGATATTAAATTATTGACATATTCAATATTTATTTATTTATTGTTATTTGCTAGCTTTTGGATTGTACTATATCATTTTGTGTTCACTAGATGTACAAACTTTTTATATGTACATTATAAAATGTTTATATCTAATAAACCACAAATTCATTTTGACAGTGATTTTTGACCAAAATCATCTTATAAACCACAAAATAATTTTGATTAGCAAATTTTTACTATAATTTGGTTAATTTTGACCTAATAGAATTTTCTCAAATTTTATTCTTAAACTTTTTAATTAAAAAAAATTGATTGGCTAGGTTTTTTAAATAATAATAACAACAATTAAAAACTTGCTCATTCCACTAATCCACTTACTTACCCATTAACATGTCTAATTACATACTCCCACTTTTCTACTATTTTTTATTTATTCTAACTAAGAGATTTTATAGTTAAAATATTCATCAAAAGATGAATTTATAAATGAAAGGAAATTATTTATCAAAAAAAAAAAAGAGAGATATGAAAGAAGATTCAAAATATTCACAACATCCAAAATACATATGAAGCAAATTTATAACGAAATGTTTCTTTGGAGATTGTAGAAGGAGATTCGCAACATTCATCAAGACTACTTGGTGTTTTATAATTTAATTATTATTTTATTTATATATTATTATTATTATTATTCCTTTTTGTAAACTAAATTTTAATTTTAATTTATTTTACGATAATTCACATCCATATATGTTTAGGTGCGTAAAAAAGAATATAGTGTCACATATTCCATTGTGGATAATAATTCATTATTTTGTGATCTATTAACTTAGAGTAGCTCATAATTTATTAATCATAACTTTAATATATCTAAAAATTTTATTTATTAATTTAGTTTCGGTCACATATTTAGATTTTTATTTTTATTTTTTATATGATTTTTTGGCAAGACAATACTTTTCTTTCTTAAAATAATTAAAAGCTTCAAATATGAGTAACATATTATTTATTTAACTGTTGAACTATATTAAAAATTATTTAGAGTAAATGATATTTTACATAAATAGAATATTTCATTTTTATCCTTGTAAGCAGTATAATAAGT
This sequence comes from Petrea volubilis, assembly GCA_026212405.1. NCBI lineage: Eukaryota > Viridiplantae > Streptophyta > Magnoliopsida > Lamiales > Verbenaceae > Petrea > Petrea volubilis. The sequence goes on from CM047870.1 coordinate 29,030,538, forward strand.
CATGATATACGTGCACAGTACATGATACATGCTAGTGTGAAATTTACATAAGACGCATAAAAGAAATTTCCGTGTTCTGATTTGTTAGTGAGTAATTTGATAGGTGTGATGGTAAAATAGCAGAATAGGTGATTGAAAACTTAAAAAATAAAATGATCAATTACACATATCTCCCATGAAGTTATGTGGAATTATAGCTACACTTCTTCAAATATAAAAAATTATATGTATTGGTCCGGTTTATAATAAAGAAAAGATAATGAAATAAATTTTTTTATCTTCATCGATATGATAATGAAAAATAAGTGAAAAGTCCCACAATTTAGTTTTAAATGTGAAATGACAAGTGAGTATTTACTTGATATGGAAGAATTTGAAATCGTTCAAAATACAAAAAGTGATCCAAAAACATCAACAAACATGCCTTTTGCTGTAAAAACGTTTCTTCTTTGACAAAAAACTAAAATAAACTAAAATAAGATAAAATATATTTTCCTAGAAGTAGAGGGTAAGGATGTTGAGCAGTCGGCAGGGGGGTTATGTGAAATGTGACCAAGTAATGCAGAGTCCCTTTCATGCAACAGACCTCTCTCTCTCTCTCCCTCCCTCTCCGCTCACAATCTTGCCAATTCATTATTCGGAACATGTCTTACTAGAAATCCCAACAAGCAAAATACGCTCAGTTACGCTGAATTCCAACGCCTACAACCCAAAATGGGGCCCCATTTGTGCTGTTACAATCCCCAGCCTCTCCTTCGTACGAGTTATACAAATGTCTCCCTACCTATTGAAACAATCTTCAAAAGATTCCTTCTGGTTTCTTTACAAACATCTTCTCTCAATTCCATATGAATATTATTATTACGCAACATTGTTTGTACACATTACATTTAATCGGAATGTGTACCATGTACGTGGGATGGTTGCATCTATCATATATATTTGACCATAAACAAAATCGATATAATAATTGTACTATCGTATGTTAAAAAAAAAAAAATTATACACGATTTTTACACACACTGTATCTTGTCATTACAAAAAAAAATGAGTAAATTGACTATTATTTAACAAGTGATAGTAAAAAACTATCACTAATTAAATATATTTAGTGACGAATTAATAATTTTTTTTCACGAGAATAATTACATAATGTCAATCTTGACAACATAGTAACTAATATAATACTATTGATAATTAGTAACATTTTTATTATGACAACTCAGTAGCAATAAAATTTCGTCACAAATCCATACCGACAATGTTTTTGTTTTTTTTTTGGCCACCCAATTGTCACTATTAGAGTATAACTAGTTGCCAATTGTAACTGTTTAAACATTAATTTTTATCATCGTTGAGTGACATTGTGACGAGACAAAATTTATTGTCATTAGTAATTTGTTTAGTTGAGTGGAAAATTCGAGAAAGGAGTATGGAATGATGGAAAATACGAGGAAACAAAATATTTTCTTTTGTTTGAATGTGGATAAAAAAACTGAAATGAAAGAAAGAAAATTAGCATGGAGCCCACTAAATTTTTTCAACGCAAAATTATGCTACAAATGGAAGGAAAAAAAATGCAAGTCATTTGGTTACATTCTATAGTCAGTTATAATTCAATGTAAAGTGTAATTAACGGTGGATTCTAAACAGAGGTAAACGCAGTATAAATTATAATTGAATATAAAGAGGTAATGACTTTTAGCTAATAAAATTTTGATTATACTCTGCCTTATGTTTAAATCCCTTAAACTTATTATTAACTTTAAAACTTTCAAATCCCTTAATTATATTTTTCCCAAGAACACTTCCCGAGTGTCACTACCTTCTTCTTTCCCTAGACATTCTCTCCACCCCCACCCCTATTATTGTCAAATAAAGCCCAATTAATAACACACCCCCCTCAATCTCATACCTTCAATCACCCCCCAAGATTCCAACAGTACAAACAAGATTACATATTTTCACAATCCCATCAAGTTTCCTCTATAAATCCCGCAGATTTCATTGCACCCCACTCACACAATTGCCTTCTCCGCCCCCCGCCCCCCAATATCAAGCCCTGTTTCTCCATTCTTTTTTTCATCAAACAAGAAACAAACAATACCATGAAGGAGATTTGGACAACCATGGCGTCGATGATGGGTGTGTGGGCCTTTTGCCAGAGCCTCCTCCACACAGTGTTCCCGCCGGAGCTCCGCTTCGCATCCCTTAAACTCTTCCACCGCCTCTTCAGCTACTTCTCCTCCTACTGCTACTACGACATCACAGAGATCGACGGCGTCAACACCAACGAGCTCTACAACGCCGTCCAGCTCTACCTCAGCTCCTCCGCCTCCATCTCCGGCTCCCGCCTCAGCCTCACGCGCGGCCTCAACTCCTCCACCATCACCTTCGGCCTCTCCAACAACGACCGCATCATCGATTCCTACAAAGGGGTCACCGTCGAGTGGGAGCACGTCGTCACCCAGCGCCAGTCCCAGACCTTCTCCTGGCGCCCCCTGCCGGAGGAAAAAAGGGGCTTCACTCTCCGGGTCAGGAAAAAGAACAAGCAGATGGTGCTCAATTCCTATCTCGATTACGTAATGGAGAAGGCCAATGATTTGAGGAGAAAAAATCAAGATCGATTGCTTTACACTAATTCTCGAGGTGGGTCTTTGGATTCGAGGGGCCTTCCATGGGAATCTGTGCCCTTCAAGCATCCCAGTACTTTCGATACATTGGCCGTGGATCCTGTGAAGAAGGCCGAGATTAAGGCCGATCTTTCGGATTTTGCAAATGGCGAGGCGTTTTATCAGAAGACTGGGAGGGCTTGGAAAAGAGGTTATTTATTGTATGGTCCCCCCGGGACGGGCAAGTCTAGCATGATAGCCGCCATGGCCAATTTTCTTGGTTACGATATTTATGATCTCGAGTTGACAGAAGTTAATACCAACTCCGAGTTACGCAAGTTGTTGATGAAGACAAGTTCTAAGTCCATTATTGTCATTGAAGACATCGATTGTTCCATTAATTTGACCAATAGAAACAAAAACGGCACCGCAGCCGGCGCCGGCGCAGCCGGAAATTCCAGTGCAAGAAAGAACAGCAACGACGTGGGGGCGGCGGCGCCGGGCTCCAGCGGCGGCGAGGAGGGCGTGAACACGATAACGCTTTCCGGGTTGTTGAATTTCACTGATGGATTGTGGTCCTGTTGTGGGAGCGAGAAGATTTTCGTTTTCACGACGAACCATATCGAGAAGCTTGATCCGGCATTGCTGAGGAGTGGGAGAATGGACATGCATATACACATGAGCTATTGTTCATTCCCGGCGTTGAAGATTCTTTTGAAGAATTATTTAGATTACGAAGAGAGTGATTTGGAGAGAGAGGTGTCGTCGGAGTTGGAGTCGGCGGTGGCGACGGCGGAGATGACGCCGGCGGATATCAGCGAGTTGTTGATCAAGAACCGCCGCGACAAGACCAAGGCCGTCGATGAATTGTTGGAGGCTTTGAAATCGAAGGCCGTGAAGAACCGGATGAAATCAAGGGACAGAAATAGAGACGAGTTTGAAGATGAGGAGCAGGAGAAGAGGGCCTTGGATAGTCCCAAAGAGGGCTCTGATCCATTGCAAGAAAATTGCAACAAATGTGAGGAAAAAGAAGGGCATACTGTTGAAGATCATGAAAAAAAGCATTGATTCAATTGGACCATTTGAGGAAATTATGTTTAGAATTTGTGGGAAAATTGAAATTTTAGTGAAAAAAAAAAAGATGAATATTGTAAGAAAAATTTAATTTTTATTGAATATTGAGTAGCCCAACATTTGGAAGAAGCAAAGAAATTTTTTTGGGGTGCTATTCCCCCCCCCCCTCCCCCCCCTCCTAACATTAGTTAAAATGCATGTGGTGTGTTGTGCTAATTTAGTTCAGTATTGTCTTCGTAGGCTAGCAATGATGTTTATTTTTGCCCTTTCATATGATTTGATGATAGTTTATTTATTTGTTTTTCACATGATGTTGCGGTGTTGTATCATGGGATCCTTTGGTATGCGAACATATGGGAGTATTGCTTATAAATGTACTTTGTTAGCTGGATTAGTTGTCCGATTGCACCTAGAAAGCACATGGGGGTTGCACTTCGTTGATTGGAGATATTTGGAAATTTGGATCTGAAAAATTGCCGAAACAATTTCTGCAATTATTTTGACGCTGACAATTGGTGCGTCAATTAGCTCATTCTTTCTCGAGTTTGGAGCTATCAGAGTAAACTGTGGCATTATTGAGAAACGACACTCCAGGAACTTTAGCCACTCCTGTCTTCTATGCTTGTATTTATGCAATTCTTTGGGAAATGAGGAGGCAAAAAAAAAAAAAAAATGATTTTTCGACATTATTCGGCTAGAAAGATTGATTTTTGGGAAGGCCCGTGATACTTGTAGGCACAGATTGTAACCGCATCAAACTTGTGAGCTTGTTAAGAGAACAAGTACGTGCTAAGATGGCTCATAAAATACTATTCGTTTAGGTAATATTCAAGTGATACTTTTAGTCATTGAATTGATTATAATGATGTGAGAATTGTAATTTTAACAAGTACGCTTTGACATAAACATATTTAAGTTCAATAACTAAAAGTTTAAATTGAATACTACCGAATAGCGTAGCATGAAATTTTTTGAGAAGGCATTTGCCCTTCTATTAAAAGTCGATTGCGATGAACTTATGAAGGGAACAAGTTGATTGCAATGACCTTGTTACGGAACAAGTTTTGTGGCCAAACGTTTGACATTTTAGTCAAACTTGGTTGCAATGACCTTTATTAAGGGGACACACTGGTGAGTTTATTAAGGGAACAAGTCCGTGACAAGACTCTTCATTGCAATGGGAATAAATTAATGAGCTTGTTGAGAACAAGTGCGTGTGTGTGTGTGTATATATATATATATATATGTATGCATATGGCCGGTCTTGGCCACAAAGGTCAAAAGTTGGGTCACATGCCAAAAACATTTATTTTTCTTATTAAAAATAGTTATAGTGAAATTTCGGGGGTGTTCAAGTGGATAATGAAGAGAAAGTTATTACAAAATGTGGATTGAAGAAAGAAAAAATAATAATAACAATGAGGAAACAGCTTGACAATCTGAAAGATATCATGTTGGAATAAAGAAAGATTTTAGAAAAATAGTCCCCCTCTTATGATGAGAAAAGTTGATACCTTTTTGGTGGCTTCTTTGTCTTGATTTTATTTTACTGAGTTGGAAAGGCAGATTTGCCTTTTCCCATTTTAGCCTAGAGTGAGATTAGTTCTTATCCTACGTGTGACAGCAACTACGACATTTTCAATGTTGTAATTAAATTAAATCATGCCTTTGTTTCTTTTTATTTTATTTTAGACATATAACGATTTGTAATATATTAATCGATTATGTTCAAAATCAAATTATGATATCAATCATCAATAATTATGAAATATGAAAAAATTGTTATTCAATACTATATATACCGCTATTCGTTAAATTAATACTTACATTGGTGGGACTCGAATTCATAACCTCGTGATTATGAGGCCAATCATACATTTATTTATATTTTATTTTTATTGTTCATGGTCTGTGTGTGGCGATTGGAAAGTTTCAACCTTTTTTTTAATTTATTTTTCACAAACTCTAATTGATCCAAGTTGATGTTATAATATTGTTGAGTGGCTTAGGTTTTGAGCTTTTTGCACGATTTGTGGGCTACTTTAATCCCAATTTTAGTTTTATTTATTTTGTGGTCATTGTTTTTGTTTTATAGTTGGGTTGATATCATATGCCATGTTTGCCCATTTTGAACTTCTTGTTTTGGGTGTCGTTTTTTCCAGTTCAGACTGCAATTGGGATTGATGACATATTCTTGAAATTCTTGTTTGGATTTTTATTCAAGAATAGGGATCCCCATTTGGGATGAGCATATACACCAATTGATATAAGCAATAATTTTATTTTTACCATTTAGTACTTTCTTATAATCTTCTTAATTAATTAATTAATTAGTTGCCTATCTTATCACAAAAATAAATAAATAAATAATTAGAGGCCTAAATAACAAGGGCTTTCGTGCCGTTATATCCCATTTGAGCTCAACAAATGCACTAAACAGGTTAAATCGTACCATATTTTAATTCATTTGGAATATAAAAATATGAAAATGCAAGTATATATAAAAATTTTAGAAAAACAGGGGGAGAATTGCTTTATTGGAATGCGAAAATGTGTACAAAAGTTAAAATAGCTGAAAATGACGAGTGTTAGCAAAAGATACTGAAAATTTACAAAAAGCTACCCAAATAATTGCTTTTATGTTCCAACTTTTTCTAGTTACATCCATACGGAACAGGACACACACACACACACACACAAAAGAGGAAATAATGAGTCAATCATATTATTTATTCGCTCGGGTATGCAACTTATTATTTATAAATCAATAAATCATATTTGATAAAAATTACAATTTTAATTTATAACATCATGTGATAATATTAATAATTATAAAACTATTTGAACATATCTTCGAGTGGATAAATATGAAACATCTTCATTGATCAACCGAAAGATGTAAAAGTATGACCGCTATTGTTAGCACCACTACAACGTTAAAGTTGAAAAGTTGCAAAAAAAATATAAGGGTGAAATTACATTGATGCCCTCGCTACTTTTCATGATTATTTTGGGGGGTAATTGACATTTGTGTTTTACTTCTTTAAAAATCATACTAGTACTTAATTTATTTTGAGTGGCCTGAAGTTGAATGATTATCATAACTTTTGTGTCCTCCTCCAATTGTACTTTAAAGAAAAAAAAATATATAATGTTAATTGTCTACTCACTGCTCAGGTCACCGCATATCTAATCCAAAGCTTGTCATTATTTTATGATTGTAAGGAAGATGAAAATGTTCTTCAATTATCACTATCAAGGCTAGTTAGGGAGTCATTTTTAGGGTGAGAAAATACATAGGGATTGGACGGAAAATGTCTAAATTCTTTTAAGTATATTATAATCTTCTATCTTTTTTCTCACTATATTATGATGCTAGTCATTGAATATTATTCACAAGTTTGTGAAAACAAAAGTTGGTTATAATCTATGAAATATTATAAAAGAATTGTTACCAATTTTATACATTAAGTGATAAAAAGATTTTATTTCATTAAAAAGAAGATTCAAATGGTCAATTGATGAAGTTCAGGGGTGTGTATTCGGTTAAAACCACAAGTTCGATTTTTTCGATTCGATTAACCGAGAAATTCGGTTTTTCAAATTTGAGAACCGAAAACCGAACCGAAACTCTTCGGTTTGGTTTCGATTTTAACCGTTTGATTTTTGGTTGCTTTCGGTTTTAACCAAAAATAAAACAATTAAAGTTAAACAGTGGGAAAAAAATCAAGAAAATCGAAACTGAAAAACAAAACCCGTGAAAGCCAAAAAATCAAAAAAACCGAGAGAGAGAGAGAGAGAGAGAGAGAGAGAGAGAGAGAGAGAGAGAGAGACTTAAAGTTTGAGTGTTTGATTGGTTTTTTTTTATTAAATAATTATTTTTTATATAATTCATTAAAAAACGATTTTTTCAGTTAGCCAAAAACCGAAACTGAATATTTTCAGTTTAACTGCGTTTAAAACCAAAAAAATCAAAAATCAAAATTTTTTAAAAATTAAAACCGAACTGAACTCAATTCGGTTTAGTTCAGTTCGGCTTCGATTTTTCTGCGCACCCCTATGAAGCTAATTTTGGGGCCCCTTGTCAGAATTCAAGGGCATTGAATTGAGGAGAATGTTCGAGGGGGAAGACGGACTCCAACCTACCAAGAGGTGAACAGGCGGGAGCTAGTTGGGAGTGCCACAACTAAAATTTTCTGATGCTTAAGTTAATATAAGTTGAAGTGAGAGAAGATTGAGGGGGACAGATAGAGTTTTGAGAAAGCAAATATGCTTACTAAGAGCATTGAGTACTGGGGACATTTATATAGTAGTGAACCTCTCTCGCTGAGGTCAAAATGACGAGTATACTTACAAAAATATTCCTAAGTTCCTTCACATTATCATACACTGTTATAGTTGGAGTCAGTTTCCTTTGAAGATCGAGGAAGAAATTGGACAATTATGCCATTCAAAAAAAGTAACTCTAATGAAGAGGACTCTTTGGAGGATAAGTTAGAGCTTGCATTAGTAGGGTGATTACATTTAATGTAATTGGAAGCTAAGGTGAGATTAATGGGACATCAATGCAACTGAGGCGTTGGGTTGATTGGGATATCATAGATGCTAATTTCTATGGAAGATTATATTTCCTTTTATGAACACAAGCCTAATCGGCTAGTTGAGGGTAGGCTCTCAATGATGTCGAGGGGACTAGCCTCGTAGGGCAGGTCCTTGAGGGGGTTGGCCTCTGAAAAGAAACACCCTCAAAAAGGTTGAGGACAGTCAACCTTGAAGAGGCAAGTCTTCAAGGGGCCAACCTTTAAGGGGGTTGGTTTGCGAGAAGATAGGTCCTCGAAGAGGTTGAGGAGATTGGCATCTAGGAGGCAGGTATTCGAGACAGTCAATGTATGTTTTGACCAAAGAGTTAACCATGTGCTACCGTAATACTACTTAGAGGAAAACAAGAAGTTTCCCCACATTATCAATCGTGAACAAAATATATTTAAATTATCACCATTGACCTTAGTTAATCATATATAAATTGTAACAACGTAGTGATAATGAGAAACAAATCACAATGCCAATTTTTTAATTACTAAATTTCTATTATAAGAACGTCACTAATTATAATTGATAATAACCAATCACTTATTCTTATTACTATTAACATATATCGTAAAAAAAATCATTGTTATTAACATGGCGTATTTCCAACCTACTACGAGGTAGGCATACATGAAGCCAATGCTCAGATCGTGGCCACAAATTGACCGAGGGCATGCCATCTAGGCCCAGTAGTAATAAGCATGAGAGGGCCCAATCAAGCATACTAATTGAATATACCCTGACTGGGCGGGATCTCTCTCCTTAGTTCGACGTCGTAAGTTCAATCAAGGACCCCAATGGAGTGCTTGGTTGAGGGGTCAAAAGCCCTCCTTGAGGGGGTCAAAAGCCCTCCTCGAGAGCTCAAATTGGATGATAAGGGATGCAATACAACGCATTTAATACGAATCATATCAATTCATGCCTACATTAAATACATTGTTGGTTCGGCTACAAGCACACCACCTGGGCACAATGTCCTCATTAATGCAACTACCTTAAAATATTAGGTCAAATCTCTAGATCTATGGGTTACCATGCCCTACCATATATAAGACTTAGGCTCTAGGTAAATACCCCTCCTTTAATTTTAAGTACCTAACTACTATAAATATCCCATCATTTATTGAGGAAGGTAGGTTCATATTAAATGCTCGAACTCTCTTTTTATTATGTCCGGTCTATAGTATGAGTCTCTTCTTCATCTTTAACGTAGGCATAGAAGGATCTTAATCGAGTTCCCCCCTTTTCCCCTTTTCGGCTAGCTCACATTTGCTTGCGCCTTTGATTGTAGGTCAAACTCATGATTATTTGACCAAATTATATTGGTCAAATTGATCCCAAAATTCGACCCACATCAATCACATAGTAAATATCAGTAGTGGCAAAATAAAAAATATTACTGCTTAATACTTATGTACTATCATCAATAATTTTCAATTCTTCATTTAATTTCTTGTCATTGATGTATTAGTTTTTCTATAATAAGTTTAAATATTAAATTTAACGCCGGAGTTTGAATCCTAACAATGTGCATGTATAGAGTGTGACTGTATATTATTAACAAAAACAAACAAACAAATAAATGAAATTGTTTGTTGGAGAACTCTGTACAAGAACGAACTACAAGACGTGGTGGGTGCATGTAAATAGTTGAGAAGTCACTTCTTGGCTCTCTAACTATTGGTTCATATATATTTCATGTAATGCTAAGACAAAGACAATGCAACACCAACCCTTAAAAATACAAAAAAGAAAAAAAAAAAAGAGAGAGAGAGAGAAAAAGAAAAATCTAACCCCCCGCCCCCCTCCTCTTGGATACGTAAAGTTGTTGTCAATCAACATCTTTTCTTTTCAATCCATGTATGTTACGATTTTTCAACTTGTTTGTTCTCCTTATTTGGGGTTGGGGGATTAAGTTGACGAATCAAACAAACTAGTGGGGTTGTCAGCTCTATTTCCAATATGAAATAATTCATTCGTATTTATTGCGATTTTGAAATTTCGAACGAAGATGTCTTTGTTTGTTTGTTTGTTCATTTTTATCGGCAGAATTAAACATGGAAATCATGAGCTTGCTAATAAGTACACGTACATCACATGTAGAGCCATAAGGTGACAAACAAAAAAGCTGTGGTCGGTAACATCTACTAGAGGTTAATAGCCACATAATTTTATCTGCCGTCGCATTGCTTTTAGGTAGTGATGGCAAATTGACGAATCAGTTTGGATTTGAATTGGATTTTATTGGATTGAGTTTAAAGTGTCTTGAATTACAAATAAGTTTTAAAGAAGTGGCGGTAAATAAGTCGCATTAATAATGAGTTTGGGTTGGATTGATAACGAATTATAATACAAATTTTTAATGGGTTCAATAAAAAAAAGTGTGTTTTATTTAATATAATTTATACATTTGACTATTTGCTTGTTATTTGACATATTCTTTAAGTTGCATAAATAACTTTCTCACTTATTTTTGAAACTTGTAAAATATTTTCAAGTTATAGTGTGCTTTTTTTTTTTTTTTTCCAAAACCATTTAAAAATCACATAATTTCATTTAAAACATGCTTAAACCCATCTAGAAGCAAAAATATTTTAAAACGCAACAAAACCTAACCTGATTCAATCCATTTATAAAAGTTTAAAACCAAACTCAATTGAAAACTAGTTAGATTGGGTTGGACCCATAAGTATAAAACCATTTTGTCACCTCTTCTACTTTTAGGTGTTTGATTATTTTGGACCCAAGAATTCTATTTATGTCGTATTTATTTTTTAAAATATAAAATGCACCAAATAAACACTTAATATTTGTAATTAAAAAAAGAAATTTGTTCTATGTTCTTGATATGAAGAATAAAGCAACATAAAATATAATTTAAAGTATAAAGTATAATCAACTGTTACTTTATAAGTGTAATTTACCCTTACTTTTTTGTAAATAAAACTTTGGGTTTAGTGAGTTTTCAAGAAAATTACTATGGTTCCCAAAATTACAAAATTACGTGATCAACTGGCTTTTTAGCCAACCTTGAAATCTGGAGGAAAACGTGAAATGTCCATTTTAACCCTGATTGATTTTTTTTTTAATGGCACAAAAAGTCAAATTTCCAATTGACAATTTTACTCCTCGATGTTAAATTGAAGTATATGTTGTAAAATAAAAGCTAAAAGTATATATAAAAAAAAAAAAACAGAGTCAATTTGATCAAATTCGAATTAATTTATATAATAACTTATTTAAGCTTCTTACATATATATATATAATTAATTGTGTTTCATTAAACAATGTTCGAACTGATTTTTTTTCTAGAAACGAAGTTTTATTTTCAATTTCCTCACGGTCACCAAGAAATTCTACCTTGAAATATTATGAAATAAATTAAATAGTTGTCCTAATGATGTTCTAATATAAATATCAGAATTGAAATATATTTAATTCGTTCTACTAAAAAGAACTAGTTTTTTAACCCGTGCAATTGCAAATTAAGAAATTTTAGCATATTTTATTTATGTATAGTATTGATGATAAAAATTTTCTACAGATATTACAAATGCAAATAAATTAACAAAAAATATTGAATACAATTTAATTATTGAAATGAGAAAAATATAAGAATATTTCATATAAATATGACTTATAATTGAACAAAAGGATGTACAAATTTATTTTATATATTGTATTTAAATGTATTTGTTTCTTGTTTTAGTAATCACTAATTTCATGGACTTTGAGTTTATTAATAAAATTATGGGATAATTACTCCCACCACCCCTGACTTTAGGCGGAATTACAAATAACACCTTCTTGTATCGTTAATTACCAATATCCCACTAAGTTTTGTTTCCGTCTATCAATTTTCACCTTCCGTTAAGTTGACTAACGGTCAACGTCTATATACTAATATGAACTTCCGAAATTGCCCTTTTGAAGGCAGGAATATTATTTGGCCAATTATGAAATGGCTTTTTTAGCCTTATGGATGTTTGGGTTGTATAATATCATTTTTGGAGGTAATACATTGTAATTTAATACAATGAAAGGGGGTTAATTGTAATTTTATGTTTTATATCCAATAAATAAAAAAATATATTTAAACATTTTTTATTTATAATGTGTGTGTATATATATATTTGCACAAATGGTGATAAAAAAAAATATATTTGTACATAGCATAAATATATATACATACACATATATACATTTATATAATATACAAAAAATATTTATAAATATATATATATACATACATAAATATACATATATACAGTATACATATATACATACATACTCAATCTGGCCCACTATTCTCCGCCGCTGCGGCCCACCGTCCTAGCTTCACCACTGAGCTCGCACATGAGAGAGAGAGAGAGATCTAGAGGGAGAGATACAGAGGGGGCAGGGGGGAGGGGGGGAGGGAGAAAAGTCCTCCACCGCCGTCTGCCCCTGGACACCTTCGTCGCCGCCCGCTACTCAACACCTCCGTCGCCGCCCTTAGATCTGAGATCTGAGAAAAGAAAAGAGAGAGAAAAGAAAAAGGAAAGAGGACGAGAGATTGTGAGGGAGAGAAAGGTTGGGGTGGGAGCGGCGGCGGAGCGAGTGATGGAGTGAGGGCGGAGGTGGCAGCGGGCGGGAGAGACAGGCTGGGGTGATGGAGTGAGGCGGTGGTGGCGGGGGAGGGGGTGGGAGATGCGATTGAGGTGGCGGCGGGCGAGAGAGAGAGAGGCTGGGGTGATAGAGTGAGGCGGTGCGATTGAGGCGGCGGCGGCGGTGAGTGAATGCAGGTGGGTGGGGTGAGTTAGGGGGTTCGGTGGTGGGGGTGGGATGTAGGGAGTGATTTAGGGTTTTAAGAAGGGTATTTTGGTCAAATTAGTCATTTATCTATTTTTTTCATTTTTTTAAATAATATTTTTAAAAATATTTAAAGGGTAAAATGGATATTTTATTGATTCCATCTATTTTACCAATAAGTCCACAAAACTTAGGGAGGTATTGGTAATTATTGATACAAGGGGGTATTATTTGTAATTTTGCCTAAACTCAGGGGTGGTGGGAGTAATTATCCCTAAATTTATTGTACATATTGTACTTAAATGTATTTTTTTTCTTATTTTAGTAATCAATAATTTCATGAACTTTGAATTTCATGTATTTAATAAAATTAGATTAATTATAATCTAGTTTGTCAAATCAAGTTTATTAAAAATTAACCACTAAATTTATCAACCACACAATCTATATGCAAAATTCACATATTTAATGGACTTTTAATATGATTCAATTACATGTGCATAATTTGATTGAATATATTTATGGCATATATATATATATATATATATAATGTGCCAAGCACCACCTCAGCTTGACACGTCAGGAAAGGTGAACCTGTTTAGATCCAAAGTATTGGGCAATAAAGCGCTCGACTAAGTAGGTTGTCCTTGATAAAGGTTTGAAGCCGTATTGTCCTCGATCGAGGTTTTAAGCCAGAAAATCCACTAGGTGTGAGGGCCGATACCCTCGGAGAGACTCATTGTTTATTGAAAGATGGAAAGTCTCGGAGTGCAGGACACGAGAGGGGGAATACTCCTATGTTTACCCTAAATACCAAGTCCGTTGCCTCAAAGCCAGGAGGGGCCTCTATAGGCCCTCGAGATCTCCTATGTAGGGCAAGCGAGGCGAGGGAAAAGGCGGCTTAAAGGTGTTAAGTGGCCTCGAACATAGTTGTATCGAGGGCACGAATGCTACACTTCGCCAAATTTAACGGCCAATGGGCAAAACCTAGTTGGCACGGCTGACAGGCCCTGTACCTACCGCCACCTAACACACCTCTACTGCACATGAGTTCATCCCATCGGTCTCCAGCGCATTAAATGCCGATTCATAAATACAATCCTTGATCATAAAATGCGAATTTGACACCCCCTCCCCCCCCATTAATGAAAGGCAATGCCAGCCGCCGCTTAGGAGTTCAAAAAGTGACAAAAAGTATGTCCACTTGTACCTCATGTGTCAGAAGGGCTGACCAAACGCCATCGACCACGTCACGTCAGGGAACCCCTCTCATAGAAATAGCAAAAGGCTCTCCCCCAAGAGGTAATCACACATTTTATTATTCTTGATATTATATGCAAGAATAGTATTTTACTGTTCATCATCTTCTCCGAATATCCAATCACTAACTTGAGCGTCGGAGGCCTACGTCGAGGCAAAACCGGCTAGTCTCATGTGTGTTCCTCTCTCTTGGACAGGTGGGCCACCAACATATTCACCCGGAGCGTATCAAACTCCGCCACGGGACCGATCAAAATCCGGCTGCATCAATATATATATATATATATATATATATATATATGTGTCTATACAAAATATTGCACAATACAAATAAGTTTACGACAGATGGCTATGTGCACAATTTATATAAATTTATTTATGGCATATATGAAAATTATTATTATTATTATTATTATATAGATGTACATACAGATAAAAATTGATATATGCATGTGTTAGGAAAATCGGCCCAAATTCATATGTAATGACTAACATGATTTTGGGCTAAAATCAAAGAATTAAAGAGTTTAAAGTAGTAATTGAGATAATGACTTTAATGATATATATATATATAGATATATATATATATATATATATAAACTACATAATGTATAGAAACAATAAATAAGAGTTGATTAAGAAAATATAATCAAGGTAAAAGATAATACAATGCGAGGGTATTGAATAACGGAAATGGCTTTTACATGGAATTTAGGAAACATTTATTTATACATATAGTTGAATTTCATTGATCAAACTATGAAAATAATAATTTATGACATTATATGTGAAAAGACTAAGAAATAATTAAGGACATCATTATTAAAATTAATACAAAATTGTCAAATATAGATTGTAACTTAAAAATTATTCAATAGTTAGAAAAATAACTTGTCGAATAATTGACTCGTCTTGTACGAAAGTCGCAATCCAAAAAACCAATTTAAGTTGACGTAGTTGAAAACTCTAACAAAATAACAAATTAATAATAAACTCTAACAATTTATAAAAAAATATATATATTTAGCAATTAAAATATAACAAATTCCCTCAATCTAGCAGATAAACACCAAAATAAATTTGAAGAAGGAACGAAAATAAAACACGCCGCCGTTAGAATCCAAAAAATTCATCAAATCTATTAGAAAAAAAAAAAATCTAACGGGTTTTGTGAAAGCTAACTTTGATGCAACTGTGTTTGATCATGATCAGTGCATTGGTCTTGGGGTGGTTGTAAGAGATCACAATGGTGATTGTGTCATGTGGAGATCTCGGCGCCTTTACATTCCTGGTGAGGTCCTTCATGCCGAAGCTCTAGCTGCGGTGGAAGCTGTCCACCTGCTACTTTCCCTTGGTTTTGATAATATAATATTGGAAGGGGACTCAAGGCTTTTAATTAGTGCTTTGAAGAGTAGTGAACAAGATTATTGACCCATCGGTGTTTTAGTTCATGATATTCGTAGGCTTTGTGCTAATTTTTCTCAGTTTTCTTTTAGCTTTATTAGACGGGGTGGGAATAGTGTTGCCCACCGGTTTGCTCGAAAGGCTTTGTCCGATTTTGTGGAGTCATCGGTTCTCCTGGATTTTGTAGTCGATGTTATTCTGGCTAAAACCAGCCCTTCTTGAGGTTTTATATATCTCTTTCCTTTTCAAAAACAAACAAACAATTAGACAAACAAAAAAAATTAAGAAATAAAGTAAATAGAAAAAGAAAAAAATGACATAAGAATCGCTTCAAAATATACCTAAAAATATGATCTTATAAATGAAATATTAAAATAGGGAAATATTGGATGTATAAAAAAAATACTATTTGAAAAATGAACATTTATCAAAAAAATATAATTAATAAAAACAAAAAGTAAATGACGAACATTTTAAAATTTGAAAGGTGATAAATAATTCTTAGTTATTTGAGTAGAACAAATTCTCTCAATCCATTAGAAAAAACCAAAAAATAAAAAATAAACAAACAAACAAACAAATAAACTACTTCAAAAACAAGGTCAGAACAAAGAAAAAAATTAAAAAGTATAGAGATCATTAAAAATATATCTATATCAAAACATGTACATTAAATATTGATAAATAAATAAAAGAAGTATTATTAAAACAACACATATATGTGTGCGTATTTGTCCACATACGAGGACAAAAATAAAATAAAAAAACTACTTCACAGAAAAATAAAATAAAAATTAATGTTGGCAAAAGTGAACCTAATTAGAGAAATGTTGGAAAAAATGGTCACATTTCTTCACTTTTCTTCTTCCGATATTGGTATTGGGTTTGGGGGGTAGTGGGCAATGGATCGAGGTCCATGGAATCTATATATTTTTGAAGGAAAATAAATTGAAAGGACGATCAACTTTTTGTTAGGAATAGATAGATATATTTAGGATGATTTTAGCTAATCATAATTTTTAAAGGTAATTAACTATAATCATGGATCACTTTCATGCCTAGAAAGAAAATTACGAATTTTCTTAAATTCAAAGATGATAACTCATCATAATTTATTTTAATTAAGAAAAATGATTTCTAAAATTTAGAAAGACTAAGTGTGCAATTAATATGAAATTAATAGCTAACAACTAATGAAATTATTCTTTTTAGCAATTTAAAATTTCAAATTGCTAAGAATTTAGAATTTAGTCAAACAAACCCTCAAAAATATATTAGTATAGATAGTAGTGATTGATATTGATGATGTATTGATGATGATTGATATTTAGGCAAGGATAATGTAATCCTTTGAAAAAAGAAAAGAGAGAGAGAGGGAGAGAGACTTTTATTTACACATGTAGTTGAATTTGATTGGTCAAAATATGAAAATAAAAATGGATGACATTAAAAGTGAAAAAACTATACAATAATCAAGGACATCAATTAAAATCAATACAAAAGTTGTTATATTGAGAAATATATATATATATATATATATATATATATGCAAAATCTAAAAATTTGCATTATTTGATAAAGAGCTAGTAATAGAAAACTAATCAATGGATATAATAATAAATTATGTTTAACAAAATAGTTGCGTATAAGGAGTGATTTAATGTGTTAAAGATATATGCTTGAAAATAATGGTATTAGATAATTTTATTTATAAAAATATTTTAATTATAAAAAGATTTTAATGTGAATTAGAGTGTCAAAAATGTAACTATGGAAAACGACTTACATGTCCCCTCAAAAAAATTAAAAATGACTTATATGGAAAAATAATGGAAGGATAACTTGTTCATCTCATTATTCACACAAGCAAGAGATGGACACAAAAGTTAGACATCATTTTTACAAATATATTAGATTAGATTTATGATTTAAATGTGAAAAGATTAAGCAATAATCAAGGATATCATTATTAAAATTAACACATAACTTGTCATATTGAGAAACTTATATGTATATATACACACACACACATAAATATATATAGATACACAAAATCTAAAAATTTGAACTAATTGATAAAACGTTAACAATTAGAAAAACTAATCAATCGATATAATTAGAAATTATGTTTAAGAAATAATTAAGTATAGGGAGCTATTTAAGTAGTTAGAGATATATTATTAACTCTAATGGTATTATGTAATTTTAATTTTAGAAAGATTTTAATGTGAATTAAAGAGTGAAAATGTAAATATAGCAAACGTCTTATATGGCAAAATAATGAAAAGACAATTTGTCCACCTCATTATCCATAGAAGCAAGGGATAAATGCATAAGGTGGACTCCATTTTAAATATATATATATATATATATATATTTGATTAGATTAGATTTATGACATTAAATGTGTAAAAATTAAACAATAATCAAGGATGTCATTATTAAAATTAATACATAACTTGTCTTATTGAGAAACTTATGTACACACACACACACACACACACACATATATATACAAAATCTAAAGAGTTGAACTAATTGATAAAGTGTTAATAATAGAAAAACTAATCAACGGATATAATTAGAAATTATGTTTAAGAATTAAAATAGTTAAGTATAAGGAGCAATTTAAGAAGTTAGAGATATATTATTAACAATAATGGTATCATGTAATTTTCATTTTAGAAAAACTTTAATGTGAATTCAAAAGTGAAAAGGTAAATATAGCAAACATCTTATCTGGTAACATAATAAAAGAACAACTTCGCCAACTCATTGTTCACATAACCAAGGGATGGACACGTCAAGTGGACTCCATTTTAAATATACATATTAGATTAGATTTGAACTAATTGATAAAGCGTTAATAATTAAAAAAACTAATCAATGGGTATAATTAAAAATTATGTTTAAGAAAATAAATAAGTATAAGGAGCAATTTAAGGAGTTAGAGATATATTATTGACAATAATGGTATTATGTAATTTTAATTTTAGAAAGATTTTAATGTGAATTAAAGTGTGAAAATGTAAATATAACAAACGTCTTGTATGACAAAATAATGAAAGAACAACTTGTTCACCTCATTATCAACATAAGTAAGGAAAGACACATAAGGTGGACTATATTTTAATTATATATATTAGATTAGATTATTTTTTTGGGGTAAAAAGATTAGATTAGAGTATTGTAATTAAAAGAGTCATTATTGTCACTACTAATTCCCTAAAATAAGATGCCAAGGATATGTTGCGCAAAGTTTCTCCAATAGGAGAAATTATTGCACTAGGATCCACAGTAGTAAGATATGACTATTACGTTAGAGCCATGCTAACAAACACTACAAGAAATAAATCTTGTTGCTACGAACTTTTTTGCTACACCTTTTGAAACATAGTAAAAGATATTAATTTACTATAAAATTTAGACCGTATCAAATAATCAGGTAATAAGACCATTATTTACTATGGAATTTAGATTGTAGCAAATAATCAAGTAATAAGATGGTTATTTATTACAAAATTAAGATCGTAGCAAATGAATGGAGAAAAATCAAACATTTGCTATGTAATTCAAATCGTAGCAAGTGAAAATGTAATAAGATAATTATTTAACATGACATTTTAATTAGCTTTAGTTAATTCACTAAGAGAAATGTCACCCCATTCCAAAATATCTAAATTTCATATCGGATCACATATGGAAAAAAGACTTTTTTTTTAAATATATCATTGAATTGAGGTAATTATATAAATACTATATATTTTCAAATCTATTTCAATGACTAATATTTTTTAATAATACAATACATTCAAATTATAAAGATATATAATTAAAATTTAAAGCCATTTACATGTAACAATATCCGCAAAATTTATTATTCAAAGCTTGTTTACTTCGATACTTTTACTATTAGCTACAATTGTTTATTCAGGCAATTATTTTAATATTAAGGCAAAATTACAATTTTAGAATAATATGTTGCACGTTCTGTGAGTTTGGGACACTAGCATACTCAATTTCAATTTTGGGATAGGAATTTGAAAATTTTTGATACATTTAGGACAATTTGCATCAAAATTAGCAATTTCACCGAAAATTGAAAGAAATCAAACTGATAATGCAGTCGCCGGTTAAAAATTGGGAAAGTTGAACACGTAATATGTGACGTCGCTTATTTGACATATTTTTTTGACGTGGCAATCCACATAGGATGAAATTGAAGGTAAATAAAAAAAATTAAAATTTTCATGTATAAATACAATATAAATATACAAAAATACATATATACATACACACACAATACATACATATACACAAACATTACATACATATATATATACCAAACCTGCAGCTGACTGCCATCGATTGCCGCAATGAGAGAAATTGATCGATCGAGAGATCAATTGTGAGAGAGAGTAAGAGAGAGATCGAGAGGGACGAAGGGGGGGGGGGGAGAGAGAGAGAGATAGAGAGAGAGAGAGAGAGAGAGAGAGAGAGAGAGAGAGGTGGGGTAGGGGGGACGTTGGCACTGGGGGCTGGTGTGGGGGGGACGGCGGCACTGGGGGGTTGGGGGACGGGAGCGCTGGGGGATTGGGGAGGGATGATGGCGGTGTTGAAAGGGTGGGGTGTGGGGGGGGGGGGGGACGGCGACGTTGGGGGATTAGGGTGATGGAATGGCGGCGTTGGGGGGGGGGGGGAGGGGGGGGGATTGGGGGTTATTTTTATTAATTTTTTTCACATGAATAATAATTAAATAAATAAAATTATAATGATTAATCAAATTTTAAAAAAACTAAAAAATATTTTTTATTATAAAAAATATGTTGCATATTTTAATAAGAAGTTAAAATATTTTGAGTTTTTTTGTATTCTATTATTACATTATTTATTTTACACAAAATCAAAATATTTCTACCTAAGTTTGCCAACAATGCATTATATTCCATGTGTATTTTTCCAGCCATAGGACATGACACGTGTATTTTTTCGGCTATTGGACACCGTTTGTCCTAAATGTGTTAAAAATTTTCAAATTCCTGTCCTAAAATTGAAATTGGGTAAGCTAGTGTCCCAAAATCACAGAACGGGCAACATATTGTTCTAAAATTGTAATTTTGCCTAATGTTAATGATGAAATTTATAAGGGGTTTAAATTTTGAATTTCAACAAGGACCCCAAGTGTATAATTTTTAATTTTTTTTGCAAAAATTCTAACAAAGAATTTTGTCAAAAAATTAAAAAAATATAAATTTTTATATTTCGGCAGAAATTTACAGAGAAAACCCAACAAAAATTATTTATTTTCCATGAAAATTCGGCCGAAACATAAAAAAATCTAGATTTTTAAAATTTTCAACAAAAATTCCGCCGAAATATAACATATAGAAAACACATTTCAAAAAACTATCTATTAAATAAATCAATGAAATTTTGGCAGATATTACCTAAAAATTTGGTAAAAACAATTAAAATTAACACAACTTGTTAATGTGCCATTACTATAAAATATATATGGTGAAATATGACAATCACTAAAATAAATTTTGTTATAATCATCGCGTATAATCATATATATAGATTAATCAACATATATATAATTAATTATTAATTTTTATAATTATAAAACTATTCAATTGGATTTGGAAAAACATCCAATTAGCATATTTGAATTGGGGGAATCATTTTTGGTAGAACCTATTTAATTTGTTAATTATGCTTAATTAAAATAAATAATTTAATAATTTAACCTTAGATTTAATGAAACTAAGGCTAAGTAATAAATTGATAATTTTCTGAAACATATGATAAGTAAAAAAAATATATGTTAATAAAGAATTAAAATGGTACAGCGGCAAGACTCCTCCTTATATATGTTAGAGGGTGTGGGTTCGAATTCCAACTTATACAAAATTTAGGTGCTTGTGGTCCACCATGGTGCAGAGTTTATGTTTGACGGTTCAATTGCGGCTAGGTGCAACGAGTAATATATAAAAAGAAGAGAAAATAAAAATAGTTATTTTGATAGAATTTAATTTAATTTAAATAATAAAAAATAATAATTTTGTAGCAAAAAGGTGGCCTATTAAAATTTTATTGGCTATGAAAATCATATCGTAGCGAAAGATGATAAGTTCATAATTAAAATTATTTTACTACGATCTTGAATTATAGCAAAAATATTTGTTATAACTGTATTACTTACGTTAGTAAACACGTAGCAATTAAGTAATAAAAAAATTTTGTGATAAATTTTGACCTTTTACTATAATTTTCTTACAATAAGAAAAACTCATTTTTCTTGTATTGAAATCAGCAATTTTGCTGGCATGCATCTTTTGTACTTTGTGTTTGGTCAATGAAGCTAGGGATTGCAACAAGTGGAGCCATTAAATAACTCTCCCTCTCTCATATATATATATATATATATATATATATATATATATATATATATATATGATCTCCAATAGAATAGGCATAGGCTTAACTACATGGCCTAAATTGCGACCTCATTTTTTCAAGGTGAGAATCAATTCAATAGTATACCCCTTTTCATTTATGTATAGGCACCTTTTGCACTTTATAACTATAAATTTTTTTCGATGCTGCAGTTAAATTTGATTTTTGGCCTAGGTTTTTAATTTAGAGTTTACTATGTTTTTAGACTAATGTTAGGTGGACTTGTTATTTATCCAGTTCTAAAAATGAAATATTGATTGTGAAATTAAATGTCTAATTATGACAAACAAATAATGTAATGATAAACAACCTCATCAATAAACAAAATGGTTGTTGGTTCGAGCTTTCAAAGGTTAGTTAGAGAGCTAACATTAACTTTTTATCAAAAAAAGAAAAGAAAAGAATAGAGTTGTTGATAATATATATAGAAATAACAGTAAGCTCACTACAAAATAATATTATTAATGATAAAACACTGAGCGATAATATTAAAATTGTCACAAAAAGTATATATTAAAGCATTAATCTTTGATTTGTTAGTAATGGGTTCTGTTAAATGATAATATTTTTTATTTTATCACTGCATGATTGAAGTGTGCTAAAATTCATTGTTTTAAGTTGTTACTATTTAATAGTACTATTGCTATGATGATAATAAAAATTTATAAACAAAAAAGTTGGTTATTATGATTTGTGACAATTTGTTTTCGTTGTAACAATGTATGTGGTTAATTATCAATGGTGAAAGCTTGATTTGGTATTCTCACCATTAATTTTGTAAAGATTATATTCATGACAAAATAAAGCTTTTTGTATTTTGTTATTCATTTAATACAATTGATGATGACTTTTACAATATTGTTAATAACTTTTTTTACCCACCCTTATATTTTCAAAAAAATTTTGTTTGGCTGTTTATAAATTGCACACACGGTTTTTTATCCATTAATTTATGAGATAGTTCATCCCACTATTGGGTGCGATGTGTAATCCAATTGCTTAAGATTGGATTGATAGGAGTTATAATTTACTGTATCATATCCTTAAATACGTTCTATGAGGCCCAAATTAAAAGATTTTTCATAATATACTTCTAATTCACACAGAAAAAAGAATACTACCAAACACCATTTGAAAGATATCTTTCAAAATAATACTTGTCATAAAACAAATTAATACAATAAATTTATAATAGATTTATAATGTATGTATCAAATGATTTTTCTATCACATACAATTCTTATATTAAATACAACCTAAAAATATCGTTAATAGCTTTGTTCCCGATTCTCTTCTTTTTGAATAAAAATATGTGTGGATAATTGAGTTGGAAATTTATGACTTGGGGGATGAATGGTGTGAAAAGAAGATGAATATGCCTATTCTTGAAAGCATTTGGTCAAGACTCAAGACATATGCTTCAAACCTTTACTTTCATTTTCAACAATTCAGATTGGTCCTAATGTTGACAAGTTAAAAGCGTGAAATCCAACAAATGCAACCACTCATTTGGAACAACATCACGACCAAAAGTTATGATAAGGATGCGTGTGTGCGCGCGCGCCTGTATGTATTTATATTATTATAATAAGAAAATTATTTTTGTATCTAAAATAGCAATTATTTTGTATATTTTATAATTTTAGCCCTTTAATATTTAGTGGAATCACAATATAATTATAATACGATGGGCAAAATTGAACATTCCCAACATATTATCATCAATTTGGATACTAATTTTTATAATTTCAAAAATTATCCTTCGATATTTTCCATACTATGTATGAAGTAAGGTTAAATATGTAATACACCACGTTAAACTACCTCCACATTTTGAGGAAAACCCATATTATGGAATTAAAACTACCATACAATTAATGCAATTTTATAATATGTGAAAAAAAAAATCAAATCAGATAGTTATATGATTAAAATAAAAAAAATATCACGTTATAATTGAAAAAATAGATACTTAATAATTTATTATAAAAAATAAATACTTAAATTTATATGCGCGCGGGAACTGCATGCAATGAATGCTAGTAATATATAAATAGAAACATTAGAATTAGAATTGATGTCTGCTTGACCAACTGGAACTTTCTTATATCTTTATTTCATTTTTGTCGCAAAGATTCTTAATTAATTTGCAACTATTGTAGATGCTTTAATATTATGTGCTATTTTAACCATAAAAAAATAAAAAAAATTACCCGAATATATAGTGAAAAAGATTATTGTCTCGCTACGAATTTTAATCTAAAATTCAACTGTTATATTCGACTTTTGCAATTTTCATTTTGTTTCCTTTTTTATTTGTTTTTCTTGTTGGACATCAATAAAATATGGCGATTAAAAGAATAAAATATCAACAACGTAACTTTTTCTTTATTTTCTTTCCTTTTTTTCATTTAATTTGCACAATTAATTACGGCATTCAAGATATCTCTTACCTAACCTAGTATAGACAACAATTTCTAAGAGGGCTTTTTTTGTTTTTTTTGACCTTATGTTCTTTATCAATTGTTGGAAACTTTGACATGTACTATAAGGAGGCATTGGAAAATTTTATACTATTCAGTTGAGAAATTGATATCTTTTAACGGTTGAATTTAAATATAATAATATTAAAATATATTAAAAAATAAATTTATAATATTATCATCTTCAATATAATAATTAAAAATTTTATTTAAAAGTTATTTAAACGGATAGCATCCCGTGAACCCGATGGCTATGGCCGAAGTCAAAACACCTTCTGCATAAAGCTTCTGAAAAGGTGCGCGGGATTACTTGGAAAACTTAAAGTTTGCTTTCTATTTTATATATTTAGCTACCAACTTCGAAACGATGACTAGTTATATATGTCCATCCATTTATTTTACATTTTGTCCCAAATGTACTCCTATTCTTTCCGTCTATGTTTCTTAAAACTAAACATTATTTTTGAAAATGACACTCTCATTCGAAGTAATGTTTTAAAACCACACAAATTTTCAACTATTATCCTTAAAGGATGTATTATCTATATTATTCTTAAAAAAAGTATTTTTATCCTATAAATGGCAATTTTTTTTATATAAATTTATATATTTTATCCTTTAGACTTCTTAAAAATTTTAAATAAGAACATCACCTTAAGGGTGAAATTGAAAATCTCCACATATTGAAATCAATTTGGATACTAATTTTTTGATATACCAATTTTATCCTTTAATTTACCCTACAAAATAATTATCACTGGGTTAAAATTGTGATGTCACAATCCAAAGTCATGTTCTCAACAACTACCATGGTTTCTCTCTCCACGTCCCATTTTCCATAACATTTTTCTCTCCACATCTTATTCCCCCATGTTCTTTTCTCCTCCCTTTTAAATTAGGCCAAAACTCCCATTAATTTTTCTCTAATTTTGCATTGATCAATGCTCAATTTCTGCCATCAAATCATAATTTTGTGTTACAGAAAAATAAACAACAGTTATTTTGCTTTGAATTGAAGGTATATTCTTATTGTTGTAACTTATACTCGTTTTCAATTTCCATTGTGTTAATGGTTTTATGTTTTTCCCTTCTCTCTTTTTCTCTCTCTACTTTTCTTTTTTTGTTTCTTTGTTGGGGTATACCATACAAGGTGTTATATTTTTTGAGTGTGAAATTGATTTCATAATTTTTATCTCTTCACTACATGTATTTATTCATTGTGTTTAAGATGGACAAGCCACATTATTTTATATTATTTAACAATTTTTTAAAAAATATCAATTAATTGGTAATAGAATATATGCGTATGATGGACACATATATGAGAATCAAAAAATAAATAAAATCCGATTCACATCAAAATTAAGAATTAGTACGATTCGAAATACATGAGAATTCATTGCCAAAATTGTTAACGCATAAATATATCGTGTCAAATATTTATGCGTGTCAAATTTTCGCCAATAAAGAATCATAATACTTACAACTATAATAGGCGCGCGGGAACCGCATGCGATGGTTGCTAATACAAATAAAAGAAATTTATATTTAAAAAAAAACTTTTAACTTTAGTAAAAAATTCTACATTTAATCAAACCATATATAATTGGATCAAAGAGGCCTCATTTTGTTTTTTAAATCCACTCAATTAAAATTATGACATAATACATGGCATACAACCAACCACATGTAACAAAATATGAAATAAACCGATCAAAGAGCATAACAATTTCATTGTACAAAGCATGCATCGCCTCGTGGAGAGAGACATGATATTAATCGTATAATTTCCCCAAAACTATATATATACCATTTATTCCATTGGCATAAACAAAAGATAGGTCGATGACATTTGGCTCGATTTATACCATTTTACAATAGCACGGCTTTTTGGGATTATTCTAAAAGATCAAATTCAAGGATAACAATGCCAACTAGATTTTTATACCGTCAAAAATAGGATCTAAGACTGAAAAAAAATGCACTTAAAATGAATAATGACCATGGATTACCAACATTGGAATCTTGGACAAAATCCCCAATTATAATTCTTAAACATGGTCCAAATTTAGACAAATTTTCAAATTTACTTTGACGAAATATGAAATATGAATAGGATTAAAGCATCTATAAAGTGGGATTTATGCCCTAAAGAATAACCTTTTCATCGTATTTTGAACTTAAGATAGTAGAATAGTACGAACATTCTTTCTTTCTTTCTTTCTTTCTTTTTCTTCGGGTCTTAAACCATCCCGTATTCAAAATGCATAGGTACCAACTAATCTAGATTCTAATTGGATTGAACACTAAGGTGTAAGACTTTCTCTATCAAGGACGACTGCATATCAAAGGCACAAACACGACACATGCATCTGATTAAATTAGTATAGCGTCAAACCACTGAGCTTCATCGCTCAGTTGTCGGAAGAAAATTTTGTTAGTGTGTATACGTATGTGTATGTAATGTTTATTCCAAAGTTATTTTGCCTATGCCATTCATAATTCACCACATTTGAAGGGGAATTAGGCGCGGTCTATGTTGCAGCCTTGCAGACCGGTCACTAATTCGATTTCTACAGTGAATTTTTGCAATAGTTTCTCCATTAACTAAATTTCAAAGAATCTTTTAATAAATTATAAATGATTAAGGTTGTAAAATTGAAGTAATTGCTCACACCAGCATATTTCAGTAGCCTAAGCCTCATGAAGTTTGGGCTTCTAGCCAGAGTTATTTCAGCCTTCTGCTTGATTCAATTAAAATTGCCTTGACCAGAAAATATTAGGCCCAATTTAACAATCAGTGAAAGCTAGAACGCCCAACAATGGCGGCAATTTTATTTAAGTGGCCCAACCAGGATGGGCCAACACTTTAAGCGGCCCAGTATCACTCTTTCGGCTTTATTTGAAATCGAGTAATTATTTGTTCTTTTTTGCTTTATAATTATCTCGTGTAAACCTTAAAAGAGGGCTTTATAATCTTGCAAGTGTACTGGGGAAATGCGAATTTCATAAGCCCATCTTCTGGAAAAGGAAACCCTGGCACATGAGAAAGGCAAGCAACGCTCAACCAATGACAAACGTGAAAAAAAAAAAAAAAAGAAAACAAAAAACCAATGACAAACATGTTTGGCTTTTAGCCTAGTGGTGGAGGCATCTATCTAGTACCATTGAGATCTTGGATTTGAATCTCTTGTAGTTTCTCCTTCCGCTTTGAATCAGTATGTGACGTTTCGATTGGTATTTATAAAATGTCCATAATTGATTGTGTTACAACAAAAATATGACAAATGTGTTCGAGTTCTTCAAAAGTTTAGGCACCAGAGCAAATTTTGAGTGTTGCACTTGCTATATAATCAATGACTCTTTGGAATAAAGCAAATTCTCCTATTTTGTTGTAATTCTGCATTTGATTTTTAGCTTCCTTTCTATTATGTTCCTGTTGCTACTCTGACTTGTGTTTTTGTTAATGCATTCATTTATCCAGCAAAAAAAAAAATGTCCCCACCTGAAGAATTCCCCAACTTAAAGACGAAAGGGTGCAAAAGTGCGTGTAAGATGGAGAATGATAATGAAATTTAAAAACAAAAATAAAATAAAACTTGAGAATAACTAGTAATATGAGAACAAAAATGTAATAAATTAATATTTGTATAAAGTTGAATAACAATAAAAAAGAAACTAACAAAATAAACACATGTAATTAAAAGAATGCACAGAGAGAAGAAGCTGGCGATTTAAAATTAATGGAAAATAAGATGGCATATCTATAAAACAAGAAAAAAGAAAAAAAAGAATGTATGAAAATGAGTGACGGGCTATCACTTAAAGGTTGGGAAATTACTCTATCCATTCATTATTATTCGTCTCTTTAACAAAAAAAAAAAATTTAAAATATTTGTCATTCACATATTTTAAGACTGCCTTTATTATTATTATTTTTTTCCAATATACCATTTCACTTTTATAAGTATCATTTTGTAATATGTTAAAAAGGCTCTCAACAACTCATTAGTCAGAATAATTAACTAAAAGAGCATTTAGACTTATTACTCTAAAATTATGATATTTAATTGTCCTTCTTAATCTTTGTACAAAAACCTTGATCGAAAATAGTTTATTATTGGTTGTTTTGATAGGGAGGGAGGAAGAAAATGGCTTTTTAATGGGGAAGGGTTATAGATGAATGAATAATTAATCCATATTAATGGACCTAGTGAGATTTAAATTTGAATATTTTAGAATATCTAGAGAGTTCATAGGATCTCTCATGAGATTTTTTTAAAAATTAAAATGGTCAAAATACAAAAATTTTGAGTCAAACAATCCCATTTCTATACATAATAGTATAAATTGCTCTTGTGATACACCAATTACAATATACTTGTCAACACTGGTTCGATTTAATCGAATTGAACTAGAATTTCCCAATTGATTTCTTAAGGGCAATTTCTTTTCTATTCCCCACTCATTTCATAGTAGACAAAATTATAGGCGCAAGCAAGCGACACCAGTTTGAAAATTTACCTCCTAATCTAAATTAGGAATAAATTTAATAATAATGGATGAAATGACTTGTTGCAATTGATTTGTTAAGAAATTTCAAACAAATTTTTGTGATGTGTACCAACTATATTAAGTACCTACAAAATTGTTCTAAAAAAAAATAGATGCGAGGGGATTCTTGGCTTTCTAAGGACCCGAAAAATAACGCCAGCACCCTATTGAATTAAATCAATAATGATCCTTAGAAAATAATTAAAAATAGGAAAAATGAATAAAATGTGAAGAAGTAAAGAGCAAATGAGAGCAGAGTGCTCGTAGTAATTGATATTGCACGAGGGCATCAGGCCTCATATGAATGAATAATTCAACCCAAAGAAGTTGGCATTGTGCAGTATCATTTTACTATATATATATATATTTTTTTTGGTAACAAAAGGAAGTTTCCAAACCCACTATGTCACATTCTTCTCCTCTGTAATCAACTCCAGCAGCTCACGTGGTGGCTCATCCCAAATCCTCAAGCTAAACTCACAAGCATGACCCATTTTCGCAAGCAAGTCCGCAGCTCTGTTTCCTTCTCTCCTTGTGTGAAGCAGCTTAGCCTCCCAAGGCATGTGGAGGAGTCTTCTGCAATCTTCAATGATCGGTCCGAGTGGATGCTCTTGGACATCAGCTTGATCCACTATGCTTTTGATGATAAGTGAATCCACTTCAATTTCAATCTTGGGAATTCTTCTTTCCCAGGCAATTTTCAATCCTTCTCTCAAACTAAGTAACTCTGACCCAATGATGCTAGCTTCTCCCAACCCTTTAGAGAACCCCATTACCCAGTTCCCATCTTCGTCCCGGATGAGACCTCCCGCTGCCGCCTCACCAGTTTGGGGGAAGCAGCTCCCATCAGTGTTCAGTTTCAACCATCCATGGGGCGGTGTCCTCCACTGAAAAGCTTCCCGTTTATCTTTTTTACGAGGTAAGGCATACGGGAAGGCGACCATGAGATCGAGCACAAGGAGCTTGATCTTATACACCACATCGTTAGTTGCCTCAATCTCCCCACGGAACACAAATCCATTCCTGGATTTCCAAAGTGTCCATATTGTTGCCAAGAAAATAATTTCCCATCTACAGCCCGGAACAAGCACGTTTCGAAATGATGCCTTCAAGGTATCCTGTAGCCAATTTGTTGTATCTATGGAATTGAGGCTCTGCCATGCAGCTGGATCGACAATGGACTCCCAAACTTTACGAGCATGTTGGCATTGCAAAAAGATATGTACCATGTCTTCCCTCACATCCTGGCAGCGGCTGCATCGGTCACTTGGCGCAAACCTTCTATCAAATCTGAGGGCATTTGTGTGAAGGCTCCGGTGATTGCATAGCCAAAGAAAAACCTTAAGTTTTTGTGGGCTCTTCAACCTCCAAATCCAGCTCCACTTGGACTGTTCATTCTTCGTGCCGTCCAAATCTCCTCTAAGAAACTCATACGCTGACTTTGATGAGAATTTCCCCACCGTCCCATCCCCCCACACTCTAGTATCTTCGGCTTGCATGTTATGAGGAATGGGCACACTTCTAATCTTGTTCTTAATCCCCTCCGGTATACTAGTCTGGATATTTGAAAAATCCCACTCCCCACCATGATTGATGATGTTTGCAACTTTCATCCGAGATTCCTCAAGGTGTACGGTTAAAGGTATCTCTTCCCTCAGTGTTTTATCCCCTAACCATTTGTCGTCCCACAACTTGATTGTTGCTCCGTTCCCCACTCTCCACCTTATATTCGCTTCCACTGCTTTAGTGCTCCTAACAATACCTTTCCAAAGCTTGGAGCTTTGGCTTTTGGGAGTGTGGTCGAGTATATCCAGCTGCTTGAGGTACTTGCTTCGAAAGATAACCTCCCACAATGTCAAGTCTTTCTTGATAAGCCTCCAACCTGTCTTAGCCAAGAGGGATATGTTCGTCTTTCGAGTCTCCCTCAAACCAAGACCTCCATCCTTCTTCTTTCGAATGATTTTTTCCCAACTGACCAAATGAATTCTTCTCGCGTTACTTCCGGATGCCCACAAGAAGTCCCGGTTCGTTTTGTCGAGTTGCTTACAAACTTTGGAAGGAAGCCAATCCGTGTGCATCACATAAGTAGGGATACTTGCTGTAACTGATTGAATTAAAGCCAGTCTCCCCGCCATGTTTAAATTTTTAGCCTTCCAATCCGACAACCTTTTCGCAACTCTATCAATTAGCGTTCCGTAGTGCGACCCGCTATTTCTTCCTTTGAGAAATCTAATTCCCAAATATCGCCCCAAATCCTCTGTTCTGCCAATTCTCAACGTGGAGGAGATTTCATTTCTCAAGTTGTGATCGGTTCTTGGAGCAAAGAGGACTTTAGATTTCTCATGACTAATTTTAAGTCCGGACGCCCCACAAAAGTCACCAAGAATTCTTTTGATTGTGTTAGCATTCCTAACCGAAGCCTTAGCCATTAATATGACATCGTCCGCGAACATTATGTGCGAAAACTTAGGGCCTCTCCTCCCAATACTAAAGGGTTCCCATAAGCCATCTCGAACTGCATCTTCGATCATATAAGTTAGTCGTTCCATACATAAAACAAAGAGGTATGGAGATAGAGGATCTCCTTGCCTCAAGCCACATAAGGTGTGTATTGGCTCAAGGGGCTCACCATTCCATAGAATTGCCGGATGATTGCTAACAACGCATCTCATGATCAAACGAACCCACCCTTCAGGGAAACCGAAGAACATCAGTGTCTGTCTCAAAAACACCCAGCTAACCCTATCATATGCCTTCTCCAGGTCGAGCTTAATGATCATTGGCCCCCTTCTACTCTTAGAGGCATGTAAGGTGTGCATTGCCTCTTTGAATACAAGGATATTATCATGGGTTCCTCTTCTGGGAATGAAGTTGCTTTGAATCGGGCTAATCAAAGAGAGCATGAATGGTTTGAGTCGCATCACAACCATTTTGGTGATAATCTTAAACAACACATTGCATAGAGTTATCGGCCGAAAATGTGAAATCAGCGAAGGATTCTCATATTTCGGTATCAATGTAATGAATGAGTTACCAATGCCCTCCGGTATCCTATAACTAGTGATACAACTCTCAATAAATTCATGAACCGAAGTGCCCACAATATCCCAAAACTGCTGGTAGAAGAACGCCTGAATACCATCAAGACCCGGGGCTTTGTATGGGCTCATACTAAACACAACTTCTTTGACTTCCTCCAAACTAACTGGCTGTTGGAGAGATTGAACTGCCTCCCTACATAGTGTCTTTTATATGGGACTAGTATGAAGGAGTTTTGGGTTATTGTACTCGCCCCTGAAAATCCTGGAGAAATAGTCATAGACATGCTCCTTAAGACGAGCTTCATTAGTGCACCATTCCCCATCAATTTTAAATATAGCAATTTTATTTCTTCTTCTTTTACAAAGAGTTGAAAGGTGAAAAAATCTAGTGTTTTTGTCGCCAAATCTAAGCCAATCAACTCTTGACTTTTGGAACCACAACATTTCTTCTTGTTGGAGAACCCCATCATATTCCTTCATAAGCTCACACTCCAAATAAGAATGGAATTCACTAGTACCTTGGGATAATCTCTTTTGAACTCCTTGAAGTCGACGTAGCAGTTGCCTTTTTTTGTGGTGGATGTTGCCAAAAACAGTCTTGTTCCAAACTTTCATGGTCTCCGGGATAGCAGCAATCGAGTTAAGAACGTCTCTCCCCTTGTTCCATGTGTTCTTGATCACCTCCTTACAGTCCGGGTGTTTGAGCCATGCAAGCTCAAACCTGAATGGTCTGTTTGAGATATTATTTTTTTGTCCGTGGCAGCAGGTGAGTATGGGATGGTGGTCGGAGTGTGTACGCGGGAGTACCAGCGCCATACCTTCCGGGAATTTGAATCTCCATTCAGGATTTGCAAGGCATCGGTCGAGCCTTTCTCGAATGAGACGTCCCCTCCTTCGGTTGTTCGTCCACGTGTAGGTCGGTCCTTGATATCCGATGTCCATAACACCCCATGTATCAATTCTCTCCCGAAATCTGGCACAACGAAGCCACGAGTGCTGATTCCCGCCACTCTTCTCGAATGTATTCGCGATCTCGTTAAAGTCCCCTGTTAAAAGCCACGGTTGGTGGACTTGTGTGCTGAAACTTGCCAAATGATCCCAGAGATCTTGTTTTCTCCTATGCTTCGGACTTGCATAAATCCCGCTGCATATCCAGCTCTCCTCAATGTTAGACCCAATTCTCGCATGGATCACTTGTGGGCACACCAGTAGAACCTCGACTCGAATGTTAGATGCATTCCATAACATCCATATACCGCCCTCTCGTCCCATCACCGGTGCACGACACACATTAGTGAAGCCTAGGCTCCTTGATATGCTATCCGCCCTCGCCTCCGCAACCTTGGTCTCAAGGAGGAAAACCACATCTGGAGAGTGGTTTCTTACAATTTCCCTACAGTGTCTCCTAAATTCCCTCCCACCTGCGCCCTGACAATTCCAAGTAAGAATCTTCATGGGTGTACCTTAAGATATTGAAGGAGGATCGAAGATTCAACTGTAGAACCGGCTATCTCCCGCAACAGCTGGTCCACAAGAATATTGCTCAACAAGCATTGGTGCATTCTCTCCCGGAGACTGAGGCTGACATCTAGCCTACAATCCCAAAGGTCCATCCTTTCCCGGCAGCTGTACTTCGTCATTCTCCCTATTTGCCCATACATTGGGTTCATTTCTATTGTCTGCACAAAACAAACCCTCATGCTGAAGCTGAAATTCATGGCAAGAGTGTTCGTCCTCTCTGTTGTGTGCCTTCCAAATTTTGTAGTATGGCTTGATCCAAGCTCACCGACTGGTGCGACTTTGAGATTCACCATTGGACCTAGGTAGAGGGTACGTACCAGTGGAGTTGTTGTATTTTCCTTGGGTTGCCTGCATACCCCCATGTGATAAGATTTCATGGTGGGTAGTGTGCTTAGTGAGCAAAGATTGGTTCTTACCCAATGGTTTTTTCCTTTGTACGTTGACCGATTCTGCATTAATTTTTAGAGGCCTTTGCGTTGTCAAATTTTTACTGGTGTAGCTATCGAAGGGCCGTTTTGTCATTTGTATGTGGGCCAACTTATCTGATTTCTGCATGAGTAACGTCTTCTTGCTCAGGACTGTTGGTTCTGAGTATGTCAAATTTGTTCCCACTTGTAGCTCTAGTGCTACTGCTAGGTCCTTTCCTATACTGAGCCCTTGCCTTACCATTCCTGACCATCATCCATTCTCCATACTTTTGGTCTTTTAGTTTCTGCAGAAAATCATCCTTAGCCGCTGGTGGGTCCGACTTAGGATTTCCCTCTTCGGAACTGGAAATTTTTTCGGCAACGCACTCTAAGCTCCGGTAACCAGCAATCCCACATTCAAGTCAACACCCTTTTAGGTATAGTGTAATTATAAATTTATTTATCTTTTTTTAAAAATTACAATTACCCCATCCAAATTTAAAATCTTATTGTAAACATTAATAAAGATAGTTTTCCTGCAATCATAGTAGTCAATCTGTCCACCAACAGAAGCACCTCGTCAAACCCGACAAAATTCCTCAATCAATTTAATTGTTCCATCAACTTTCACGAAGTGATTTTACTTTATTCTACTACAATCACTATTGGGCATCACTATATATAATCTGATACTATCACTATTTTTTTTTCTTCACAATTTCGAAATTGATTTCATATATATATATATATATATATAATTTATACGTATATATCTTGAAATTTTCAAGACCATGCGAATATGTTGGAAATGGGCTTAATAAGATGATGTTTTCAAGGGGTAATCTAGGATTGAACCATTTCGAATGGTAATCCATAGATAAAACCCAAGGAAAATATTATCTTTGTGTAAATAGAGCTGTGTAAAATATCCCACATCGGATATTTAGCCTTGACAATGCTAGTATTTATGTGGTTAAGTGTTGTTATAGTGTAAACTAAATAACTAAGTACCGCATATGGGCAGACCCCACACGCGCCCGCCCGCCCGACCCGACCCGGCTCCGGCCACGGACCAGGACCGGGTGCGGGCTCGGGCTCGGGCGTTTGGGCGAATTGTCTCGGTCTCGGGCTTAATTTTTACTGAATTACCCTTGGTGTAACGGTTTTATTCAAAATCTGAATTTTGAATTCCGTTACTATATTTAATTAACGCGGTTTGAAACGGCCAGACACGTTACCTGGTCAAACAAACACGTTTTCGAATGTGGTCTGTTTTTAATCCAGGTACATTGCGTGTCCGTTAGCATTCAGGCGGTTTCAACCATGCATTAATGTGTCAGAATTTATTCTGGCTGTCTCCTCCCCCTATATATAGCTGCCTCTTGGTTCCCTGCAAGACAAGAGAAAAGATAAAAATAGCAAGTATACTACTTTAAGAAATTTCAGAGTCTTAAGAGTGTATACGGTGTTTAGCTTTTGAGTGTGTGTTTTCAATTGCATACACAATCTCTAGAGTTGTTTAGCTTTCGAAGTGAGGTTCAACGTAGCAGTGCGGCTTGGAACGAACCTCTGGACTGTCTTATTCTAGAAGGAGTATCGCAGGCCCATCGCACCGGTTAGTGGGGCGAATATTTCTTTAAGGCAAACCGGCTCAACCCGGTGATTCAGTCGTGCTTTCTCAAATAAATACTGATAAGTTTACTGAACTTTGTTGTTTATTTATTTGTTTACGGCGTTGTTTGATTTGCTTTTGGCTATAGTGTTTGTACTGTAAACTGTTATTGCATTGTATTTATATTATCGAATAAATCCACCCACGAGAATATAAAGTTTTTGGATATTCTGTTTTATTGTTTCTAACAATACATCTCAAAATCTCATTGAAAACATTAAAAATATAAATCACAATTATATTCCACCCTGACAAAGAATAAAATTTGTTAAGTTAATATATACCATAAAGAGTATTTATATTTTTTTTTAGTTTATAAGAACTAATTTGTACTACACTATAACTCAATAGGCGTTGATATAATTTGCCCAGAAAAAAACCGTGCGTGACGAATACGCTAATCTAATAATCCAACAAAATTAAATTGAAGAGAAGTGAAGGACAAGAAAAAGGAGGGGGGGGGGAAAGACCACCCTAGCCCCTAGTAATTTAATTAATGAGCAACGTTGTACCTAACTAGGCCATATGTCCACGAATTTCACATGCATATTGTGAGAGATATTAAAACTTTGCTTCAATGTAACACCACCTAAATCCATTAATTAAAAGGAAAAACTACACTTAAATTTCCTGAAGTTCAATCAAATTATAACTAGAGCTCTTTGGGTATGAAAAAGTATATATACCTCTCTTAAAATTTGGGTCCAACTGACAGGTAACGTATTTCAATTATTGATACACTGTGATTTGCTTATATAAATAAAAAAATTATAGCGGAACTCCAATTTTATCATTTTTTCAAAAAATTAAATTTTTTTGTAGAAAATAATACTCTTATTAAAATTGATAATTATCGACAAGGAAATGAACAAACGTATCATTTTACATTTAACTTGAATTGTGAAATTTTTTATTTTTATTTTTATTTTTATTTTTTCTTAACATTTCGATAATGATAACAAAATCATTTCATTATCTTTTCCTTGGATGTTAGCCAGACGGCCCGGATCCAAATTTCATGAAAAATATGTATAATTTTTCATATCTAGAAAAATCTAATTGTAATTTAATTGAACCTCAGCGGGTTCAAGTGTAATTTTCGCTAATTAAAATGGAAGGTGCAAATGACAAAGATGGGTAGTTGTTATGACTAGTGACTCGGATGGTATGACTCAACCTCCAACACTTATAATAACCCGTGAAAAAAACTGAAGTCAACCAACAAACACCCCAAATATTGAATTTTAAATGTCACAGCCACGAGCAAATAATAGGACAATTATTGGACTATTGATACTAGCTTTGATCAAAGAAATATTATTCTCTCCTCATTCTAACTTTTTTTAAGTATTTGTGAAGGTATATAATTACATGATCGACTTAAGCCCTAGTTGTTCATGTTCTCAAACCACTTTTTTTTTTTTTTTGCTTAATTTTCAATTAGTTTAATTGCGATAGTTAATTTATTTTATCCACTTTTCACGCAAAAATACCACTTAGTTTTGTTTCCTAACTTTTTGTACACCTGCTTTACTATTATATTATCCCATCTACCAAATCACTCACTAACCATACTATTCATATGTAATTTATATCCTAAATATTTTGATGCGTATTACATATGTGTGTATATATTATATATAATACGTATATTTATTTATTATTTATGTTTTGAAAAAATGAGTTGGCTATATTGGAGATGGGACCCACTGTCCGCATAGAAATCAGGTAGTTGGCTGGCCGAATACTGGGACACGGGGCAGCCACTGAATCCGGTCCAGCGCAGCGTTTGCTCAAAAATAAATAATTTGGCCCGCACAAATACAAACTCCCAACTCACCACCTTTTGTCCTCTTCTCTCTCAAACCGCCGACGTCCTCTCTCTCTCTCTCTCTCTCTCTCTCTCTCTCCCTAAAACTTCCAAGCCATATTGTAAATGTAACATGCCCATAATTCCTATCAATTTAAAAAAAAAAATATTGTGCTTGGGATCTAGTACAAGACCACCATATTTACCCACAAAGAATTGGCCAATCAAAATCGGGCTTACCGAGGGCTTTCTTTTTTCTTTTTTTTTTCTTCATAAAGTTCCAATTTTGGTTTGCCTAAATTTAAAATAATTTTAGTAAGTTATGTAATTATTATATAATTATCGTACGAGTCGTTTAAAGGATATTATTTTGGTTTGTGCTTTTTTTTTTTGTTCAATTTGTTCCTAGCAGCTCCAATGATGAGTAAGGAATATTAGTTTAATTAATTTACTTTGCTGATATGCTAATGGCTTTAGCCATTATTTTTATTGTAGTTGATATTATTCAAATTGGATTATATATCATAAGAGTGTTAATTTATTAATATAATTTCAAATTAGGCAGTAAAAAAACATTGGGAAGTTTGACGAAATGTGTGAAATAATTCAGGAAATTAGAATTAATTCAATTAGTCAATCAATAATTTGTCAAATTTTTATCATTAAAGAATAAAAAAAGAAAAAAAAATCAGTGAGCCCTGATTTAAATGGAGAAGGTGATGCTCTAAGATATAACATCTTGAGTTCGATTCTCCACCCAACAATTTATACATATATTGGTGGGGAGTCGAACTCAATACCTTATAATTTCAAAGTCTCGACTTCAACAATTGAACTAAACCTCATTCACATTGTAATATAATTGCCAAATTTGTTATCATTTGTTATTTGTATTATGATGTTATAATTAATTTGTACTTCATAAGATATTGATGAAATGTAGTAATGGGAAATATTGGGGCTAATTGGATTTGGATTGGATTTCATTGAATCAGGTTTATAATAGATTGTTGTTAAAATGGATTACATGGAATGTGTGGTAAATTGATTGGATTGAAATGAGTTTAACTCGAATTGTAAATGAGTTTGTGTGGATCCTAGTAGGTTGAAAACGAAAAAAAAAATTGTATGCTTTTATCTAATATAATTTTGTACCTTTTTTTCCCTTTCTTTCTCTAACATACACATTGAATTGTACTCGTTTTTTAAACTTGTGGAATATTTTTTAACCTTTTTACCCCTTTCCTCTTGCTGTCTAACATAAACATACACACTGAATTTTGTAATCTCATCATTCATTTTTTAAACTTGTGAAATATTATAAAACTATAAGCTTTTTTAGTTGGAACAGTTTAGAACCGCCCACCCATCTAAAATCTCTTTGAACTCATTTCTAATCCAAAGCTTATTGTTGCGTATTTTTTGCAAGTATACGGATCGATCAAATAATAAATAAGTGAGTAGAGTATCGTTCTCATGAGAAACAGGATTATCAAGGACCGATTTTGTAAATTCTTTATCATTTAGACTTTGTAAAACAAAAATACGAGCAAATAAATAAAGAAAAGAAACAAGTAGGAAAAAAATAGAGCCCATGTTTCATCAATTGAATTTTTTCAAATAATTATTCAAAAAATCATATTTTTTGATTTTTTATCATCCCATGATCCAACTCACTAAAATATTTATAATCTCATTTCGAAAGTAAAAACAAACATACCAAAAAAATGTTATTTGTCTACTTTCATGATCACATACGAATTCCTTGGCTCTTTGCGCACAAGAGTTGTATTAGTTAAAAAATCCTCGCTAATTAATATAACCGATAGTCCAAGAGCATGATTATTTATAACCTATGGTTGCCTTATGTCTGTAAAATAAATAGTCAAATTTTATACACACCATTTCGTAGTCGAATATAAAATCTCAAAGCTTGTAAAAGTTGGTTGGAAATTCATAAGCAATAAAACCTTGAATTATAGATAGGATCGATAAAAATTTAATACCAAGGATGTTCAAATAAATTACATGAAAATCATCTCATGAATCCACCTAAAGCCTTAAGAAAATAAATTATCTAGACATAATAAAATTGACTAAAGGAAATAAAAACATAAAAGAAAACATAAAACAAACTATTATGGAGCTTTTCCGGCAAGCAATTAGGAGTTGAATCTTCGTGGTTGCCACGCCCTCGTCGAATTCTTTTTTTCAATATGCCATCCAAGTTAATGGAATAATGTGGGGAAAAACCTTATTTATGGATGTGGGAAGATAGCTAGCTAAATCCTAATCGGAATCAAATTTACTTCTTTTTTACTCGAATTCAATAAAGATCAAATTTCCTTGTTCGTTTGTAGAATCCTAATAAAAAAAGGAACGGTGTCATCGAATAGTAATTTTTCAAGACTTTTAATACTTTTTTATTAAAAACAAAGTTTATTTACACTTAATTAAATTTTAATAATATAATCATTAAACTTTATTAATATTTAATAAAAAATATAACAATTAAGCACATAAAAATATATAAATTTTAGACTTATCACTTATTAAACCCAACAAAAATACAATTTGTTTCAATCCATTCGTAAAATTTTAAAACCCTGATCAAACGTTGGGCTATTGAAGGACATCCAAAATTCAATTACCCTTCGCTTTCATATTTGTTTATACATGATAATATTTGTATCCATTTATCAATATTTGATTATAGATATTCGAATTATAAATGAACAAAAACATGATAATCATACATTCAATTCATTTAATATTTGCCTCGAATTCATATTCGTTTATATATTATATCATTTATAGTTTAGTTGTATACATTAATCATATTCAATAAATCATGTTTGAAAAAAATAATTTGTGTACTAAAATTTCATGCGTTTTTTTAAAAAATTCTAATTTTTAAAAATTAACCGATATATGTATTTATTTATTTTTACAATACCCATGCTATGCTGAATATTTTTTGTTTTAAATTATCACTTCAATAATTATATGTTTTAAACTTGATATATTATAAGATATATAAAAGTTAAAACAAAACAAGTCATTCATATTATAAATAAAATATTATATCAAATAATAAAATGAAAAGAAATTGAATATTATATCTTCATAACTTGCAAAGATATAAAAATAAACATATATAATTTTTATGTGTTATTAAGGAAAGTATATGAATTATGATATCTATATATGCATACATATACCTAAACTTTTATAAATAAACAAAATTACCAATAAAAGAATATGAATTAAATTATCCGCAATTGAATAGGATACATGAAGGACTCCATAATTAGGCACAAATATTTAAATATTTATATAATTTTAAAAGAATTTATAATAAAATATGGATACATTCTTTTTCAATTAACATTCGGTAGATATAATTATAGATATTGAATTTAAATATTCTTCAAATATTTATATTCGTACCAATATTTAATAAATTAGTTCAGCGTAGAATTACGTCTACACGAAGTTCTTGTGAATATTAACCATAAAAAAACAAAAGAAGTTCTTGTGAATACGACTATAAAAACAGTATTTACAGTAATTAAAAGTCATTACACACCATGGGGCTTATTAGGAGGCTATGCTGAGCGGTTGACAGCAATTTTGACCCCTACACCCGCTCACACCTAATAAAAGCTAATTATTGCATCCACCAAAAACACAATAAAACAAAAGCCAAAAAAGAAAAAGTTCATCAAAGTAACAGGCACGCCCAAAAAGACTTGCAGATATATAAATAGGAAAGAAAGAAATGTAAAAGATTTAGCAAAAATTACAAGATCCTTTGTTTCATCTCTCTCTCTCTCTCTCTCTCTCTCTCTATCTCTGTGTTTGTTAGATTTCTTGTTTCTCTCTTCCTTCTTTGCTCGCCCCTCTGCAAAGAAGAGAAGGGAGAAACAAATTCTTTTCAGTTTTCTCAACAAACACAACAGAGAAATACACAAAATACACACACACACACACACACAAAACACACATATATATATATATATATATATATATATTTCTGGTATTGAAGTTGTGTTATTTGCTGGAAAGAAAGGGAAAGAGGGGAAGAGATGTTGGTTGCAAACAGTTTTGATTTATGGCAAAAAGATGCATTCTTTTCGGCGGCAGAGGAGGTTCAGCGATCTGCCGACATGTGAGTGCGTGTTTTTGTGTGTCAATTTTGTATATAATCATGTCTTGTTTCTTCATTTTTGTGTTCATTCTGTTCTGGGTGATGAATGTTTTATCTGGATCTCTTTGATTCTGTGGATTGTTGCCTTGTATTGGGTAAAGTTTGCGTCTTTACTATTTTTTTGCTCAATTTCTGTGTTCATTTTTTCTTGTTTCCTTTTTCTTCTGGGTCTTGAGTTTTGAGTTTTAAGTGTGAATTATTTGTGCTTTTCTTCTAATTAATTGGTTGTATATTGGAGATGATGTTTGATTAATAGGTTGAACTGCGGTTCTGGTTCTGTATGTACTTGGCTTTTTCAGTAAGCAAGAAGACGGGGAGAAATTAATGGAAATTACTGAAGAGACTATTTCTAAAATATAATGGAAATTCTTATATTTTATATTAGTAGTTTAATACTTGCCCAGTGTCACTTTCTTTGTTTTTTCACTTTGATTCATTGCTTGCAAGTATAGAGTTTCTGTTAGCGCGCACCATACTATGGTGGTTTATCGAAATAGCACTCCAAAATTGTGTCCTAAAAGTGGCAACTGTTTTGCATTCTTGCTTTTGCAGAATGGAATCGTCCTATAGGACATGGCTCAGAGCAAGGAAAGATGGGTTGATCCCTCAACACTTAGATGAACTTAGTCGGGAGCTGCAAATGGCTTTAGGCACTGCAAAATGGCAGGTAAATAAACACTTCAATTCATTTCATCGTTTTCTCCTTTGCAGTGTAAGAAAATTCACTTAGTGAACTTGTTAGTTTTGTCATGTGTGTGCATGCTCGCGCGTGCGTGTAGGCGTGTGCACCCCATTACATGTCAGCATATGCGTAGTCTTTTAATGAGTTCTTCTATATTATGTGTAGTTGGAAGAGTTTGGAAGGGCTGTTCGTTTAAGCTACAGAAATCATGGTGATGATATCACAATTAGCAGACATCAGCAATTTGTTTCAGCAATAGAGGACCAAATTTCCCAAGTTGAAACAGCATTTAAGGAATCATTTAATGTAGAGGGCAAGAAACCGTTTCGTTGGGTAAATTTGGATGAAGAAGAATGTGATGATTTAGCTAATTTTCTATCTGGAACATCCAGACACACCACAGATGAAGTTACAACGCCTGAAACAGTAGCAACTTGCCCACTTAATCTAAAAGACAACACAAAAGAAAATATTAGCAATCTTCAAGAGAGTCTTGAAGGAGCTGTGGCAAGTAGTGAAGATGCCAACTGCTTTATGGAACCAGAAGAGAGCCGATATCAAGAAACAGGGGGTGAAATTATCTATCAAGATGACAGGATTGCTAGTGATCATCGCAGAACATGGAGTTTACCGAGTGTACTTGAGATTGTTATTGATAAGGATGATAAACAGAAGAACTCAATGAGTGCGGCAACACCAAAAGAGAAGGGTTCTAAACCTTTCTTTTGGAGTTCAAGAGGTGAAGAACATTCTAAGGCAAAAGGAGTAGCATTGAGCCATACCCAATTCAGAATGATCAATTGGATAAAGCAGGTTAGTCT
This sequence comes from Petrea volubilis, assembly GCA_026212405.1. Taxonomy (NCBI): domain Eukaryota; kingdom Viridiplantae; phylum Streptophyta; class Magnoliopsida; order Lamiales; family Verbenaceae; genus Petrea; species Petrea volubilis. The sequence goes on from CM047870.1 coordinate 29,073,926, forward strand.
CGGTGAGGATTTTCTTATTATGATTACTTGTATGAGCTTGATGCATCTATAGATATGTATAATTGGGTATTATTTGTTACTGATGCATCATTGAATTTTAATGCACAATTATTGTTGTTCACTAGCAAACTTCACTATTTCTAATAAAAGCTAACATTCAAAGTTTTTTTTACTTGTAAAATGTTGGTCTTATTATGAGTTTTTGGCTAACATAAGATCCAACAACTCATATTATGATTGGGAAACTTGTGTTTGGTAAAATGAGAGCATATAAGCACTTTCTAGTGTAGTCTTGACTTAATGGTGTCTCAAATCATTGATCTCGTATAGAAAAATATTGCTTGAGAGGGTTGAGATGTGGTATTAAAAATGCTTAAGGATATTATGCCCTTTTACTGTTAAAAACTAGACAGCTTTCTTCTTTTTTAGGAGCTTATAAGATCTAAACATCTTATATTAAGGCCTTATAAGCAATTTCATCAATAGGGATTTCTTTATTTTGCTCGCATTCTTCACTGTACGTGGAGGATTACTATCTATACAGTTCTTTGTTTCTTTAGTTACTCCAAAGTCCACAATTCGAGATGCAAATAACATTTTGACTCCGTAACAATTTTTCTCTGCAATACTTTTCCACTCCTCGGGATTGCTTTAAATTTTATAGTTTTTTTTAAATAATCTGAAAGATCTGCCTATGGTTTACAGCGCTTGAGAGTAGGTCATCGAAGCCCGAGACAACAACAGGTTTCACCGATGTCGCCAGTTACTTCTATGCGTTTCGTACTTGCTTTGATGCTAACTGTTCTTTTAGTCGGTATGTTCTTTCTCTGGTAACTTAACTGATGATGCACAAGAATTAGTGTTGGCTGTTAGGGAAGTGGCTTATATGCTTAGCATTCATTTTTCCACTTTATTAACTTACTCGAAATTTATTTACTTAACTCAGCCTGTGTGTGTGTACAGAAGATGAAAACCATGGAAATCAGGCTAAATTTTACCCTTTTGTTTTATGCAGTGCCTTTTTTGGTCTATTCGACTTAAGCCATGTCGTGCTCCATTGATTGTCAGCAAGCAAAGAGGTATAGAACATTGGGTAATTGGTATTTTGCACCCTTAGATTAGGCTCATTTGGTATTTTGCACCCTAAAATTATAAAATTGGCAGATAGCACCCTCCAATTACAATTTCCTTGGAAAAGTGCACCCCTTTCACTTTTTGACTAAAATTTGATTTTAAAAAATGATTAAACTATAATAAAAGGGATAAAAATGGTCATTTACTATTTATATATTCCTTAATATGAAATTAACTTTATCAACTCATGGAAAAACACTAACTGAATCATGAACTATTGAAATAAAAGAAAAGGGAGGAAGGGGGGGGGGGGGGGGGGTTATTAGGGGAATGCCACAGATATGGCTAGCTACCAAGTCTAGCTTGGTATTTAGGCAACCAAATCTAGCTTCGCATTTATGTTCCAATACTCAAGTTCTAATCAGATAACAAAATAGTAAATTCTTCTTGGCAACAAGCTTTCGATGCAGTTGAAATAAGCTACTAATAGATCATGATCATTGTTTCTAAAAATTAATTAAATAAAATGGCACAATTGAGGTATTGTGGATTAAATTTTACTACAATCTAATCTGCATAGACCAAAAATGATGGGAATAAATGCTAGAAAATAATAGTGAATGTGAAACTCAATTGGTCAAGCATTGATGTGATATTCATGTAAAGCATCCTACTACAAAATTAAAAAAAAAAAAAAAAAAAAAAGGAGTTCTGTGGGAGTTATTTATGAAAATTTATTGACATGGTATGAAATGATGGTAATGCTACTGATCAACTATAAAGGAGAATGAGAAAAGAGCACATGTCATCTTCCTTCTTCCAAAATCTCCATAAAACATAAAAGCTTCAAGAGCTCTTTTAAAGGACCATTTTATCCCTTCAATTCTAGTTGAATCATTTTCTAAATTCAAGTTTTAGTTAGAAAGTGACAAAGGGTGCACTTTGTCAAGGAAATTGTAATTGGAGAGTGCAATATGGCAAATTTACAATTTTAGGGTGCAATGTGCCAAATAAGCCTAAATTGAAGGTGCAAAATGCCAATTACCCTAGAACTTTCATACTTGTTATATAATGATAGCTGTGGTAGTTTGAATAATGATAATAAGAAATTGAATGTTACTGTGAGGAAGAACATGCGTATTTGTGTAATTTGTGACTAGAGTATTGGCAATCTTATATGTATGTGTAAATTTATGTGCTTTTATTCAATATCTCGATTCAAAGAAAGAAGATTCCATAGGTGAAAGGCCTACAGCGAAGAGATTGGACCTGAGTTGTCTTGGTGCCTAATTTTTTTTTTTTATTTTTTATTTTTATGTTTTAGTTTCAGGACCTGAGTTTTGCGTCAACAATGGGGAGAGTCGTCTAAGTTGAAGGGCTCTTCAAGTGTGGATGTCGGTTTTAGTTGAACGATGGCTCCATGCTTTGAAGAGCCATTGCCTGCTGAATCCAACGTGCTGATGATTTTAATTCCAATCCAAATTGTAAATGGAACAATCTCAAGATTATAGAGATTAGCATAGAACACAGCAGATGTTGTATCTTTTCCTTGTCAAAATGATCCATTTAAGCTAAAGTACTAAGGATATTATTACGGTTTATGCATCTTATGCATACTCCTTGAAGGCTTGTATGTACATAAATGTTTGTTTTTGAGTTGGGACTTAAATGTAGAAGTAACATTTCTCGGCATAAATGTGATGAACTTGCAACACAAAGTCAAGCGTGAAGAATCCTGATTAGTCGTTATGAGAAATTCGCCTATTTGGCACTGTCATGGGCTAAACTAAAACGTGGTTTTTATAATGTTTTACTGTAATTTCAGGTATTGTGCCACCATATTAAGATGCTGCTGCTTATAGAGCTGAGGCTTTTGTCCACACACGATGAGTTGAATGAAAGAAACCATCAAATAGATACAATATTCAGATTGTTGCCACCAGAATGCTCCATACCATGTTCAAAGCGCAACTGATTCAACTTGCATAAATATACAAGAAAGAGTACATTCTGAGAACTAAGGAATCAAGAGAGTTTTCAAGTGCCCATAAAATGGCCCGCTCTAGTTTCTCACATAGGTACAGAGATAGAAGTTACATGATTCTTTGCATTATCTTGCGTCTGCAGATAACAAAGCTATCTTCCAAAAGTATGATCCTTGAATGAGATCGATCCGATTAGTTTAACACAAGAAGAAGTTATATTATTCCAGCCGTGAACTTCTGGCAATGGCAACACCAACCGGCAATCATCTGCATTTGATTTGTTCTGAGAACACAGGGTACACAAACCCGACCTGACCCCGCCCCTTCACGGCTGAAATGCAACGGTTCTGCATTGGCAGACACAGATTTATCATACAACAGAAAACCTGGGAAAGCTCCTGGTAATAACAATGCTGACTGAATACCTACAAACAAAATAGTTACAACATATTATGAGCATGGATTAACTGATAAATAGATGATGTTCTTTCATTTTGACTTTACATGTTCTACGGCAGTACATTTCTTCTAAAATGTTATAACATACAGCATGTGCTTAAGTACAGCATATTTTGAAGAAAACCTGAACTGCAAGGGGGGCAGTAGGAACATATGTTGCAGGATTTTTGGCATTTGGCAAATACGTTGTTGGTTAATGTCAACACAAGCCAGCTTCAAGTTCCTTCCTGCTGCCATTTCTAAATTTTCTACCTTTAATACACTATATATATATATATATATATATATATATATCTTAATGAATAAAACAAGTTTCTTATAGACACTATTTTTACTTATTGCTGTCACCTACAAGGTTAGAAGTCGTACAAAACAGAGTAATTGTATTTCATACAGTGCCAAAGGTGAAGGCTATGTTTGTTCTTTGATGACTGTACTTCTCAGTTCTCACAGGTACAAATATATGATTGAAGTTGAGGCTCTGTAATAGCAGAATGACACTCTTTACATGTACAATTGCTATCCGTTTGAAGCTTATGGAGGTATACTTACATTCAACTCAAATTTGAGAAAGGTATGAAGTGTTCAACTGACAAAATAGATAAACCACGGGGAGTTTTGAGCACTTAGAAATCTTAGACAAATGTGAATGAAACACGCAACAAAACAAATACAAACACAAAACTCAAGAATCTTACCAAAAACATGGCTTCTCTTTTCAGACTTGTATGAATCAATCTCCTTTCGTAATGAATAACTCTAAATCACAACTTCTACAACACCAGTTTCTTTGGAGCCAACTGTTATCTATCAACTCCAAAAAGGCCTTCTCTTCTAATTACAAATTCACAAGAAGAATCAGGCAAATGTGGTGCGAAAACGACCTGAATGAATCTCCTGGTCTGTATATTTTCAAAACTTTCACCTTCCTCTCCAACTCTCTGCTCCTCTCTCCACATAAACAATCTTGTGTTCACACAATTCGCCCACGACAATCCTAAAGCCGCACAGACCCTTCTCCCGGAGGAGCACAGAGACATCGAATTCCCAATCCTCAAATTATCCTTGGACTCCATCACATCCACCACGTGGTTCGTCAGCACAACAGCCAACCCAAATTTCTGCGCAAGAAACCTCAACTTTGACGATATCTTGAAAAACATACTCGATCTCCGCTTCAATTCAATAGGTGTATTCTCAAACTCCCCGCGGAACAATGCCGCTATGGAATCAATTACTATAAGCTTGATATTTAACTTGGGTACGAGAAAATCTAAGTCAGGCAAAAACTTGAGCAGGTCATCGGCGGATTTGAGGGGCCCAATGAAAATGTCGTCCAAGGGGTTGTGGGGGAGGTGGGGTCTGTAATAGAAGGAGAGCTGGTGGAGACGGCGGATGGGGAATGGGAATTCGGAGTGGAGATAAAAGGAGGAGGCGGCGAGGCCGCCGCGAGAAGGGGGGAGCTGGGCGGCGAGAAGGAGCTGCAGGGAGAGCTGGGTTTTGCCAGTGCCGCTCTCGGCGACGATCTCGGTGATGGCATTGCAGGGGACTCCGCCGCCGAGGAGGCGGTCTAGAGCGGCGCAGCCGAGAGTGAGTTTGGGCGTTTGGGCGGCGAGAGGGTAGCGGAGGAGGTCTTCTGGTTTCATTATGGTTTTTTGGTCCAAAACTTTGAATTGGAGGCGCTAAGTGGAAACTGGCAAGGTGGAAATTTGAAATAGGAAAATGTCATTTGGCCCCTGAAAGTTTAGAAGTGTAACAATTCACCCCGGTTAGTTACCTAATATTACAATAGGCCCCTCTCTCTCTCTCTCTCTCTTCCCCTTTTCCACTTAAATTGCTGGTGAAATGAATTTGTAAATTATTAATGGTTGCACATTAGGTTTTTATCAAATCTGGAGATTGCTCCTTATAATTCTCTCAGGCAAACAGAGTATTAATTTTTTTTTTTTCAAAAATGAGCTTTTTTTTTTTTTTTTTCTTTTTTGCTGTACAAAAGAAGAATGTGGGCTAGCTTCTTCTACACACACGATCGGTAGAAATATCACAAATTAGGGAAACAAATGCGGCCCAAAACTATTTGTAAAAATGGATAACTATGTTTACACCCCGTGTAGTGAAATGTAATTACTAATGGATCCCTCACATTTGACTAAGTCATTTAGACCCCTTAATTTATGTTCTATTAACACATATCCCTTCCTTTAGGAGTTGTCAGGGTTTTTGGCTGACGATGTTAGTTTTCCATCGCAAACTCCCCAAAAATACCCCTCCATGGGTGGAAAATCAACTGAAGCGATTTTTATTTTTTATTTTTTTTGTATGGCCTATAATGTCCTAACGGGTGAATTATTGACACTTTGGAGATATTTGAGGGAGTTATTTGTAATAAGAAAGTTGACGAGTGTAAATGCAATTTTATATGTAAGTTCATCGCTTTGTTTTAATATTCCTTAATTGATTCAAATTCAAATTATATACTTAATTAAATTCAAACTAATGATACCTAAACTATATTATTTTCAAAATCATTTAATTTGTTTTAATATTACTTAATAAAAATAAATTAATATAGATAATTTTTTGTGAAATAATATAAATTAATACAACAATAAAATAAAGGGATAATGACAACTTGCACCCCTGAACTTTATCCCTTATAACACTTATCCCTTTCAACTTCATAACATAACAATTCAGCCCCTCCACTTAACACTCAAAGTCAAAAAAGGTGACAGAGTTAAAAAAATCCATTTGCTAGACTTAGCCACATCATCCCTTTTCTAAAATACCTAAATTACCCTCTAGTCATTGGAGAAAAAAATATTGACTTTGAAAAAAGCCACATTATATTTTTTTATTTAAAAATATTCATTTTATATAAATATTATAAATTTAAAACTTAAATATATATTATTTTTTTATATAAACAAAAATATCATATAAATTCAATTAATTTAAATAAATAAAAAATTTAATGAAATTACATATTCAATAATAAAAAATAAAAATAAAATAAAATAATTATAATTTTCTAACTTCTTCTAAAAATAGAAATTTAAAATTTATATTAATTAAATTGGTTAATTAATTAAAATAAGAAAGGGAAAAAAAAAATACTTTCACATTTAACACCATTCATCATCTTCTTCACCACTATCCTCCCAGCCCAAAATCACACCTGCCCCAAACCCCCTACCGCCCAAAACTGCACCTGCTGCATTCCCCCACCCCCAATTCCCCATCACATCCCTTTCTCCCCCTAAATTTTCTTCAATCCATCCCCTACCCCCTCGTTTCTCTCTCTCTCTCTCTCTCTCTCTCTCTCTCTCTATTTGCATGTGTGTGCGCATATATATGTATATGTATACGTATGTGTACAAATATATATGTGTGTGAATAGTATGAGGGTAAAATGGTCCTGCATATTACGACAACCACTAGCAACAGTTATAATTGATTAAGTCAACGGTCACGTTAGCTTGCACAAATGGTCCGCTTAACAGGATGGATTCAAGGGGTTGAATTGTTACGTTATGAAGTTTAGGGGGTAAGTGTTACAACGGGTAAAGTTCAGGGATGCAAATTGTAATTAGCCTTAAAATAAAAGGTTGATTTGAAATAGTTTTATGTTATGTATGAAATCTCCTTCTATTCTTTTTTTTTATATATATATATACTTTAAATTATTTTGTCCGTCTTCTTCCCAAAACCTAACCTTCTCATTCCACAACATCCAACTCTGGCCACAATCCAGCCAAATCTTGCCGTTTACCCCAACGTGGTCTTGTCAAATCACTCAAGTCACCCCAACAACCACAAAGAAAACAATTTAAAGAGGAGAAAAGCATCCACACCAGCCAAACCAAGAAGAAGAAGATTGTCTCATCGAGCAAATCAAACTAAACATTCATGGGCGAATCATTCCTGCGCACAACTGCTGCCACCATTACCAAAAATAAGTATTTTGGCTTTTAGTGTCTCACTTTACCAAGAACTCAAAAATACATTTGAAAATATAGAGGTAATATGGAATTTAATCTAAATTTTCCTCATTCGTGCATTAAGTATTACTAGATCGTGCACTTATATCTTACACATAATTTTTTGGGATAATTACATCTACTACCCCTTGGAAGATTGGAAACTACAACTGGTCCCCCAAAAATTTTCAATATTACAACCACATTCCCTAAGAAATTTAAAAATTACTAAAACCCCCCTCGTCAGCCGGTTCCCGGTCATTTTTTAAAAAAGTTCCGGTTCTACCCCTGCTTTATTAATTATTAAAATTAAATTAAAAAAACCTAAAAAAAATGTTAAGGAATAATTACATCTACTACCCCTCAAAAGATTGAAAACTACAATTGGCCTCCCAAAAATTTTCAATATTACAACCACATTCCTTAAGGAATTTGAAAATTATCAAAACCCCCCTCGTCAGCCGGGGGTTTAATTTGATATCTCACTTTCCTAAAATAGATGAAATTTGTGCTAGCAAATACATGGCAAGTAAAATAAGATTCCATAACAAAAAAAAAAAGTAAAATAATTAAGATTCAAAGCTATAAGTTTATAAACAATGCCGACATACTCAATTTCACCATGTGCAAGGTTTGTTGGAATTGAACTTCTTGGTGCAATGTTTGTGGGCATTGAACTTGTTGCTTATTGCTCAAATTGCCTATTTCGACCTTGAGTGTCTTCATTCTCTTTTTCGATCGAGTAAGGAAGGCACCAATGTGAGAACCCGTGTATTGGACACCAATAAAACAATTGTTGGCATTTCTCGGCGTGTCCGCAATCTTGATAGTTGTTTTTCTACCACAATTTGATTGATTGCAATTTTCTTTCCTATACTTTAAACCCAAAACACTAGAGGAACCACTAAAAGAAGCTATTTCACATATGTAGTAAAGATGTGGTGAAAAAATACAATCTAGCAACACACATATATATAGAGAAGTGAGCAACAGTCAAAATGAAGAAAGAGCAACGACTATTTTCAAATGGCAATGGCTAGTCTTTTTAAGCCCAGAAAATTTGAACCAAAAATTACAATTACCCCCCTCATTAAAATCAATATTACAAAAAATACCCTATATATATTATTTAATTACAAAGGGTAAATTTAGATTTTCATTCATATTTTGGCTGACGTCATCCAAAAATGACCGGGAACCGGCTCACGAGGGGGGTTTTGGTAATTTTCAAATTTCTTAGGGAATGTGGTTGTAATATTGAAAAATTTTGGGGGATCAATTGTAGTTTCCAATCTTTCGAGGGGTAGTAGATGTAATTATCCCTAATTTTTTTAAAAAATAAGTAAAGTTTGATATTGACTCGATAAACAAACTCCTACAATTATTTTAATTCATTTTGAGAAAAATTAATGTATGTCTAACTAAACAATGGATAAATAAAATGTGATTGATGTAATAAGTTTCTAACAATTTTAATTGCTAGATAATAAGTAAATATATATGAGAACAATAAGTTAGTTTTTATTTAAGGACATTCATGGGACTGTTTTTTTTGTGTATATATTTATATAATTTTATAAAAAAATTTAGATTGCAAGAAAAATTAACAAATTTGGTGATCACATAAACTATCAATAATATAAATATAATTCAAGTGTATCATTTGATAAAATTATTTTGTATATATTCCCTTTTCAAATGTAATTTACATTGAATATATATAATTTAGTATTATGCATAAAATAAATTTTTATTTGATGTTTTAAGGTATTTTCACACTTTTTTTTTGTTAATATTTACACTCTTGCACACCCATATTTTTTCACACACTGATTTAGTTGGTGAGATTACCGGAGATTCGGGGTTTTTATCTGGGGTTGCGTCATGTTTGGTTAGTTAGACAATCAAAGATGAAAAAACGATTTTTCTTGCCTTAGCTGGTATTGTTCATGAGAATTGGAGAGATTACCATCTCTAGGGGCAGGTGAGATGAGCATAAGAAGGTGGAGATTGGTTGTCGTCCGGAGTCCGCAATTACAATTATGTCATCGACTATAATTTTTTGTAATTTATTTGCCAACGATATTTACAAATCATAACAAAATATTTTGTTGAAAAAGAATCATTTTTTAGGAATAACATGAAATTAATTTTAATTAAGAAAGTAACTTTTTTTTTCTATATTTAAAAAGCTAATGATATTAATAGACTTTTAAATTAATTTAACAATGTACAAAAAGTATCTATCAATTCCAAATTTTTTTTATAGGGGATATGTATTTTTTTTTTCTATATTTTTAACTTCAAATAATAATGTTGGACTTTTAATAAATTGAAATTTTAACCTAAACTTAATTATTTGTTAAATCAAGTTGTTAAATTATACAAACTAAGGATAAGTAATGACTTCATAATATTAAAAACAATAAATTTGTAATCTTACCTAACTTTGATAAGTGTAAAAACATAGCAATATATAAATAAATTATCAACATGGGCTAGCGGCAAATAAACTTCCATGCCTCATGCGACACCTGAGTTCGATTCTAGGTTAACACATATTATTCCATTGTGCTTGTTCTCTTGTGATGGCTCAAACCATAGTTTAAATTGAGACAAGCACAAATAGTGCCATTGATAGTCACATCAACAAGGGTCGAATCCAGGCTAGCACATATTGTTCCATGCACGCTTGTTCCCTTGCGACGGCTCAAACTATGGTTCAAATTGCTACAAGCACAAATAGGGACCATTGAGGGTTCGAGTCGCGCAATGAACAAGGGTGCTTAATTGAGGGTTTGAATCATGATTGAGTTTATGAATATGCTTTTCGGAAGGAAAAATATTTGTAACAAAAAAAACATTTTCATGTACAAATAGTTTCATTGCAAAAAGAAGTATTTGTGAACAACTATTTTTGTTGTCAAAAAATATTTTGAAACACAAAATATTTTATTATTGAAGATCATGCTTTTTGCAATGAAATATATCATTGCAAATCCCATAAAATGCTAAGTTCATAATATAATATTTAGCAATGGAATATTATCTCCACCAACGAAAAATATATAATTTTTGAGACAATATTATTTGTAGTCAATTATACAAAAGTTGGCAACGAAATAAATAATGTTACCTATACACAATGTATAAGCATTGAATTCTATTTTTCGTTGTAATGAACTTTTACCAACGAGAATTTGCCTACGAAGCTGGCAACGAAAATATTTCATTGTTAATAGATTTTGCAACAAAAAATTATACTTTTCACAACAAAAGCTTTTGTTGTTAAAATTAAAATTTGTTGTAGTTACTACCCATCGATCAAAAATTTCCAAGCAAACGGGAACCCTAAATTTGGAACTCTAAGGACGAGATACTTTGTTCACCCGCATATTTGTGATGTGTTTTGAATTGTATTTTTCGGTAAAACATGACTTCTTTAACATCTTCACACTAACGTGATTTCGTTAGGTCAAACTTACACATCCATTTGGTTAAGTTCCACCCAAAGGGCATCAAAGTAAATTTAACGGTTAATATGGCCTTATTGTCCACATCTTACTAATCATGCAGCGTCGCAAGAAACAATTTATAATCCAAGGGATACCAAAATAACCAACAAAACAAATATTACAAGTTAGGATAATCGTTCATAACCTACAATCTCAACACTAGGCATAACCACATATAATCTCACCAACTAAACGAACTCCTAGGATATGACAACATTTGGATTTTGCTACTATGAATTAAAGAAGTGCTAAAATTGCACCTCTACTATTGACATTCATTTCTCAACTTATTCATGCTTGGAAGCATTTATCTATCGTCTTCCACCTTTTTATATTTTTACACATTCTAAAATTGATCACTTTTACAAGCATTATTACAATTTCTGCAGAATATCACCATAACGATTTCATAATATTTCATAAAGTGTAGAGAGAGAGAGAGAGAGAGAAATTGAGAAGAAGTAATCAATCCTTTTTAAAAATAACAAAAAGGAGAACAAGGAAAATGAATTTTCGTAAAATTGCAGTATTCACACATCTCCGCTTTCCTCTCTCTGCAACAACCCAATCTCCGATCACAGAAGAAGTTAACTGATCTCGGCTTCAAATCAGTGCCGCTCCACTCTACAACCCTCAAACCCCACCTCCACCAAAAAGCTCAAACAAATACACACATCGAATCCCCAAATCCCAGAATTCAAATTCAGCTTATCTGAAAAACCTAGACCAAACCCCCCAGATCCGAATCGAGAACCCCACATGTCGTGCTTGGCACTGTCGCTCCAGCCCACCAATGGACCGGACATATTGCTCCAAACCCGGGAATGGTTCCCTCCTTCCCGCGCGCTGATGGCACTCTCCGCTTTCCGCCAAACCCGCCTCTCCTTCGCCAAGAATCACCCTCAATCCGCCGCCGCCGCCGCCAGCTCCGAGTCCGATCCTTCCTCCGATTCGTTGGGTGACGACCCTTTAGCAGCCTCCTCCGGCCAGGTCATCGTCGGAGTTGAGTCCCGGTACCGAGTTGTCTATCGTCTCGTCAACTCAATCTACGTTCTTGCGGTAACTACTATCGATGATTCTAATAATAATGTTTTTGAATGCATTAATATTGTCAATCAAGCTGTTTCAGTTGTGGTTACTGCATGCCGCGGCGTGGATGTGACCCCGGAAAAATTGGGGAAGAAGTATGTGGAGATTTATATGGCTTTGGATATAGTCTTGAGGGGAGTTAGTAACATTAGGCTTGCGGCTATGCTGGCATCAATGCACGGGGAAGGGATTGCCAAGATGGTGCATTCGGCTGTTCAAACTGAGAGTAAGACCCGAGGGGCGGATAGCTGGGGTAATCATGAGCCTCAAGCAGTGGATCATGAAGCCGGTGTGGAGACATTTTCTCATGCCATGTTTGAGTTGCCTCCTGAGACTTTGCAGGTGGGAGATGAAGTGGCGGCTGCTACATTAGGGCTTTTCCAGCAGGTTGAGGAGAAGGAATTGAGTAAAGTTGAGGAACCTGAGGTAGAGAAGGATCCATTTGCAGCTAGTGATAGGATTAATAAGCCAGAAGAAATGCTGATGGAAGGGTTTAAGAAGGACAAGGATTTGGGTGTTTCAGATGTGAGCAAAGCGTTGGCAGGACTTGAGGTGACTACGTTGCCCCCGGCTGCAGCTACTGAGTCTACACATATAGGAGTGGAAGGATTTGAAGGGAATTATGGTGGTATTGAGTTTAGTAATGATGGGACTACACTTCCTGAAGATTTTGAGGGTATTAATGATGCTTGGGGTGGTGGATTGGATGCATCTGAGTATGTGGGGTCCAAGAAGGTTCCAAAAGACCAGGGTCTTGGTGGATTAGAATTCTTGGAGACCAGCGAGCCTCCAGCTGCAGCTGCCGCAGCTAAAGCTGGTGGTGGGGATAAGATTGAGGATATATTGGTGAAGAAGACTGAAATGAAGGGTCCAGAAATGTATATTGTGGAAGAGATAAGTGCAGAGTTTAGAGAATCATTACTTGCTAGGGCCGGGTTGGTGGGCGTGGTGTACCTTAAGACAATGCCTCCAAAATCCTCGTCAGGAGACAAAGAAGCTGAGTTCTCATTTAAGGTTGAAGGCACAGAAGGTGTTAAGAGATTTGTGGTGCAAAGCTCCAAGATTAGCAGCCTGGGTAGTGGTTTGTTTCATGTTAGGACAGCCCCTTCGGATGAACCCATACCGATTATGAAGTATAGTTTACTGCCCCGTATGACTCCATTGCCTTTAAGGGTTCGACTTGTCAAACGCCTCACTGGCACATTACTTTCTCTTATGATACAGTATGTGTCGAACCCGGAGTTGCCAGCACCTCTTAATGATGTGACGATTATACTGAAACTGCCTGTAGACCCAACCCTGTTAAAAGTATCACCTAAAGCTGTTTTGAACAGGTCTGAGAGAGAATTGAAATGGCATATTGATGAGATTCCGTTGAAGGGTAATCCTGGTAGGTTGAGGGCAAGAATGCCTGTGGATATTGGCGATGATGATGATGGGTCAGATCTTGAGATATTTGGTTATGTCAAGTTTTCTGCCAAAGGGATTACATCTTTATCTGGGATTTCCCTAAGGCCTGCTTCTGAAGGCAAGACTGATTTCTATGAGACCGATCACAGGTATGCTAGTGGGGTTTATATTTGCAATTAAGCATGAATATGAGCCTTCGTGCAGTGGATTTGTACCATTTTTCCTTTTTTTTCCCCGGGTTCTGATGAGGTTTGTGTTTCAAATCCTTTGTAGCATTCTTTTAGCTATAGTCAATGTTAAGTTCCGGTTTCTACAAGAAACAATTGTTTTTGCATATCATTAATCATTGTCTTTGTGTAACTTTTGAACATTATTAAACCTGTTTTGTGTGTAACAATAGTTATTTCTGTAATATGTGAGTAATTCAATTAAAGTTTTGAGTAGTATGCTTCTCGTGCCTGCTTTTGAATTCAAGCTTGCACATTGAGAGATTCTTTTTTAGTCTTTTATTCTTTTAACCTACTAAAGGATTTCTTTGAAAGAGAAACTCAGAACTGTTTGTGAGGAACACTCAGAACTGTTTGGGAGGAACAGCAGTCCTAGGAAATTGCTATTATGCTGTCAATGTTGCAGATATAACATGGAAGCTATTTTCAGTAATCAAATGTGAAAGCTGGTAAGCAGAATGAACTAGTACAGATATTAGTACTCATGCAGCACTACTTGGCCTCTATGTTAGTTATTTGTTCCACATTTGGGGGGTGGTTGGCTAAGCTTGTAAACTATTCAAAACATCTTATAAGATGTTTGAGATCTTATAAGATATTAAGATGTCACAAAGTGTTTGCAAAATTTCTAGAGCAGGAGCTTATAAGCTCTTCGTAAAGAAGTAAGGAGTTGCTAATTTATTTTTAAGATCCTAACGCGCTCGACTAGTTTTAACCAAATTTACAAATTTGCCATTTCTAACATCTTGTGCGCTTCATCCATCTTATTTATCAAAATGCTTAAACCAGTTGGATTAAAATAACATTCAACATGTTATAAGTTATATGATGCAGGGGCTTACAAAATATTTCAAATAAGTTTAGCCAATGGTCAAACTGACATGTCAACGTGCAGAGTTGTAGTCCTAATCATTTTTTAGCAAACTTTCTTTATGATTTCAAGCAACTTACCAAGTATGTTCCTTGATGCTGAATATTGGATGAGTTACTATTACTGTTGGCAATAGCTTGGCAAGTATGATAGCTTATGGTGACAGCCATGGCCAAACACTTCTATTTTTCTAGTGCACAAACTTTATTGAGGAATACATGCAAAATGAGTTACTTTCATAATACTGAATATCTGTTAAAACAAAATAAACTTAATTCTTGAAAATGGCCATGTCATCTCATCTGATTAGATTCAGTGCCAGCATTCTGTATTTTAAGCCTTAAATGTGCGGTACTATATCCATAGGGGACAAATCTTAACAAAATTTTGAAAATGGGGTCATCTTCCCCTTTTATTTTCAAAGTCTGTTCCAAACATAAAATACAACTGTGGGTTTACTGTTTCAATGAGGTGGCGTAAAGCTGAGACAAAGGTGCACCGCAACTATCAGAGTTTTCTTTGATGGAGACCTCAAGGTGAGTCGTCCTGTTATGCTCCGTTAGAAGTAAACTTACATTTCAATCAAATGTATAAATTCTTTTTCAGCTGTATTACCTGTAACACTCTGTCTCTTACATATTCTAATTTCCATTTAGCTTTCTGATAGAAAAACTTCCATTTAGCTTTGATGAGTTTAGTTTTCTCTTGAACCTTATTGAGGTGGGGAATGTATTCCCAGTACACTGTGCCTATAATAGGAGTTGATTGCCAATATAGCTTTATATAACAAGAATCACTTTGAGTCAGCTTCAAGTATGAAGAAAATTTCTGGAACAGTGAAAAGTGGATTACAGTTTCTAATCACTTGAACTGGAGGTATGAGGTGTTATACATTCGACAGCAACGCTGTCCTTTGTATTTACAATTCGTTCTAATGATTGTTTTAGCTGAGCTTACATTTTAGTACTATCTCGCGCTTCATTCTTACAAGATCAGGTGTTTGCAGAATATTGATTCAATGCTGTTACCGCTATCACATGCACAGGGAAGTGAAATGTGTGCATGCTTTTCGTTCCATTTTTCTGATGACTTTTATTACGTAACATCTATCTGAGTATTGAATGTAAAGTGTTGATTCATAATATGATGCTTAGAGTTGCATTCCCAATTGCTGTCTTTAAACATACCTCCCAATATTTCTCTCATTCTAGTGAAAACATGGCTTATTATTCTTGACTCCCAAGATTGGATAATGGTGGATCACTTCGATTGGAACAGAGTTACCTGTGAATCTTTGTCTTATATTAATTCTCTCCGCTTATTATTGTTAGTATTTGGTTACTATTTATTTTACTTATTGTCTTGTCTTTTTACCGGTGCGCCTCTAACTGATGGTATTGCTGCTTTCATGTCATAACATCTATATAGCACCCTGGTTCTGATAAAATTGTTTGCTAGCGAAAAAATGTGCTTGTCTCCCTCCATGCGAGGGTACCTTACCAACAGTTAGCTGAATAACTTTTAAGAGCTCGATTTATTTACAATTTAGTTGTATTGTTGCGATTCTAAGCATTATCATGCTAATTCTTGCCAAGCACCAGCGAAGATTACTTTGATCCTGAAGGTCTTGATACTTGCTGTGATTTACCATTTTCTATGCATCTACAATGCTTGTTCATTGAAAATTCTTTTAAGTAACGGACTTCGGGTTGCACGTATGCACCCAATAATATATTATTTATGCCTCTCTCTCTCTCTCTCTCTCTCTCTCTCTCTCTCTCTGTAGTATATTATGTAGTCACATTAGCCGGCCAAAGAAACCCTCCCAAAACGGGCAGGAGCAGTTTCAGACAAAATCCAATAGACAACATCAATGTTTTCAAAACCGGATTAGAGATAAAACAGGAAGCTCATTGGTTACCGGTTCAATCGGTCCGATCGGTTCAACCACCGGTATAATATCATAAGATGTAATAGTTATATTTAATTATTATGATACTATAAATATTGAACAAAAATTTAATAGTATAAGGAAAATCATGTTCTTACGTTTAGTATTTTTTTTTTTCAAGTGTTCTTTGAAAAATAATAATATTTCACAATTAGTCAAAAATACAAAAAACCACGCATTGTTAGTGATATATCATATACTATAACGAACACCTCAGAATCCTTTTTCCCTGCATTTCAAAAAAAGAATATTTTTTTTGCTGTGCATTTTTAAGAATCTCTGTTAAAATAAATTTATTTAGTCAACAAAGAAACCTACTGCTAGCTTTGAAAATTGCATCGTTCTTCGTAACATAGAAAATCATGACAATACAAATCTATACTATTATATATTTGAGGAAGGTATTTGATTCAAAATCTTTTAATTTTGATCAAATCCTATTTTTTTAGAATTTTGAATTTTTTAATTTAAAAAAATTATCATTAGTTATCTAATGGAGTCTCTTGGTTTCCTAAAAATTCAAAATTTGAATTTATTGGGTTTCTTAATGTGTATTAATTATTAATTAATCTATAACTCTTCCCCAAAAAATGTCATTTCTTCCCACTTCCTCTTCCCCCCCCCCCCCCTCCCCCCACAAAACAATGTTAATAAGACTTTTTTCATTACAATTCCTCAACAATATACAAAAATCTACTTTACCTCACTTATCATCCATTCTTTTTCTACTTTCGATTTTATAGGTATGTAATTTTATTTTTATTGATCTTGAATTGTCGTCTTTTCCTATGTTTTTACTATTTTTTTCTTATTGTGTATTCAACTTTATGACTTATTTTATCTTTGTTATCCTATTACTATTTGTTTATCATAGTTTTAGATTTTTTTTTTAATTTCGGTATCATTCTCCATCTTACAAGTACTTTAGCACCATTTTATGTTCACATTATAGAATTATTCATATTGGATATCATTTCCTATTTATAGATTTGTGCTTTTGGTTTTCACTTAAGTTGCTTTCTTTTTTATTTTATCATTAGTTTATTTGAGGTTTATTGTATTTGATTTTTTTACATTTTAAAAATTTATACGAATTTATTGGTTTGTATTCTTCTTCTTTTTTTTTTTCTTTCTTTTTTGTATAAAAATCTATTTGGTAAAGTTGAAACGTCTAATATTTTCACGTATTTTTGTTTTTTAGGTTTGTAATTTTCTTCTTCTTTCTTTTTTCTATAAAAATCTATTTGGTAAAAGTTGATATATCTAATATTTTCACTTATTTTAGTTTTTTTTAATTTTACTACGGTTGTTATTTTACATTATGTGGAATTTTTGCCCCTAGGAATTTGGTAGTTTTTTCTTTTTCTTTTAATATTATATTTTAGGAATTTTTGATTCTTTTTTGCCCAATTCTTACTTCCTCTAATTTATTTTTCGTTATCTTCATCTTAGTTACACTTTTTTTCATCAAAATTTCTTTTATTTTTTATTTTTTTCTTTTGGCCTCAAAGTGTTTGAAAATCACTCAATTACTACCCTTAATGTCTATTTTTTTTATTGGTACATAAACATGATTTTATTTTTTAATTTTTGATATTAGATTTCTTTTTCGTTATGATATTATACATGTATATACGTATGTATTTCTATGAGTCATGTAATTATCATTTTTCTATGAGATATAATATTGGCACAACTAATACTTATCATTTTGAGATATAATTACATGGTTACAATGGTATTTATTTATTTTTTAATATTTTTTTACGTGAGTCACATAATTATTATTTTTCTATTTCATATCAAATTTTGAGATAAACTAAAAGTTCGATTGATATATGACCCCTAAATTGAGGGGACCAAGGAAAAAGAAATTAATTAATCAGATTTATAAGCTTTTTATATTGTTATTTGCCTTCTTTTGGATTGTATTATACCATTATGTGGTTCATTAGATGTATAAACTCTTTATATGTACATTATAAAATGTTTACGTCTAATAAACCACAAAATGTATATATAATAAACAACAAATTGATTTGGATAACCAAAATCATCTAATAAATCACAAAATGATTTTGACAGCGATTTTTGATTGCAATTTGATTAATTTTGACAGAATAGAATTTCTTAAATTTTTAAATTTTTTAATTAAAAAGATTGATTGTCTAGGTCTTTTAAATAATAATAACAATGATCAAAAACTTCATCATCTCACTCATCCACTTACTTACCCAATTTTCTATTATTTTTGATTTCTACCAAGTAAGAGATTTTATAAATGAAATATCCATCAAACAATGAATTGATATATGAAAGAAAATTATTTATCAAAAAAAAAATGAATATGGAAGGAAATTTAAAATATTCACAGCATTTAAAATACATATGACTCAAGTTTAGGGCAAAATATTTGTTCGGAGATTGTAAAAGGAGATTCAGAATATTCAAATTACATCAAGAGTACTTAATGTTTCATAATTTAATTATTATTTTATTTATATTTATATTTTTATTATTCTTTTTTGTAAACTAAAATTTAATTTTAATTTATTTTATGTGCGTCAAAAAAAATATAGTGTCACGTATTCCAATGTGGACAATAATCCATTATTTTGTGATCTACTAACTTAGTGTAGCTCATAATTTATCATTCATAACTTTAATTTATCTAAAAAATTTATTTATTACTTTAGTTTTGATAACATATTTAGATTTTATTTATTTTTTGGCATGACAATACTTTTCTCTTTTAAAATAAGTAAAAACTTCAAATATAAGTAAAATATTACTTATTTAACTATTGAACTACATTAAAAATTATTTAGAGTAAATATTTTTTTTACATAAATAGAATATTTTATTTTTATCTTTTTACGCGATATAATAAATTTTGATATACGTGCATAGCACGGGGTACATACTAGAGAGGGAATATATATATATATATATATATATATATAGAGAGAGAGAGAGAGAGAGAGAGAAGCAACACACAACTCCATTGGATCGCATTTGCAAATCAAATCTTGAATATTCAATTAACTTGTTTCAATTCAATTCTCAAATCTATAGGAGAGTTGGGTCTTTTATTGAAAAATCACAATCTGATTTGAATTATGTAACAGTGAAATTGAGATTATGATCTGATCTATAAAATAGAACTCTCCTACCCTTGTTGTTTGCTCGATTGGTGATGGTGGTGCATAAAGGGAAGCCATGCGCCGTCGGCTCACTGAGTCGAACCAAGTCCGGTTATTGATCGATTTTCGTTGGCTCACTCCGTGTCAGTTGGACACCGGTTTTTTGAGTGTTTTGGACCGGATTCGACATCGGTCACTAATTAAATCAGTCCCGGTCCGGTTCAATTTTAAGAACACTGGACAACATGGAGAGAAAAAGGCAAAATGTGTGATCCTTGGGAAATCGGAAGCTTCCAGAGGATGTCTTTTTCTTGGTCCCTATGTTACTGTCATCAAACAACAAACATCAACCTATGCGATCGGTGGTATTTTTGCATGGGTATTATTATTATTATTATTATTGTTGTTATTATTATTACTATAGCTTAATTAAGACTTTAGAGAATCCTGGTGGGGTCCGAGATGGAGAAATTTGAACAACTACCAACGGCTCATTGAATGCCAAAATTTGTGACAAGTTTATTAAACCTAAATTCTTCAATCAATGCCATAGCGAACAGCGGATACATTATCACGTTCTAATCTCCTCGCTCCATTTGGAAAATTCAAAGCTATACAAGTCTAGATCACGTGAACTATAAAATAGCTGTTGACATATATCTCCTTTTTTCAAAAACAATGACTAGTTGCAGGACAAATATGATTAATTGGATGCAATCGTATCAGGCCCGGACAAAAAACTTTGTTGTCTATGTTATGAATTTTATTGCGAAGAAAAGAGGTAAACGATTGACTATTTTAACCTCTTCTCTTCTTCTTGTTTCCTTCTCATGTTTTTTACTAGTTAGAATTATAATTTCAAACGTAACTTTAGTTCTCAAATTTCCTCAGAGAGGGATACTTTCAAACTTAATTCTTTTAAAGTTTATACACAAATTATCGATAGTTAAATCACTCAAATTTTGAGCATAAAACATTAAAAATAAACGAGTCCTTACAAATGGAATACCTATTATTCGACATCATCGAAAACAAGGAAAAAATATCGAGTACAAGGATGTGTATCCACCACAAAAGCGACAGGTACTGCATGCATTGTCGTGAACATGAAGCAATTCTTATTTAATTCTATCATCAATCATTACATTTATGATCTGCAAAACAATGTGGTTGATTGGTGAAATTAACTACCAATATATATTTTAGTACAAACCTTAAATTAATGAAATAAATTTAAAACGCCTATCGATTTACGTATGATACAAGGAAAAAGGTTAGGAGGACAAACTTGGCGTCACCAATATCAAAATACTATACAGTTCACGTATACATTTTAATGTGGGTCGAGAATGCGTGATTCTATATGACTTTGTCATCACACTACAAGAGAATAAGTGAATTGATGATGTTATAATAAATGATAATAAATAAATTATCACTAATTACATAAATTTAGTAATATATCGAGAATAATTTACATAATATCAATAGTGATAGCATAGTGCCTAAAGTGATATGTTGATAATTAGTGATATACTTATTGTGATAATTTATTGATAATGAAATCTTAGCATAAAATCATAATGACAACGTTTTTGATTTATTGTCATTAAATTATCACTCTAGGAGTGTGTCACTAATTATAAATGGTGACTAATAAAACATTAATTCCTATCACCATTGAGAATTATTGTGTCATAATTGTTATTAAAAAAAACTTAAGTAATGACAAAATAGAAGCTATTGTCGCTTAATGCAATAATTGGTACTAACTTTAATATCACCACTTTTATAATTTATTACTAATATTACTTTTTCTTGTAGTATTTATAACTTTACTATTGTGTAATATTCCGTGTTCCATATTGATTGCGAATTAGAAAAATGGTTACTGTATACGTACATATTAGAGAACTCAAATGCAACCATTCAATAACTTTTTTGCTCAAGTTTAGAACCCAATTTACAAGTGCACTTGTTAGGTTTAGAAATACTCTCGTGTCCAACGGATTTGCGGTATTGTAACATGACAAAGTGTCAGAGTCGCTTGCCAATCAAACAACTGGAAGTTAGGTGCCATGCATGCTGCACCCATGAGAGCCGCTTTTAAACGTGCAGAACAAAAATACGTACATGTATATGAGCCACCTCTTTTAATTTTGTAAGAGCAACTTCTAGGCATTGCAAAAAATCACCCTCTTCATTAATGGAAATTTGTGATGAATAGATTTTGCCACAAATTTATAGTATTCATGATGGATTACTGACATAGCCCAATATAAATAAAACCAACGATACAATTAGTGACAAGACATTCACTAACCGAATTGTTATAGACGAAATCGCACAACAACTAAATATGTGATACATTAATTTGTTGTTGAAAGGGATACATTCTTATAGTGAGAGTTTCAATGCTTTGTTACTTTATAGTTAGGACTAACAGATTTGAGAGTATTTATTGAATAACTCTTTCGGACAAATTGTTCATAGTTAATCTGAATGCACACTTGATGAGTTCGACGACAAATATTGTACACATGAAACCGGGGTGTGACGCGTTAGGTATAGCAAGTTAAAAGTTTCAAAATACTTGCATGATTGTAATAATAAACAATCCAGCCTGGATATATATATATATATATTAATTACAGTTGAAAGGCTTTAATTTCTTTATAGATAAGAATTTCTTTTCCATTTTTGTTTTCTTGGTGTACCTATATATTGGAGGAATACGCGTTTTCGGACATTACTGCCTTACTGCATTACTACATATGCACGTCATGTAGATATGTTTTTAAGAATACGTGCTAAACAAAGTCCAACTTTTGGACAAATCATATTAAATCATTGAAAAAAATTATTAATTAGTACGTTTGATACATTTTTAACGTTATATAATACTATTTAACCAAAATATCTTAAAGATAATATCATGTTCGAATATGTTTAATTTATTTAAAAAAAAATAGATCCTAGTTATGATTGAACCATGGTCGCCCAATTGCTAATGAGTAGCCGCCAAATCAAATAATCAATTATTAAGAATAAAATACATGACTAATATCTTATTTAATTTGTTTAAAAATTCAACGATGTCCGCATCTAAAAGGCATTTTATACGTGAATCATCACTTACCAATTGAGTTTCTGAAAGCATATATATATATATATATATGATAGCCACCGCAAAGAGGCTCATTATCACGAGCAGCCATGGACGTGACACATATCGTCCTTTATGTGCGCCACCGATTGATATAATGCAAATAAACTAAACGCCACCTCATTGATTAATTTATTGCAAATAAATAAAAGATTAAAGTAATCTCAACAACATAGTAATATACTTCGGTTAGGTACGCCTCATTGTGACCAGTCGCATTTAGGACAAAGATTTTTGTCTTGCAAAAATTCTACAAAAAACAATTTTGACTTTTTTGTTTCTTTTGGAAAATTGATAAAGAAAAAAGACAGTATGGGAGAAAATTTTAATGGCATTAGGAAAGCCTAGCCTCTATTTAGCACATAGAATCTTCTATTTTAAAATAATATTTTATTTTTTATTTTATAATTTATATTCATAATATATATATATAATTACTTTTTTAATTATATGCTTGATTTGAGATTTTCACACTTGGCGTATATATATGAATTGAAATAGGAGATAAAATATAATTTAGAATAGAGGATCTCGTGTATCTATTTAGTCACAAAAAGATGAGTGTTGATTATGTAGTAAGTGTTTTACATTTATTTTATGATTGGTCTATAATTTAAAAAGGGTGATCAATCACTTACAAGTGCAATACACTTATTATATGATTTGTAGATTCTACCAAATTAGGTCCGTGTTGCAATTTTCCTTGGTACATATCTTTGTCCATCAAATCCGAATCTTTTGTAACATTTTTCATGCGACACTTTTACTTATCGATTTGAATCTTCTACCATATAATTGTGCCAATACACATAGCATGTATTGATAACATGTTGAAATCAAGAAAGAGAACAAAATATAGTTTATGGAAAAAATTGCATATTTTCTTTTTTGATCTCCATCGCTTATCGGTATATTGAGACCTTTATTATTATATGGAACAAAAAGTGTTACACAAAATATCATACATATGCTAACCAAGTCCAACTTTTTTGTTATACTTAAAACTACACTATCCTCGTAACATGAGACAGATACATATTACTTCTAAATTATTGATAAAATACTTAAAATTAACCTTCTTGATCAAAAATATTGCATAAACATATGCACGCTAGAACTCCCACGTGATTTTCACGTGATTTTTATTTCACTTGACATGGTGACAGCCACACTAGCATGCTTTTTGCAACTCAACGCATTCAACAGATCATCACCCCAAGAGCTTCTCCGGCCAGCCGCCGCCACCCCTCCACCCTCCACCGCCCCGAACATGCTCCCCGGACTCCGGCGAACCTGCCGGCTTCTCATCTCCCTGAGATCCATCTCCGGCGAGGCCGGAAATCTCACCAGCCCAAACATCAAAGCGTACCATCTGGGCTTCGATCCCTTTAACCCGTGATCGGATCTCACCGATCCCTTCGAGAAATTCCGGCGAACCTCCGCCGCGCCGGATGTCATCAATAGGCTCGAACTCCGGCGGAGCTTCGTCGAGTCAATTGACCGGCTGCTTCTCCGATCGGGCAACGATTCGCAGTATCTTCGAGACGAATTTAAGACATTAATGTCGTCATCGTCTCTGGACAGGAATTTGAGTATTTGATCGTGTAAAATCAGGGGTTGTCGTTTGTACAAGGGGACGAGCTCGCCGCCGGAAATTATGTCTTCTGCGTGAGACATACATATATTTTCGGAGTTGTGATCGTTAAAGAACTCGAAGAAATCGGCCGAGGACGATGATTTTGAGAGTTCTTGGGGAGCCTCTGCGAAGTCGTCTTTCGCGGGTTCATCGGAACTTAGAGGAAAATCACAGAGAGAGAGCGCCTCTTCTTCTTGATCATCTCCTTCTTCTAATTTCATCGGTGTTTTTCTTTCTGGATCTCGAAAGCTCATCATAAAATAATCCATTTGAACAGAGGATAAAATGTATTACTTATGATGTGTGTATCTATATGTCACTATGTGAACGTAGTGCGTGAAAAAATTCAAAGAGAAGGGACAAAAGAGGGATAACAAGACCTAATTGTGTTTCTAGAGCAAGATCAAGAACTTTGGTCTGTATATATTGAAAAAGAAAAATGTTATCGTTCTTGGAGAGGGTGGAGTACGCATTGAGAAAAATGACAAGATTTTAATTTGAAAGAGGGGGGGATTTGTAATATTCAAAGTTGATTTTTGGTGGGTTCTCGATCCTATTAATGTTGTAGTCATAAAAATAAATGTTTTAGTTGTCATATTTCAATTGTAATTTGTATAGTCCATGTCTTCTAGAAACTAACAGTTGGAAGAATCAGCATGAAATAGAGAGAGAGAGAGAGAGAGAGAGGGAGACGTGATGGAATATGGATATTGTTGCTTCCCTTTCTTGTAGGCAGAGAGAGAGAGAGAGAGAGAGAGAGACGTGATGGAATATGGATATTGTTGCTTCCCTTTCGTGTAGGGCATTATCATTTGTGACATTGATGTATGAAGGTTGTTTAATTTTTGAGTATCTTTACATCATTTGAACAAAGTCATTTTCTAACGTTAGCTTTGAACATGAAGCAGGTAACGTAGTAACATCGTAAAAATTGTAACATTAACTTCTCAACAAAATGGATGTTAATGACGGGTCCGATTGGTAACTTTTGATATGAAAATATTTGATGCCGGTAAAAATATTTCTTTGACAGTGATGCATTAACTGTTTAGAAAAAGTATTGTACTCACAAGTCACAACCCCACCTCCCACATTTTAAGAAAAAAGAAAAAGAAATTAAAATAAAAGACATGTAATTTTAGTATTTCAATTTTTTCAATTTTTTAACCTAATGGACATGTATCGTGTCTTTAGAGGCATTGAGAGTTTATTATCAATGAGTGCGCTCGCATTGAACCGTATGATAAAGACAGAGAAAGTTGGGATCAAGTAAAATTCCATTAAAATATGCATCATTGTTCTTATACCGACCATCATAATTGATACATGCACTCTTGAGCTAGATCTACTATAATTCGATTTTCTCTGCGATTTTGTCATTTATTTCAGCTTTACTCACTCTCAAAATCCTTGTTAATTTAATTCAGTGAAATGCTCTCCCTAAGTTAGTAATCCCATGTTCTTATTGTGCGACTTCGTGTTTTATTTTATTTTTTCACTTCATAAGTTTTTGGTGCTCAAAATGTATGCCGGTAAACATTGATAATAAATTAATAACTGTATAAATTTCAATTTCACTATAAGCAAAAATAAATTTAGTGACAATATAAATGTTGTCATCTATAATTAAGTGACAAAAACTTTTCTTTTGTGAATAATTAAGTTTTTTGGGCAACGATAACTTTTGTGCTGTCACAATATTATTCAATAGTAATAAGAATTAATATTTTAATTATCATCATTAATAATTAGTGACACATCTCTAATAACAATTTGGTATCATTAGAATTTTGTGAAGAGATTCATCGTCACTAAGTTGTCATTATATATGAGTTGGTTTCATTGGAGTGTCACTAATTATCAATGTTGCATTATGTTTCACCCTTTTACAATATGTGGTCACCATTAACATTGCGCAAGTTATGTTTTGTGATAATATAATTTTTCTATTACTACATGTATATAATTAGTGATATATTTTTTTCATTATCACTTATTATACTGTCATCAATTTACTCATTTGTTTGTTGCAGTGATTATACACTTGGTATACATATTAAAATAAAATAATACCATTTGGGATAAACAATTTTGGTCACACTGGCTACTGAAAAACGTGTGGTCAGTGGCTATCTGATATCTTCATAGTTTTTCTTTTTTTTTTTTTTTTTTTTTGGTGATAATTTGATAATCTTCATAGTTGTTATGAAAACAATTTTGTGATTCCATGAGGCCCCGTAAAATTGTTATAAGTGGGCTCCATCTACTCCATTAAAAATAACAAGGAACAATTCAGGGCTCAATGGCCCAAATATCAATATTGAGGAGGCCCATGCATACGACCCAAAACACACAATAAATAAATAAATAAATAATACAAATAAAATGAAAAAAACAAAGAATATGGGCAAAACCTCATGTACGTGTTTTCATTTCAGTTCTTTTCATATCCACAAAATAATTTGAAGATAAAGGACCCGTCTTCTATGTGTCATAAAACAAATAAAATGGTTGTTCAGCAGTCATTGTATTCTAATTGTCATTCCATCTTTGCCGTCATTTGTTATTTGTTAAACAATTTAGATTTACAAGTTTAAAACTTGCACGTTTTCTTGATATTTGCAGCGTCTTTCTTACATCACTTCGCATCTTCGAAAAAAAAAAATATTTCTTGATTAAATATGTTCACTCTGTCTAACTACTTTTTAATTTAAATTATCTTCAGTTTTAAATTAATTCTTTGTGAAGATATCTTTTTTTTTTTTTTTGGATATAATTTGAGGGACAAACACCGATAACCTAAAATAAAACTATGACATTCCATTTGCAATTTCATTTTTTTTATTACACATTATCGTGCAAAATATACGAAATTTGCACTTTGATTCTTGAATCTATTTTCTGGCTGAATTTATGGACGAAAAGTAATCTCAAGGTGATTCTGCGATATTGAGAATAAAATTAAGCGACAAAGAATTGTCAAATTTTAAAATTAGTTTAGGACCTTTCGTCTTTGGGAGACAAATCTAAATATGCAGTGGGGAAGACTCTCCTATAGCGGCGGCGTGGCACTCTTGCTGAGTTTTCTCACCGGAAAATGAATTTAAGGGACAAAGTATAAATTCTATTTATTTTGTATGAAAAATATAACCAAAAAAAAAAGAATAGGAATCAAAGTAAAAAAAAAAAATGAAAAGTTAATATTTTTACATTTAATTAATTTGGCCATATTTAAGCATACTCTGTTTTGATGAGAGTATACACCTATTACACCGAAAGTTTCCCTCAAACCAACCACCAAACTATCGTTTACTAGTAATATGTATTTTTTGATTTGTCCTATACTTCTGCACAATAATGAATTTCTAACCACATATATAAAAGTGTATATAACTGTGCTGAATTTTATGGTTGAAAAGTTATGAAAGCTTTGTTAGTTGTGTCGAAACAACATCCACCGATAATTTTGTTGGACATAGAAGTTACCTTGAAATTCTCGAGTGCCAATGTGTCGGGCCCTTTTTAATCCCATACCTATATTTTCATCTTCTTTATTTATTGCATGTTACTTTCTTGGTGCATTACTGGTAACTAATTATTGGTTAGAAAATGCATCACAACTTACCTAATTACAAATCATATATTTAATTAACCAAGATTTTTATATATCTAAAATGCCATCTATATTTTCGATTGATATATAAACAATAGCCTTAAAATATTGGAAATGTCATAAATGGCTCATCGTTTTTTTATTTACAATCATTTTAGTTTCTCATATTCTGATTACGATTTCGAAGACCCTCAAAATTTATTTTCTTTCATGCTTGTCCTTTAATGTTGGGTCGAAATTTACCCAGAAATGAATACAAGTGGGGCATGCGAAATATTTAAAAATAAATTATATATTGACAATTTTATCTTTTAATTAATATAGATGCCCATAGCATATGTACTCATTACTATCCAAACTCGTCAAAAAAATGAGTTGAGGATCAACATAAAGCGGTTAGGGCTGAGTCTTCCTACACGGTTGGCCGCCTGATTCTAGATAAAACTGTGGGGTTTACTGCTACATCCTTCCCCGAAAGACTTGAAGCTCATCATAGTCAAGTGGGATAGAAAATCTTCTCTCAAAAAGAGTCAGACTAGAGATGGCACAGGAAGGTGTTCGATTCAAAAAAATATATGACAATCAAAAGATCTTCACCCAAAAATGGACTAGGGGCAAAATCATTAATTTGAAGTATTGTAATATCACGGTTAGAATATAGAGTATCGAAGTGATTCTATATCAAAAGACGTGGGACCATATAAGTTACTTGCCCTAAAAATTTTAAAATTGACATCTTTTTAATCAAGTACATTATATGCTAATAAAAATTATTTCAAAATTGATTTCTCCTAATCAAATTAATTAGGCGAGTTATAACAGTCCTTGGCATGATATTGGATGGAACTGACTTAAGGCCAAATTACATTGGCATATTGTGAGGTATGATATAATTACAAGTTAGTTCTTTTATTTTAAAAATTATAAATATCCCGTTAAAAATTAGAATCTTCTTGTAAACATTATTAAAGATGTCCAAAATTACAATCATAATAGTCAATCCGGTTATCAATAGATGTGCCTCATCGAGGCTGATAAAATTTCTCAATCAATTTTATTGTTCTATTAATTTTCACAAAGTAATTTCATTTTATACAACCACAACAGAGCATTACTATTTATGAATTCGATACATCTACTATTCTTTTTTTAATTGATTATTAAGAACATGTAAATCACATTTCAAAATTCCTTTAGAAACAATAGAAATACAATTTGTTTGTATGTCTTATCTTAGTGAATGATAAGTTTTATTAAATTAATACATACTTAAGGGATATTACATTATGCCTCACAAAGTGTAGAAGTAATTTGTCCTTTTCTTAAATATGCCAATTGTTTTAGGTCTGCTATAATTATAATAGAGTTTCAAGTCAAAAACACTATTCTCTAATCACATTAGCTAATCTATCCTTAAGCAGACCTCTTCATTTGCTAATAATGTCGCTCAACAAACACAGCATCTCCGAAGACTAGAAATGCTAAGAGTTAGATTTCCCATTTTGCCCTCCCCGAACCATAAACGTCACTTCAAGCCCATACATTTACGGATTTACCCCCACAACCACAGGGGCAAAAGTGTAGTTTCATAAGATAGGACATGTAGACCTCTGCTTACGTGGGAGAAACCCCAATTTTCTTTTACAGAGGCTGAGCAAAGATTCAATCTCGAGAAATGCAGATGCAATATGCATGAGAGACATTGGTCACTCTCTCTCTCTCTCTTCATAGGGAAAGAGAAGAATAGTGCAATAAGTTTATACAGACAGAAAAAAGCTGTATCTGTCTACCTATCTCACTCTTTCTTGACTTGCATTTGCATGTGCTTTATCTGTGAGGTGAAGTGATAAAAAAGAGAGTTAAAAGAGGGGAAAAAAAGAATTTTGCATCGTAGTTGTCATCAATTCATTTTTTTTCTTTCAATCTCCGGAAACCCCAAAGATTTAGTAGAGATCCATTGTTGTTTCCGTCTCTTTAAAGTTTAATTTTTTTTCCCTTTCAAATTTGAAATTCATTACTTTCTTGTCTTCAAGAACCGAATAATCATTTCTAATTGGGCTCTATTTTTTTTTTTTTTGTATAAATAAGCTCAAAGATCCCAACTTTATCACTCTGTTGTACTTATAAAAAAATATATTAAACATATGGCGAACGCATCTGGGCTGTTCACTCCAACGGTGCCCTGTGTGAGGAGCCGATTTTCTTCATCTATCGGCATTTGTCGATCTGGGTTTCTGTTGTGTGAGGGCGTTTCCAGGAGAATAGTGTGTTCCAGCACTATTCAGGGTGCTGAGAGCCTTTCCCCTTCTGAATCTAGAGTGCCCAGGTGATTAATTCTTTCAAAGTTTCAATCTTGTTCTTGGTTTTTTGTTTTTATGGTTTTAATTTATTCCTGTTGCTGATATGCTTTGCATTTAGAGACTTCAAAAGTGATTGAAATTCCATTAATAGGGGGTTTTTTGGTTTAATTAGTGGTTGAGAAGTTCTTGGTCCGAATTTGGATTGAGGTGGGTGTCTTGTAATTCTTTGTGAAAGATTATGAAAATGGAGTTTGGTTGTTGAACTGTTAGCAGTGTGTCCAGTTCATCAATCTTGCAGGGCAATTTAGTTCTTGATAGATTTATCGACACACATTAAAGTTGCTTGCTCATTTCCTAATAGCAGAACATATTCTATCCTTTCGAATTAGAATTAGGCAGTACTTCATGGATTGAATTACCTTCATCCTCCTATGTTAATGAACTAACATTAAACATCAGCCAAATCCTAGAGAAAGGAGAGGCTCCATTAAAGTGCCCATTTTTCCATTCTTTTGGGTCTTTTTTTTTTCTCCTTTCTTTTTAATTATTATTCCACTGTCTGCACTAAGTTAGTGCAAAAAGTTGATCTTTAGTTTTTGCGTATCCGAAAGCAGAAAATATTTTAAATAAAGCCAATTTATCTTGATCGATGAACAAGGAAAACATTTCTCAATAATAATTAGAGAAATTAGTTCTCTAAGGAAATATAATTATTGTTATGAAAAAGTTAACATGTCTTGGAATGTATTACTACAGGACTCTCTCTTTATGAACCTTTTGATTTTGTCTTGGAAGGAATTAGGATTTGATTCTCTTCTGGATCTTTTGATAAAGCCTGAGAAATAAATCGAGATAACGAGCACTAGACAAAATTGCTCTCTGAGTCTTCTTATTCAAGCAGATAAGCAGTTTCTTACAGCAAGAATGTTGTTGAGCAGGATGAAAGGTTTAGAACTTAATTAACTGGGTTGTGTAGATTAAAATCTGGCTTGTTATCGTCAAGGCATTTGTTGCTTAATTAATGTATCCTGGCATACTGGTTTTGGATAATTTGGAGGAGCTTGTTGCCCAAAGATTATTCACTTGGTAGCATAAGTGTTATTTGCAATTAGATGTGAATGTGATTAGTTTATACATACAAAGTCAAAAGCTAAACCTTGTCTGAAATATTGCCTCTTGATAATGTGCTCTGGTGCTGTAAAGCCCTCTTTTTCTTTTAGTACCATCTTTTATCTAAGATGTAATTATGTGGTGTTACAATCTTGATCACCTCGATACTTTACTGTTATATCCTGCAACTTAGTCTAACTGGTTTATCCTTCTTGTTATTCTCAATTGGATTGACATCTCTTACTTAGTTACATACGCTGCATCTTGTAGCCTTGTATGCAGACGAAATGAAGGTTATCCAACCCATTAATGTGTTTGGTAGCAATTTCAGTAGCCAATATTAAAGGAAGGCCTGATACCTAATCATGCACATAGCTATATACTTTATCCCACCTCGATACTTTAGAATGTTGTTTTGTTGTTTTTCCGTTTAACTATATAAGCCCCTGAAAACCCTACATTTGCTTCGTGAGTCCTTTGTTTGAGAATTCACATATAAGCACTTTAACCTATATCTACTTGACAAAGATCTTTTTCATAAATCCTGTGGATATCTGTAGTATTATTCGTTGCTATCAATCACAAAAACGGGTGGGTTTGATAGACTTTATCCCATTTGCATCCGATGGAATTTATATCATACCCAATCCTAACCCCCTACCAAACACGGCCTTGTTGTTAAGTCTGAATCATACTTCTGACTCCTTGCTAATTACAAATTTGAATTTGTGTAGGCTTGTAAGCAGAGGCTGTAAGCTAGTTGGATGTGGGTCTGCAGTACCAAGCCTTCAGATATCAAATGATGATCTCTCGAAAATTGTTGATACTAATGATGAATGGATATCTGTTCGGACTGGAATTCGAAATCGAAGAATACTTTCTGGTTTGTTTCTCCTTGTTCATGTTACTGTTTGTTTTCATGTGCAATGTGGTGTACTCTAAACTTGATCTAAAGACAAGGTCAAACATTTAGGTTATGCAATCTTGTTTATATTTGATGTTTAATTAGCCGTGCTAGATGATGTTAGAATGAGTAAGTGCTAGGACCAGTTTAGGCTAACTGTTGGAACAATAGGCCCACGCAAAATTATACCTAATAAATGATAAATATCCTGCTTGAGAAATGGACAATATGCATTTTTGATTTGTGCAAGAGCAAGTAATAAATGTCACACATGCCACTGGAGTCCTCAAATTTCCCAAGTAATTGAAGACTATATTTCTGACACATTAATTTCTTCCAAAATTCTAGTTTTCTTGAGATAAGCCTGGAATTACAAGGTGAGTCAAGTCAGCTTGCAAAACCAGTGAGCTTGCTCAAGTTTGACTTGTTCAAGTTCAAGATCAAGAATTTTGATGAACCAAGCTTGGTATCAAATATAGTGTTCGATCATGAATTTTTATCCCTTTTATTGCTTTTATATTTTAGAATATACAAAAAAAATAAATATAGTTTATAATGATAGTATTAATCTATTGTAAGTGACAGCAACAATGATGATGATAATAACAATAAAATTATGTAATTGTAATAGCATGGTTGGATCATATCTTCATTATGAGAAAAATCCTATTAATTATATTAAAAATAGTTAAATGATGCAATTCAAATCACTTCAAGTGTAGCATTTGTTTTCTAGTACAGTCGAACTCGAGTTTGACTTTGAACTCGAATAGGTCTACTCTAGTTGACCGAACTTAATATTTTCCAATAAAGCTCGAGATTGTGCCTGAAATTACTTGGCCGGCGAACTTGGTCTGCGATTTTAAAAGTGAGCTCGAACTTGAACTTGATTTGTTTGCAGCCTTAGTTAGAATCTATTTCTGCTCACAGCTAAATATGGGTAAGGACAGAATCTTGGATGTGGCATGGCTCACTTCTAGATAGAAATGACCTTGAATAATGCACCTATATATCACCAAAATTATTTTGTAATAATCATTAGAGAAGATCTGGCCAAAGTTAACTGTGGTTGCACAACAAGAAAAATAGAGTAGGTTAATGGTTTTCCTATCAGATTATTGAATAACAGAAAGAACAATAACGAATGGGATCCAACAAAGCAAATTGAATTTTCTTATCTATATGATATCACAGAGATCATGAGGGGCTGCTAAGTTGGGGATGAGCACCTTTCTCTGTCTCTGTCTTTCTTTACTTTCATTCTTGTTTTTCAGTTATTCAACCTTTCCAGTTTCCCTTTTATGTTTGCTAGATATCAAACATGAGTTTATTTACAAGTTATGGTGATCATACAGGAAAAGAGAGTTTAACCAACCTGGCTGTAGACGCAGCAAAGAAAGCTCTCCAGATGGCCGAGGTTGATCCTGATGATGTGGACCTCTTATTGTTGTGTACTTCAACTCCAGAGGATTTATTTGGTAGTGCTCCACAGGTATGCATGTATCCACAATAATAATCTGAAGCAGTTCTTTCTCTCTCTCTCTCTCTCTATATCTGCTTTTCTTTTTCTTTTTTTTTTTTTACGTCTTTTTTTCTTCCGCTCTCCTGGTCAGTAAGAATATGTTTGATTGAGTTCAAATGTATTTCTGGTAATTTTTCCAGGTTCAAAAGGCACTTGGATGCAAAAATAATCCTTTATCTTATGACATTACTGCTGCATGTAGTGGTTTTATATTAGGCCTAGTTTCAGCTGCTTGCTACATTAGAGGTAACAGGCACAATAACTGTAATGCGTAAATTCTATTAGTTAGCTCTATTATCAAAATTGAAATTGTTGTGCTGTATATTTTAGGGGGTGGCTTCAATAATGTTCTGGTGATTGGGGCCGATGCTCTATCTCGCTATGTTGATTGGACGGACAGAGGATCTTGTATCCTTTTTGGTGATGCTGCAGGGGCTGTATTAGTACAGGTACTGCATCATATCTGTTTACGATTTTTCTTTGATGAAAGGGAAAGAAAAAGAAGACATTGTCACAGCAATATATAGAAGTAGTTCGTCGCAAGTCTTGGAATTTCTCTTCTTCTTCTTCTTTCCCATTCTTTCTTCCTTTCTTCTTCTCCTTGTTCTTCTTTTCTTTCTTTCTTTCCCTTTTTTTTTGGGGTTCCGGTCTCTCTCCCCCTGGCTTATCTTTCCCTCCGTTTGGTTCTTGGATTTTGGTAAGGAAAATAGGAAGGAAAGTTTTTTCTTTGCTTCAAATGATAGTACGTTTTGCTTTTATTTTTTACCATTTTCATTTTCATTTTCCTTCCACTTTTCCTCACCTAAATCCTTGTTCCAAACATAGCATTAGTAACTGTAGAATCTCCTAGTTATTATGGTTATTTGAAAATTCTTTTTGTCTATTCTATCTATAATTGAAGAGCACTTTGGTTTCTTTGGTCTGCAAAACTAATTTCTACTTAGGTGCTCCTTTCTCTTCT
The DNA here is from genome assembly GCA_026212405.1 of Petrea volubilis. Taxonomy (NCBI): domain Eukaryota; kingdom Viridiplantae; phylum Streptophyta; class Magnoliopsida; order Lamiales; family Verbenaceae; genus Petrea; species Petrea volubilis. The sequence goes on from CM047870.1 coordinate 29,108,842, forward strand.
CTCTCTCTCTCACATGCGAGCGTGCACAAACACAGTCAAAAAAAAAAAAACTACATTTGTCTCCGTTTTCTTTTCAGCCTTTTCTCTTAGCCTCCATTTTGTTCTTGGATTTTGGTAAGGAAAATAAAAAGGGAAATTTTTTCTTTGCTTCAAATGATAGTACTCTTGGCTTTCATTTTTTATGATTTTCATTTTCCTTTTCCTTTTCTTTATCAAAATCCTTGTTCCAAACATAGCATTACTGTCCAGCTTGTATAAATTTTCTCTTCTTTTGTAAATAACTCGTTTCTGTTTCTCATACTTGTTTTAGATCATTTATTTAGCATATACTAAAACATTTTCCTTCAATTAAAACTTTTAAGTCAAAGGGGTATAACAAAAAGTATACAGTGAAACAGTAATTAATTATTCATAATTTTTGAATCTAGACCATTAGTAGTTAAAGTGCCTCTTTGGTGTGTCAGAAATACCTTTGGTATATATACGTGCATGCGCACACACACACACACACACATACATATATATATATATAAATATATTTCTCCCTTAACAACTTTCTTTTAAGTTTATATTACTCTATTTTGCACACTTCATCAAGTTCACCCGTCTGCTGGGCTACTATTACATTGTGGTGTTTCTTTTGTATTATACTTGAAATCTCTTCTAGCACCAGAGACTAACTTTAGGTATATAATTTTCTAACACGATCTGTTTGATACAAGTTAATTTTCTTCTCTTTCTGCAGGCCTGTGATAGTGAAGAGGATGGTTTATTTGCTTTTGACATGCATAGTGATGGTGAAGGGCACAGGTACTTTTAAGAATCCATTCTAGAGTCTTATCATATATTTCTCTAAATAAAGCATTAACACCTAACATTCTTGTTTTCGTTGTTGCAGACACTTAAACGCTAACATAAAGGAAAACGAGAAAGATCATGAATTAGGTACAAATGGTTCTCTCCTTGGACTTCTACCAAAGGGCTCCTCATATTCATGTCTCCAGATGAATGGTAAGGAGGTGTTCCGGTTTGCTGTTCGTGTTGTTCCGCAGTCGATTGAATTGGCTCTAGCGAAGGCTGGTCTAACCGGGTCGAGTATAGACTGGTTGCTTCTTCATCAGGTAACAAATGACCTTCATAATGTTTGTAGCCTACCCGTGGAGTGAAAGAGGAATTGATATGTTTTCGTTCATTAATTCTACCATTTTGCATAAGACTACAACTGCCAACTATGAATCTTTAAGGATTTCAAGCGAAGAAAATGATATAGGCTGTGGCATATAATTGTGGAATTGAGGCGGTATTGGATTAAAAGAGGAGACAGACACATGGATATATGTATTGTTAGAAACAAATGGAATGCATCCTATTTAAAAATTTAGTAATAATTATAGCAGCCTCTAGCAGCCTCCCCTGTAATTATGTATAGTTGCACAAATGTCCTCTCTTAGTATTGAAATTTCACATACCTCCCTATATAACTTCTCTGTCCTGTATTCATCCCCAATGTAGTTGTTACATCTAGTTTAATGATGTCACAATTTAAGCTTTGATAAAGATGTTTAATGATTTCACAATTTAAATTTTGATGAACTTGCCAAATTTTCTTGTATATATTGATAACTGTCGTCCCAGTCTCTTGACAAATGCTGTAGATTTTGATCAATTTTCGATGGTCTTATGGGGTATTTGTAATTTTGGAAAATGAAGATGGAAGGTTTGTGTATTCACACATAGTTACAAGGGAGGATAGTGTAATTGATGCTTAAATTTTTGTCGCTCTTTTAGAAATCACCATGGTATCTGTAAAAAGTTTGGCTTTGATATGTTCTCCATCTTGCTGACCACATAGAGTTCTGAGTTTTTCTTGACGCTTTTACCTACATGCCCATCGTATGCATACCCTCACATATATATATATTTGCTGAATTAGGCGAAAAAATTGATAATTGCAGGCAAACCAAAGAATTATCGATGCAGTAGCGACGCGTTTAGAGATCCCGTCCGAACATGTGATATCTAACTTGGCAAACTATGGCAACACGAGTGCTGCATCAATCCCGTTGGCGTTGGACGAGGCTGTAAGAAGCGGGAAGGTGCAAGCAGGTCATACTATAGCTGCATCTGGCTTTGGAGCTGGCCTTACATGGGGCTCTGCTATCATTAGATGGGGATGATTAATTAATGTATCAACAATGGGGGGAAGAAAGAAAAAATAAAAAAAAAAGGTTGTTTGTGCAATTTTGTGAGTTTGTGTCTTTGAATTTGTCTGTGTAATGACACGGTCTGTTTCTAGCTCTCTTCTGTTTAGTTTACCTTTGTTGTTACTCTTAGATCTCATTGACATCAATGACAATTGTTCCTTTTGAGCTTGATGCTTGTTGCTGCCTTGTTTAATTTGGACTTGAGAGAATTTGGGGTTGAATCTAAGACGTCTCTTGTGACGAGAGCAAGGTGGTGTCACATCAATTAAAGAGCCTATTTAAAGGTTTAAATTATTTAAAATTATTTAAGGATCTACTTGGATAGGTTTAAATTTTTTTTTTCCTTTTTTTCTTAATCACCTAGATTCGATTTATTAGTCAATTAATTTAAAATTGGGTACTACAGAGATTTATTATGGGTGTGATCTTTTCAATTTAGTTGTTTCATTCACAACACTAGGATTCGAATTTTGAACGTTGTTTAAAAGATCCAAAGCCTCATCTCATTAGACCAACATGTAGTTGGTAAAAGAAAGAAAGTTTTTTTTTGAATTGTTCTTTTTATAGTAGATTTTTTTTTTAAAAAAAAAGCTTTGTATTTGGATACATCGGTTAAAATTGTTTGAAAATGTGTTTTTATTTCCAGTTAATCTAGATGGTTTTTTTAAAAGTCACTTTTTAACCTTTTTATGTCTTGTATTTTTTAAACAAATTTCAATCGACCACAATTTTTTTGGGGTAAATTACAGACGATCTCAATATTTAGGGTTGATTGCACTCTACCTCTCATCGTTTGAAATAGTGTGAAAATACCATCTAGCATATTTAAATTGATCATTAACACCCCTTAACTCCGATTTCGATGATATCTAGAAAAATATTCTGTCAGATACAAGGGCAAAGTCGGCCATTCACTTATGTGCGTTGCCATTTGCACCGAAATGTAAAGGTGATAGGCAAAGTATAATTGTCTACACACATTAGGAGGCAATTTTCAATTTGCATTTATCTCATTTAAAACACACACATTTTCACACACTAATATATGCACACATCAAATTGATCACTAAAATTCAATCAATACCAAAAATTGAATTAAAGTTTACTTTACCCATGAAATATAGTAAAAAGATGATAGCTAAAAATTTTAAAAATTGTGGCTAAAAGTATTAAAAGTTTTAGCTTCAAGCAACCCTATCATTGCTGGAACGCACATCATTGCCCATACTTAGAGCACACCATCGTTAAATCACTTTGGACGACAATTTTGATATTTTTAACCATCGTCTTGTTCTCCATTTCAAGAATAAGGTGAATATTAGTCTAATTTTGGGTATCAATTGAATTTTTATGATTAATTTAAAGAGTGCATCCATTAGTATGTTTTGTACAAGATAAATAAAAACTGAAATTATTCCCTATCGTATGTAGCAAGTTGTACTTTATCCCATAACCTTGGTATTTCAATAAAAATATTGATTGCCACGAGTGAATGATTGATTTTACCATCATATATAACGGATTAATCTTCTAAATTGCATTGGAATCGGAGGCAGAGGTGCCAACAAACAATTTAAAAAGGTTAGAGGATCTTGTCGCACAAACACAAACGATGGGGGCAAAGTGCTTTTTTTTTTGTTTGAAAAAAGTCCATCCAAACAGTGGCGTAGTTAGAAATCTTCACTCAACTGGGTTAATTTATGTTGTTTAATCAATCGTTGGCGACATTTTTCTTATAGTAGATTCAACGATCGAAAATTTGCAAAGAACAATCCTTTGGGAAAGCATTGGAAGTGTTTACCATTGTATTATTTCTGTCTGAAAATATCTATCGGAGTTCGGTATTTTTTTAGTATATACAATTCAATAAATTGATAAAATTCAACTAAAATTAAAGATTTAATATATTATTTTTCTTTTTTTTTTTTTAATTGTGGAAGACCCAATAAATTTTGTAGTCTCTTAATTCGAATAAACAAACTTAATAAATTAATCCCACTTATCAGTCATGTAACACATATGTGGGATATGAACTAACTTTTTTTTTTTTTTTGAAATGAAGACGATCATATTCCTCATTAAGAAACGCTGGTGTCAACCAGGATTACATGGCTACAAACTTTGGGAGAATCGACGACTCCACAAAATCTGATGAAGCATAACAAGCAAGGCGGTGGGCAATGACATTCCCACCTCTACGAAAAAAGAGAAAATAACTTGAGAAAAATTGCAACCGACTTGTCGAATGCCCTGCACTAAGTTCCCAATATAAGAGTAATCACGCGCACAACAATTTAAAGCTTGAATTAGTAAACTTGAATCACCTTCAATGATCACCTTATTATAACTTAGAGAAGTAGCAAGTCTGGCAGCCTCTAACGTAGCAAGGGCTTCTGCATGCAGAGCATCCACTAGGATTTGCATACGGCATGATCTCCAGGCAATGCATTGTCCCATATAGTTACATACCACCACCCCAACCCAATGGTCTGATCTTGCGTGAAGATGGCATCGTCAAAGTTTACTTTCATGAATCCAACCAATGGCTTGATCCATTGGATTACCTCACGCCGAGCTTTTGTGGACACCAGGCCTTGTGTCGACGAGATGGCAGATACGTACGCAGTCAAAGACTCATGGGCAAGATGGACCATATCAATCGGTTCTCGTATAGCAGCCTCCATTACATGTTTACACCAACAAAACAAGACAACCCAAATAAGATAGAGACAAAACTGAAAATCGTCCTTGGAAAGCTTTCTATGTAGGTGTCGAACCCAATTCACCAAAGAAGACTCCCAAAGAGAGATCGTCACCTATGGCAAACAAGAAAGAGCCTAGACTTGACGGGTAAAGCGGCAATCAACGAACACATAATGGGAATCCTTCGACTCAAACGAGCAAAAGGAACAACCGTCGTGAATATGCGTTCCCCTGAGGTTTAAATTAACCACTGTTGGGAGTGCCTTTCTGCACAAACGCTAAATAAGAATCTTGATTTGATTAACAACATCTATCCCCCAAATGAAGCGCCTGTTGGAATTTTTTGAATGCAGAAGTGTGTTGGATAGAAGAAGGATAACAAAAAAATAAAAATACAGAATTTTTACTAAAGAGAGAAGAACTCAAAATGTATAAACGAACAAGAGAGAAAGTTTGTACTTGAGAGTTTTACTTGGTTTTACTTGATTTTTTCTTGATACAAAACAATTGCTAGAGCACTCTTTTTACAGGCACATTTTCATCTAGCCATTTACTCACTTCAAAATCCACTACTCTATCTAAAATTTACTCTCATTAAGTTCCACTTCTCCACCTAATATTTATTCTCATTCAAGTTCCAAGTAAGTGGGTAACTTAAAGGTTTTCTAGAGAATGTGTAAAGTTATAATTCAAAAGGTCTAGACTTTCCAAATATTTGTTTAGGAAAATTATAGTGTCTTTCTAACACCCCCTCTCAATTTGTAATTTTCAAATACTTATTGAACTTCTCAAACTTCTCAGTTGTTAAGGCCTTCATAAGAAAATTTGCAACTTGATCATTGGTGTTAATGAAGTCCAAGTGAATTTCTCCTTTGCTCACAAGATCACAAATGAAATGATGTCAGAGTTCGATGTGCTTCGACCTTTCATCTTAACATAAAGTGAAGGTTCACTTGGGCTCCTTTGAAAACCATTCTTGCAAAAGTGTCCATCGTTTTTGCTATTCCAAGCTCGTGGTGCTTGTTTTAACCCGTATAGGGCCTTTTTCAATCGGTATACCTTATCTTCTTTTTCTTTGATTTCATATCCTTGAGGTTGTTGCACATAGACCTCTTCCTCGAGTTCACCATTGAGGAATGCGGATTTTACATCCAATTGGTAGACATTTACCTCAATTTGTGCTCCAAGTGCGAGAATGGTTCGTATCATCTCCATTCTTGCCACTGGTGCGAATGTCTTATTGAAGTCAACTCCGGGTTGTTGAGAATAGCCTTTTGCAACCAATCTTGCTTTGTATTTTTGGATTGAACCATCTTTATTGAGCTTGCTTTTAAACACCCATTTCAAGCTATTTACATCTTTTCCTCGTGGCAAATCAACCAGCACCCAAGTTTTGTTCTTTTCGATGGTTTCAATCTCTCCATTCATTGCTTTCCTCCAAACTTTCTCGTTTACAGCTTCCTCAAAATCTGAGGTTCACAACCAAAGAAGGCAACATTATAATTTTCATATATTTCATGTAAAGACCGTACCTTTCTTATAGGCGAATTCGAGTCCGAGCCTTCTTGGTCTGATGAACTTGCACCAGATGTTTTTTCGGGAGTTTTAAATGCATTTAGGGCTGAATTTGCTGTGGTAGTTTACTTTTAGAGTGCGATGGCGCCAAAAATTCATTGAATGATGAACTTGTTGTGGAATTCTCCGAACTTCAAGTTGCTAGCTCATCAAAGATTACATCTCTTGACACAATCAATTTGTTAGTCTTAGGATTATAAAGCCTATAACCCTTCGACTCATCACTATACCCAACAAAAATTATTTTTTCTCCATTTTCAGCATATTTATCTCTGTTTGCAGTTCAAATATGTGAATATGCAATACAACCGAAGACTTTTAAATGATCAACAACAGGATTTCTGTTATACCATGCTTCAAAAGGAGTTTTGTTGGGTACCGCCTTAGTAGGAGAACGATTTAATATGTAGATGGTAGTATGAACAACCTTTGCCCAAAATTGATTTGGTAATTCTTTGCCTTTGAGCATGCTCCGCGCTATTTCTACAATTGTTCTATTTTCCCTCTTGGCCACGCCATTTTGTTGTGGGGTTTTTCGGATTGTTAGCTGCCTTTGAATGCCATTTTTCTTGCAATATTCCATAAACGGAGTGTATAAAAACTCTACTCCATGATTAGTCCTCAAGTACTTGATATTGCACCCGCTTTGTTTTTCAACATGTGCTTTAAATTGGAAACAAATAGTAAATGCCTCCGACTTTTCATGCAAAATGTACAACTACGTCATTCTTGTACAATCATCAACAAAAAGAATAAAATATCTCTTGTTATTAAGTGCTGGAGTTCTTGTAGGACCACAAATGTCGGCATGCACCAATTCAAGAGGGGCCTTGGCTCTCCAAGAGGTTTTAGGGAATGACAGCCTATGCATCTTGCCATAAATGTATCCTTTACAAACTCGGTCTTTTCTTTCAATGGATGGAAGATCGACGACCATATTCTTCATTTTGAGTAATTGCAGTCCCTTGTTGTGTAAGTGTCCATATTTCAAGTGTCATAGATGAAATTGATCAATTTCACTTTTGTACACCATTTTTCCTTGTGTAGGTATTACAAATGGAAAAACTTTGTTTGGCGTCATTTGGATTGCAGTCACTTGAGTATTATTTTTCTTATCAAAAATTTTGCATTTTTATCATCAAAAGACACCGAATATCCTTTTTGCAAGAGTTGTCCAACACTTAACAAGTTTTGAGTAAGATTTGGAGCATAAAGGACATCACTACTGAACTTTTGGTTACTTCCCCTTGTATGGAATGCCACAACACCTTTTCCTTTTGCATCTTGAATTTTTCCATCTCCAAGTTTTTGTGAGAAGTCTGGCTTGTGTCCAATTCTACGAACATCTCTTGGTTTTCCGTCATGTGATTGTTGCAACCACTATCAACATATCACACATTTTCATATTCGTTTACTTCATTCATGCAAGAAAATACTTGATGACCTTTATTTTCTGAGAAATTGGCTTCCTCATTGTCTTCTTTGCTTTTCTTTGGACAACGGCTATAGGAGTGATCAACATTCTTGCAAGTTTTGCACTTGAAGTAGCAATCTTTCATTTCGTGATTTGTTTTCTTGCAAATGCGGCATTTTGAATTTGGATGGCGAAATTGTTTTCCTTCTTTGTAGTTCTAGCCTGGTCATTGGCTTTTTTTGTTGTTGAAGCCCCCTCTTTCTCCTTGCCGCCATTTGGAATTTTTCTTGTCCAAGACATAAAGTTTGGATTGGAATGCTTGCTCCATGGACTGATTTGATGACCTATTCAATCTTTCCTCATGAACTTGAAGGGAACTCATTAGTTTGGAAAAAGTATAAGTGGAAAGGTTTTTAGACTCCTCAATCGCAGTAACAACATGATCAAACTTTGCTGGCAAACTTCTTAAATTTTTTGTGCAATTTTTCTTTCTTCAATCACATCACCAAGGCTTCGAATTTGATTACAATTTTAGAAACTTTAGATATAAAATTTTGTGTACCTTCACTTTTCTGTCATTGCCAAGTTATCAAAATCTCTCCAAAGGGATTGGAGTTTCAAGGAAATAACTTTTTCATTTCCTTGAAAACCTTGTTTTAGAATATCCCATGCATCTGTGGCCTTTTTTTGCACCAAATATTCTTGTAAAAATTGTCTTGGCCACCCCTTGTTGTAGATATTTTAAGGCACTTGAAACTTTTCGAATATTCTCTTTATATTGTCTTTGTTGCTCTCCAAGCAATTCATTGTTGTTTCCTTCTTTTGGTGGTTCGTCATATGTGTTTTCAACCACCTCCCAAAGATCCAAAAAAATTAATAAGGTTTGCATTTTACGACTCCAATAGTCATAATGTTTACCCTCAAAAATTGGTATTTGGTTGGCGGTATAGGTGAATATTGTAGGAATTGAACTTCAGGTCATTTTTAAGATGAATACGAGGGTGAAAAAGTTCCAAAGAATGCAGCTACAATTGCTAGCTCTAATACCAAATTTGTTGGGAATTTTTGAATATGGAAGTGTGTTGGATAGAAGAAGGATAACGAAAAACAAAAATACAGAATTTTTACTAAAGAGGTAAGAACTCAAAATGTATAAACGAACAAGAGAGGAAGTTTTTACTTGTGAGTTTTACTTGGTTTTACTTGATTTTGTCTTGATACAAAACAACTACTAGAGCACTCTTTTTATAGACACATTTTCACCTAATCATTTACTCACTTCAAAATCCACTACTCCACCTAAAATTTACTCTCATTAAGTTCCACTTCTCCACCTAATAGTTATTCTCATTCAAGTTTCAAGTAAGTGGGTAACTTAAAAAGTTTTCTAGAATTCCAAATGTCACATTTATTCTAGACTTTCCAACTATTTGTCTAGAAAAATTATAAAGTGTCTTTCTAACAACGCCAAGATCCTAAAGAGGAGTGCGGTCCTAGTTGATTTGTTTCAAGCAAGTCACATCAATAAATGATAAGCACTCACTGTAAATAAACCACTTCGATTAAAGTGCGACACAAGAACATCGTCATTCGTTGCATCGGCCACTGGAATTGCGTGAATAAGATCCACATCAACTGGTAGGAGTATGTTGTTGAGAACGATGTCAGTCCAACCTCCCCCTTGGGGTAATAAAAGATCCGCCACCCTAAGATCCGGGGGGTGTTAATTCACGCCGTGGTGTAACCATGCGAAAGCTATTTGATTTGGGAATCCATCTATCCGGATCGAACGACCCTAACCAACTCCCCATTTGGTTCCTTCCACCAAGAAGCTCAACGAGCCGAAAATTCCCCTCCAGGTAACACTAGGATTGCTGCTGAGATTAAGTTCAAACGGACTCGACATGCAACCATACTTCGACTGCAAGACCTGGCTAAACAGGGTGTCCCTTTGTGTGAGAACTCTCCACAAATGCTTAGGCTAATAAGGCTTCATTAAAATAGAGTAGGGACCTAAATCCCAAACTGCCCAAATCCTTTTTTTTTTTTTTGGTAGACAACCGCCCAAATCCTTACTAATGCACAACTTATGCCAAGTGATCTAGTGGACTTTTCCGTTCCCCTTATTATGCCACCAACAATCTGCAAACCAACTCTAAATCTGGGACGAAAGCAAGTTGGGAAGCCTGAAACAAGACATTGAATATGATGGGATAGCTTGTAACACAACCTTGATAAGCACTTCCTTACCTATTTTTGAAAGAGTACGATAATTGCAATCCTGAATTCAATGCCAAATATGATCGCGCATAGAGCTAAATACCTCTCTTATTATGCCCGACCACTGACGGTAGGCCTAAGTATTTCTCATGCGCCCCCATAGTCCGCAACTGGCCTAAGCTAGCAATTTCATTCTTTACATCCAACGGCACATTCGGGCTGAACACAATTGAAGGTTTGGAGGCATTGATAACCTATCCTGAAATCCCTCCATAAGCATGGAGGACTTCCAAGATCCAATTCATGGCTGAGGTGGACGCCTGATTGAAAGTCAATGTGTCATCTACAAAAAAGAGATGAGAAATGCGAGGTGCCCCCCGACACACTGAAACTCCTGAAATGCCTCGATTGTCTTCCTCAACCTATAATAATCTGCTAAAAGCCTCTGCACAGAGCAAAAAAAAAAAAGGAGACAAGGGATCCCCTTGTCGAAGACCCTATTGTGGCCGCAAAAAATAAAATTGGGAACCTCTCAATAAAAAAGAATATAAAGTAGACGAAACGCAAAGCATAATAAGATCAATAAACTGACTCTCAAAACCAAGACACATCAAAATGTGTTTTAAAAAGACCCACTCGACACGATCATAAGCCTTACTCATGGCGAGTTTAATTGCCATGAAACCCTTCTTTCCCTTTTTCTTGTTTTTCAAAAAATGATTGCTCTCGAAGGCCAGAAGCAAATTATCAGAAATAAGCCTCCCTGGCACGAAGGCAGACTGAGAAGGAGAAATAAGCTGATCCAATAAAGGTTTAAGTCTGCTAGCTATAGCTTTCAAAGCAATTTTATATACAATATCGTTGTTGTTGTTGTTGTTGTTGTGGTTGTTGTTGTTGTGGTTGTTGTTGTGGTTGTTGTTGGGGTCGATCAATATCGTTGTTGTTGTTGTTGTTGTTGTGGTTGTTGTGGTTGTTGTTGTTGTGGTTGTGGTTGTTTTGGTTGTTGTTGTTGTTGTTATATATCAACATACATATTTATATACATAAGAGAGTTCTAACCATGTGAGGGGGTCAATTGCACCCCTTCAAATGACGGTGGCTCTACCATTGCATCCAAACTATCTCTCGACCATACATTTTAAGACGGTAAAGCTATAAGATCACACAATGTTTCATTCTTACGTCCAAATCTTTTTGAAAATGTATCATTCCTAAGTCAAGCCCATTTACAGATTTCTTGCTTTTTAAGTCCAACTCTCATTTGGAAAGTATCATTCTCAAGTCAACCCATTTACAGATTTCTTGTATTTTAAATCCAAATCTCATTCTGGAAAGGTGTCATTCATAAGTCAATCCATTTATAGATTTCTTGCTTTTTAAGTTTTTTTAATAAGTATTTCTCTTTCTAAAATAACAATTTCTAACTTGAACATCAGAAAGTGTACGTTGGGCCAACCCCAACATTCTTTAATGTTTATTGTGTTCGTAGGTTCAACTTGATAATCCAAACTTGCGGATTAACATTGAATTCAAAGGTTCTGTAAAGGCTCGGATAAAACTCAACAAACCTTGACTAAGCTTCCAAACTTTATATCATAAATTGAAGAAAATTCTTATATGTACCCAATGTTTGAATCCTACATATGAACTAAATGATTGAGATCTTATTATATTTTTTTAGGCTAAATTCCATATTTGCCCCCTGTGGTTTGCCCAAATTGAACGAAACCCCCTTGGTTTAAAAATAGACGAAATGCCTCCGTTGTTCATAAAACAATGCTCATGTGCCCTAGGGCAACAATGCCGTTAAATCCTAGTTGACGGTGTTAAACTTTGATAGGTATTTTCCGTTATACTCCTTTATTTTTAGCCATTAGATCTTCACTTAAAAAATTAACGGTTAAGATTGATTTTTAATTATAAAATTAAATATAAAATATAAAATATATTTAAAATATAAAAAATATATAATTATATATAAATTTAACTAAATTATAATAAAAAAAAATATACACAAACACACACAAATTAACACACACTAACATCAAACACACACACACAATCTGTGCACACACTAATACACACAAACACACACCCAAACACACACTTTGCACACACACACACAGTCACACACACACACGCACGCAATCTGCACACACTCTCTCACACACTCTACACACACACACACACATACACACACACACACACACAACACACAACACACATACACACAGTCACACACACACAGTCATGCACACAATGACACAGTCACGCGGGCGCACACACACACACACACAGAGTCATGCACGCACACGAACACACACAAACACGCACACACATAGTTACGCCTCCTTCCCCGACGGGCACCAAGCTTGATGGCGGCAGATCTCCTTCTCCCCCAACGCTACCAAGCTCGACGGCGGCGGATCTATGCACAAAGATCACACATATACACATATACATACATACATACATATATAGTATTTTTCATTTTTTCATCAAATCGTGTGAAATTATACACTATTTCGACCAACTTGAGGAGAGGAACCCATTGATGGTGACATTATTGAGTTTTAATGGCTGATTTAACAGTAATTAGAGGAGGAAGACGCAATAAATATTGTGGCAGATCTAGGATTTTTGTTGATTTTTTTTTAAATTAAATGCAAATGGTTTGAGATTTTGTGAAACTGATATAGGGGTTTTGTTGAGCTAGTGAAAACGCATACATCGATGTTTTGGGCCACTACTTTAGTGGCGGCTTCGATGACGATGGTGGTAGAAGAGTAATGTTGAAGATGGTGAAAAATTAAAACTTAAAAAGTAAAAGGACCTATTTGTAATATTGGATAAGTTAATTTAAATTTATAAGAAAATAGGTATAATAGTGAATATATTTGTATTTAAGGGTATTTCGATCATTTTAATCTCTTTTAAAAGTCAATATGAAGCTAAATTACATGCTCAAACGCACCCTAGGCGTGTGCACCTCACTCTCCGTTAACGTGGGAAATTATGTAGTGTTTTTATAACCACAGGGGCTTTTTCGCATATTTTTAAACCATAAGGGATTTTATGCAACTTCGCTAAACCACAAGGTGTAAATATGGAATTTAGCCTATTTTTTTATGTATTTTTTTTTTTGTAAGTGAATAATTATACGGCACAATGTAAATCACTTGGTGAATGTACGGAACCCAAATCGGATGCATAGAATTTTTTTTTATAATTAACTATCCCATTCCATTGGTGTCGTATGTGAAGTTTAAAATTGGTCACAACTTAAGTAGTAAAAATATAACATCAATCACAAATTATTTAATCAATACTTCTCATAGTAAAAATATAACATGAATCACAAATTATTTAATCAATACTTCTCATATTTTACTACTTTTTGAATTATTTTTTTTTTCAATAAACTACTTCCCTGAAGATCTTTCTACATCTCTAATAAGTCATTTCCTTATAGTTTTTTTAGTACTTCGTCTACATTATCATTATACAACTATTAATATCATCATCAAGTACATGACCACATATGAATCAATATCAACAACTATTATAACTATAAATAAATAACCAAATTATTATGAAAGTAGAATAAATATTACTATCAAAGTAGAATAAATGCTCACACATTTGATGAGGATCAACCCAAGACCCCTTTATAGTCTTAGGGCCAACTTCGTTCGTTAAACTAGACATCATTAGCAGTTATTCCTTAACCCTTATCAATTCATTCGCATTATGTTAAATCAATAGTTTGCTTATGGTTTGCTTTTGTCTTGAATTATAAATCATAGGAATACACAAATAAGTAAATAAAGAATATTATTATTATTATTATTTTATCATTGATCATTAACTGCTCGATGTCTCACACCAATAAACACCAACTAAATTTATGTTCGAACTAAATTGAACCACTTAATTGTAAAATTTTCCTGTCAAACTAATAGTTTTTAGCCTTTTCTCAAAAGAGAGAGAAAAAAAGCATGGACAGAACCAGCTTGTACTTGGTGGGGTCTCATGACCTCGCTCAAATTAAACACTCTCTCTTTAGATTTATATTAGACATAAAAAAAATATGTCACTTCTAAAGTTTATTTGTTATTAAGGCCCACTCAAAAAATATAATAAAAATCTTTACACGGTGAGATCTATTATTATTTTTTATGTCAATATAGAAGTATAAATAAATTTTTCTAGTTATAATTATTTTTGTTATTAAAATTTCATTTAATAAATATGTTTTTTTTTAAAAAGTATTTTTAATATCATATGAGTGACCGCTGAACAATATTATATTCCTGGCTCCGCCAAAAAGTGATACTAGTAGATATATTTCGTGGTTAGCGATTATCAAGCTCTCTCAGATCGATCCCTCTCTCACTCAAATGGCGAATCCCTGTACCGCTGCTGATGCTCCTTCTACTAAGCCATCCATCACGCACGTTATTTTCGACATGGACGGTCTTCTGCTCGGTAATTTTTCGTTGTTTTAGCCATTCCGAAATTCAATCAAGCAAAATATATTATTCGCTGAACTTAATCGGTGTTTCTAAATTTTTTTTCTGCATACATTCTGATGTAGGAGTTTGAGGTAAAGTTTGTGTGTTGTTAACTTGAATTTCTGTTGTTTATTGATTGTTTTAATGCAGAATTGTGTTCCCTTTTTCTCTTCCATTTTCGTTTTGGCACTTTTGGTGTATGTTATGATGGGGGATTTTGGTTCAGTGCTTTGATTGATTTGTGATGGTTTGTTTTTTTAACTGCTGGATGGTTTGGTTCATTCCTACTATGTATTGCTGTGTGAAGATTTGCGTGATAGTTACGAGGGAGCTCCTGCAAATAGAGCATAATTGTTACGCAATGTGGCGTGATAGACGTTTGAAATGCGTAAGTTTGGCGATTCAAACGCCATTGTTATTTCTTTTATGTAGAATAGTTCATGAAAAAGTGCGGTTCTTTTGAGAAACTTTGACTCAGTTTGTTCTTATGATCAGTGATTGATCGATTTAATTATAGAACAAACCCTGTTTCTGGTGAAAGAATAGTTGCATTGATGGGAATTTTTTTGGAATGCATCGCTAGAATCCTCTGAAGAAATGTATTCATATTATCTAACAATGTAGACTTGATAACAGAACTCATTCCAATAGATGAAATAAAGAGAGCATGCCTCTGCCCTTTCAAATTCATAGCTGTTTGTATGTTTCACTGATTAAAAAAATTTACAGTAGTAGTGTACGCTAAGGTGCTGCCAGGCATGGGTGATGATGGCCTTCCGCATTCCGAAAGTGGAGTCTACTGTTTGTGATAGGTCAGATTTCTCCAAAGCACTTTCTTTGAAAGTTGGACTTCGAACAGGTCCATTTGGAGGAAGCTTACTTAAGTCCATTCCATGATCATAATTCAGTAATATCAAACACCGAAGCGAGGGACAAACATTGCACTGAAAAAAACTTGCATATGGTTGCAGCTTGTTTTACATGTCTAATGTGATTGTTTTTGGTGTCAATTTAGTGGTGAGTTTGCCACTAGATTTTATGTGGATAAGGAAGTAATTTCTTCGTGTTGTATGTTACTGAGATTTTGTGTCCTGCAGCATAGTTGACATTTATAACTGAACCACTGTGAATTGCCAAATTGAATATTCTGGCATTTGCCATATTTTCCTACATACCTTGTGTTTGAATAGGAAATTCTAAGCATATCCTATTTAAATTATCTTTACTTCTTTGATGACTTTTGTGAAATGGAGGAAATTTTGTTCTCCCTTCTTGGGGGGGTGGGGGGGGGGGGTGGGGTGGGGATGTGTGTGGAGGGGTTGGCATTTATAAATTAAGAGTAAGAGTTGGAGTGACTGGGAATTTTTAAATTTATTAGGTTGGGATTCATATTTTAGCAACTGATACTGGTTAGCTTAACAGTTTTTCTTTTCTAGTGAAGTCCTAGTGGTGATTGTGGTTTAACATTCCTGATTTCTTACATCGTTGCTACTTCATTGCACTCTGTATGCTCTGTTGTACCTTTACAGATTTACTCTTCTCATTGGACTCTCTGCCGTTCTGCTGGCTTTGTTTAGCCTTCTCCTTTATGTCTTACTTTTTTTTTAATTTTGTTTTGTTTTGTATCGATGTTTAAACGTGGTCTGGAAAGCCTTCCAGTTTCCTAGGTGGATCATTGGCAACTATGCGACTTTCAATTGAAATTGAAACCAATGAGTTGTTTCAAATTTTCTTTCTCGTTTTCAGACACAGAGAAATTCTACACTGAAGTCCAGGAGAAAATCCTTGCTAGATACAATAAGACTTTTGATTGGTCTCTGAAGGCAAAAATGATGGGTAAGAAGGCAATAGAAGCTGCTCGAGTTTTTGTTGAAGAGATTGGGATCAGCGATTCTCTCTCAGCTGAAGATTTTCTTGTTGAAAGAGAGGATATGCTGCGAACTATGTTCCCAACAAGTGAACTCATGCCAGGTTTTCTTAATTTCTTGATGCTGGGCATGTGATGACTTTTATATGCGTGGATTTGCCAAACTTCTGCTCCCATTCCTTTCCCTCTTTTTTCTTGTATATGCATATCCTGTGCACTGATGGTGCTGTTGTAGGGTTGTCGCTGACAATCTCTTTGAGCTTACTACGTGCGCAACTGAAACTTATATATATGAAATCTGTGGCCAAATTAATTGACATTTGATTGTAGGGGGATCAAGATACTGATATATAGATTATAATTAAGGGATCAAAATGACTTTACCCTTTTAACTGGCTCAGGGGTTTCTTTCTCTATTAACTTCATTTATTTAAGTTTAGGGTTTTTCGAAGGCTTTGTTCGTGTTGTTGGGGGGGGGGGGGGGGTGGTGATAAGCCTGTAACACAGGATAATGTTTAAAATGATGAATTTCAATTATCTTTGCAGTGAATGTAGGAATACTTATTTCATCAAAATGTGTAACTTTTTCCTCTTTATGGTTAATCTGGAGAGGACCTTTTGCATCACATTTATCTTCCAATGAATGTAACAAAACCTACTTTTTCACCCAAAAACAATTTTTTCTCTCCACAATAATTTCGTGTACCTGATGGTGTTGTTCTTATTCTTTAATTGTGGCAGACTGATAAGAGAATCTCTTGTTTCACACTTCAGATTTTTGTTCCTTTTGAATCTGGAAAAAGAATTTCACGATCTCCCTTATTGGGCCATTTGAGCTGCAGTTTTTTTTATTTTATTTTATTTGTTATTATTATTTTTTATACTCTACGTTCCATGATATCTTTGTTTTACAGGGGCCAGTCGTTTGATTCAGCACCTCCATGGGAAGGGAATACCTATTTGTGTTGCAACTGGGTATGTCCTATGTTTTCTTATTTTTGAAGTAGTAAGAGGGTTGGTGGTTGCTAATTTTACCTAAAATGTGTTGCAAGCAATCTCATGGAATGTTTCTTACAGTTCACACAAAAGGCATTTTGAATTGAAAACACAGAGACATGGTGAACTTTTTTCACTGATGCATCATATTGTTCTTGGAGATGATCCTGAAGTTAAACAAGGAAAACCTTCACCAGATGTGTTCCTTGCAGCAGCCAAAAGATTTGAGGTAAGTAGCTGTTCAGCTAGTTCGACAGCAATCTAGACCACATTTTCTGGTCATGAAAGTATCTTTACTGTCTTTGGAAGACGATATAAATTCGTATAATAGGGAAGTTAAGAATGTCTGGACATGTCCTTCCCCTGTGTCTCCTGGGCTCTGAAATAGCAGCTCTAGTGAAGCACAAATGATCAGAAATAGCCGGTTATGGCTGCTTACTGTTGTTTGATCAGGTCTCGTTGTTGTATGGGAGTGCCAAAAGGGGAACCTATATTTTTTTGTACAATGAAGTTCTTGATTTCCATTTTAAAAGAGTAAAACTGTTTCTTTTGTTTTAGTTGGTGCATTGATACATAAAAAGGGTAGTCCTCCCTGGCCCAAATCGATTTTGGCACTCTCACATATTTATCTATTAACTGATTAAAACTAATATGCCAAATAATTCAAGTTGCTCTTCTATTAGGTAAAGACAAATACTTGTGTATGTGCAAGCATTATTTTTTCCTTGTTTGCAGGGTGGACCAGTTGATCCACGCAAGATAATTGTTTTTGAGGATGCACCATCTGGCGTCCTAGCAGCTAAGAATGCTGGCATGTAAGTATTTATCATCTGGTTCTTCACAATATATGTTCTAATAAAATTGTCACTTTATTCAAGATGAGTTTACATACTGATGGATTTTATTAGTGAATATATGTACAACTGATTTGGCTTTACTTGGGTACTCGGCAGAAGAAAAATTCCATGATATTTTTTAATATACTTGCTTTAGTATTTCCCTTTATACACATAAAAGAACTCAAGGAATAACTCTATGCCTATAATAAATGAAGCCTTAGAAAGAGAAATAGTAGGCAGGTTAACCTGATATTTTTTATATCCATGTATATGTGCTGTTTAGACCATTCCGTCTTAACCCCGTTCCAAGTCCTAAACTCAAACTATGATGTTGAGGATAATATATTTTCTTTAGTTTTAGGCTATACTTTGCCCATTATTTAATGCTCCCCTTAGAAATGGAGTCGGAATATCATTCTTTAGGCCATATTTTATGCATGTAATTACCAATTAAGCCAATTAAAAAAATATGTGGGAGCATACTCAGAGTTAAATTTTTGCTTCAAATACTAAATGAGTTGAAAAGAAGATATGCATTGAAGGATTTTCTACAACACTCAACTTTGGTTGAAATGCTCTTGCACCTTCACTCAAGAAAGAAATTCTCGTGCACTGTTTATACACACAAGTGTGACTGTTCTTTCTGTCTTAGTGGTACTAGACACACAGATAATTCTTTCAAGAAATGTTTGTTTTATGTCTCTACTCATGAAGAAAATAATATAGGAAATGTTGCAAATTAACCTTATATGTTATATGATATCTTGTAATTATTTAAGGGTGCTTCAGGCACGTAAAAGAGTTTCTTTATTGGATTGATAGTAATTCTCAACAAAAATACCATGCAGGTCAGTGGTCATGGTACCAGATCCAAGGTTAGATAGCTCATTTCATGAAACTGCCGATCAGGTTGTAAGCTCCCTGTTGGACTTTAATCCAAGTGAGTGGGGTCTGCCTCCTTTCGACAAAGCAGCAACCTAGTTATATACATTGATCGACACAAAATGACATGTTCCTCGCAACAGATTCTCTCTGGATGTTAGTCTGTCAGATGTAATTGATCTTTTTTTAGATATGTCGGCACTAATTTGCAAGGACAGCCTAACTGAATGCAATTACAAATTTATTATGATTAAATTAAGTTTCACTGTATTATTCGGGGATGAAATTTGTAACAAATAAGGGCTGTCGGTTGTGACAAGACCCTCTTGGAGAAATTCCATCTTCATAAATTTTCTATCTATTTATGGTCACACGACATGATGCTGTTAAAATCATAGCTCGCCCTCTATGTGAGACTTTGATTTGGTTTTGACTGGAATAAGTAACCCACTTTGATAACCACCAGAACAAAGTTTAGGTAATTATAGTCATGAACTGCATTTGACTATATGCTTCTTCGCTCATTTGTGTATGCGTGCTCTTCTTTATTCGCATCACAATGCTTGTTGTCACTTCACTGCAAAACCTTGCCCAAATTTATGTTGATGAACACATGATATATATATATTTCCTACTGTGAAAAGGAGCATACATTCGACCCTTGTGGTGATCTTCTGTGACTTGCATGTTGTCGGCTCATAATTTCCATTGCATTGGCAGTAACTTGTTAGAATACTTGAGATTAGAATTCGGATTCTAGTTTCCTAGAACTCTTGTAACTCTTCTATTTCTATCTCTATATAAAGGAGATATGAATTATACCCCAACATGTTTGATGACAGATATATTTCCAATTCTCTATGATATTATTCTGAAACCTATTAGACATGAATTATGTACACTAAAGGCAGAGATAATTTGTTCTTCCAGTGCATGCATACATTTTGACACAGATGGATTCAACGAACCAGCATATCAGCAATAAGAATCATTGTGTGCCCCCTTTAAGGTCCCAATATGCTGTCTCTATTGATGAAAGTGGTCGCCTCTTTTCCTTCTTTGTTCTGTATTGTTATCTTTCTGTTGAGTGTGTGACTTGCAGGACTTTGGTTTTCTGGACCACTTGCATTATGGAGGAGCAATGCTCTGGAAAGTGCCGAAAACCAATCAGTGCAAGAAATGTCAACACTCAAGCGTGTAAGTGTGCAGTTGCATTGATGTGATATTTTAAATCAGCAAAACGGAGCTTTCAAAAATTTTGACATCTCCGTGTTTTTGGTTGCGTCTATTTTTGTTTTCAATGCTGTGCTATATTATCTCTTTCGCTGTCACGGCTAATGCTTTGCCGCTTACCTCGCACGAAACAAGTCATATGCAT
This sequence comes from Petrea volubilis, assembly GCA_026212405.1. Taxonomy (NCBI): domain Eukaryota; kingdom Viridiplantae; phylum Streptophyta; class Magnoliopsida; order Lamiales; family Verbenaceae; genus Petrea; species Petrea volubilis. The sequence continues at coordinate 29,129,434 of CM047870.1, forward strand.
ATTGAGTGTTGGCTAAAATGTCCCTTAATTTTGAATTGTATATGTGGAAATTTGGTGTTTTCTTGCATTGTCTCTCTTGACAAGTAAGAAATTAAGAATCAATTGACTTGTATCTTGTCCTTGTTACTCTGTGTGAGAGGTGTGAAAAGGTAGAAGAAACATCACTTTCAATGTGGTTGTCATAGTAATTGCAGTAATGGTATGCACTGATGTTTGCTCTATTCATTGTCTCTGATGATACCAGGGCTGTTTTGTTGTCTGTATAATAGTTGTGGTCACCTCTTTGGTGATTAATTTGGGCAATGAGGGGCTTATTTTCACCTCTATTTAGCTGCGTTGTACATATATTCTTCAATTTCAGTCCGGCTCATGTGTAACATTTTCGTGTGACTTTTTCTTACACTCACCAATACACAGACACTGTATTGATGAGCAGTTGAGATTAAAAAACGAAATCTGTAACTTTTTTTTTTCTTATTACAATTTTTCTCTTCCTTAATCTCAACCGACTTAGTCACCAATACACCCTACACGTAGCGTGTATTGATAAATATAGCAAGAAGTATTACAAAAGATCTGAATTGCTTCAATTTTTTGGTTAGGAGCACATATTTCACTCCTTAAGGTATTGCCAAATGAGTAGTTTCTATTTTAAAAACTACTTGAAAGATTATTCATGCTTGAACTGTTATCCTTGTGAGACCTGCCTTTTCTTCATTCATTGAATGGTGGGCTGCAACTATCTATTTTCTCTCTTAAGGTGGAACATTGATATATGAACAGAGTTCTGTGCTCTTCTACATAATGTTTCAAATTGTGATATGATTTTTAATTCATTTCTTAGAAGTATTAACTTCCCAACGTCATACAATTTCAATCATTTAGTGTATTAGTCAGTCGAGTGGATTTTAATTCGACATTGATCCAAAATTTACTATTTTTCATCGATTAAAGTATTTCAATAGATCATATTCGACTGTAAATATTCGTAATTAAAAATAAGTATATCAAAAATATAACCAAACAATTAGATCTGTTAAAAATCCAAATTTGAATTTCCACAGTATTTTTTTACTAGAGTAATAGTAGAATGCAATATTAAGCATCATATTTACTAATGCACTAACTATTATTTTTTTTTCTGAAGTAATTTAATTAATAAAAATATATATCCTAAAATATTTTTATAGTTTTCCTAATTTTCCTTTTCAATGAAGTATTATATGTGATGATTAACTAAGTTTGCGTTAATCAGATACTATATGGTTTTTTTGGCCCTTTTTGTACGTATAGCTAATAGCACGTTCACCATTAAAATCAAAAGTTTAGCCACTTTTATGTTAGCATATTTTATTTGAAGTTCCAAATAAGCATATTTGGAATGTATATAAGAACAAATATAGTGTATAATCATTAAATAATAATATTTTTTAAGTAATTATTATATTCATATTCGCTTTTCACCTTTATTCGAATATATCTCTTAGTTTGAAAATTTTGTAGTTAATTTTATTGTTAATTGGGTCGGACTTCTTATCAGATTTTCAACTTTTATTGAATTTTAACTCAATATTAACGGATAAAAATTATATAGGATTTCAGGTTAAAATTGATCATCTGATTGTGTAATCAGATTTGAATTTGAATTTTTCTCGAGTTCCAATTTTCAAAAATTTCAAATTCGACCCGTTGCGACTCAACATCTGGTATGATGGGCAAGATCCATGTTACGTTTTATCGAAGTCGGCAAGTTCTGAGAATGAGATTATATATCAATAGATCCCGACACGGTACATTGATAGGATTGGCATCGAATATATTGTACTAGCTAGGGGCCGTTTTGCTTCAACGTCATTGTTGTAATATATTGTTTGAAATTTGTGACTACATGGTGGGGTTGATTCACGTTGCGCTGTATCTGATACAGTGTATCGAGTGATAAATGACATAGGGAGAATTACATATATCTTTTTTAAATTAATTTAGGCGAAATTATAAATATTTATATTTTATTTCGAAAATTTTAATACTTCCAATAAGTTTTGCCCCCACATTGTTAAATTAGATGAAGTTGATAAATTGTCCGTATTGCTCCAATTTTTTTATAACTTAAAATAAAAAAGGGACAACTTTCCTAAATTTAGGTGAAATTACCACTGAGTTTCTTTTGGTTTGAAAATTACCAACACCTTCTTGAGTTTTACCACCTTATTATTAAATTAGGTGAAAATGATAAAATGTTTGTACTTTTTTAACTTAAAATATAAAAAGTAAAATAAGTCACAATTATAAAAAATAATCTTATCATATTAATGGTAATTTTTTTCTTTTTTTTCCTCCACCACACCACACCGCACCACCCCCTCCCCACCCCCAAAATCTAGAAAATGAATAAAACTTAAAACACACAAAAATACACTATAAAACTAATTACCTAAACTTTATCCAATCTTAAAATTCACTACAAGAAAACAGGCAAAATCCAGTGGAAATTTGGCAGAATTTGCATCGAAAACTCGTCAATCCGGCGAAATTCCAACGGAAAATGTTTTACCGAAAAAAGTCCCGCTTGATGGCGGGGTTTGTCGGACAACTCCTGGGCAATTTTAGTGGAGTATTCCGTTGGAATAGTCTGGCGGAATTTTCCCTTGAAATTCTGCAAGACTCTCTGTATTATTTAATTTTTTTAAATTTTAATTTTAAAATGATTTTTTTTGTTTGTTCACACATTGTTTTTCAATAAAATAATGATTTCATTTATGAGAATAGATGGGAAAGAAGAGGGCCGGAGGCAACAGAACTGCCATGGCAAACGCGCGCAGTGGTGGTTCTGCCGCCTCCGGGCATCTCCCTTCAAGTCTCTTTAGATAAATGAAATACTCACGTCATGGGCATGCATATGTTAAATCTACAGTCAATTTTGAGATTGAATCAATTTTGGATGATTAATTGTATAGTGTGTTTTTTGTGCGTGCTTTAAAAATTTTCTGCGTTTGTGGATTTTAGAAGTATTACAAAAATACTCATAATTACAACAAACCCTCTATATAAAAGAAAATTTTACATATACACCCAAAACACATTTTCACACAGGAAAGGTGGAATAAATTGATCAATAACATTTTCCAAAATCACTATAATTTTAAATGAAAAATGTCAAAAACTTTAACGGTAGCTAATGGGGTTTTTGTTATACAATGACAAATGTAAGGGGTGTTGATAATTTTTGAACATGAGGGGCTTATTGGTAATTTTACATAAACTCAAGGAAGTGTAATTCTCCATGACAATATATTCATTATTGCTGTTACTTCACATGGGTGAATTAAATACACACACACACACACATATACATACATGCTATTATATAATAGGGGATCCTTTTAATAACTAACTTTCGTCTAACAAATTTTTGGTCCGTTAAGATATTTTTCTTTTTTCTTTATATTCTATTTCCTCTCTCTTCTTCAAGTTCTTTTTCATTGCTCTCCTCCTTTCTCTCCCCCTCTCTCTCCTCTCTCTATCCTCTTTCATCTCTCTCAATTCTCTTCAATATCATTTATCTTAACTGCATGTGTAATTGTTTTTTTATTTTTTTATTTTTATTTTTACGTATCACTAATTTTATAAATCTAGTAAAAATAGTTAAAAATATTTAATAGTATAAATACGATTAAAAATTTAGCATGTCATTAAATTATATTATTGTTTATTATTCACAAGAATCGAATGTGTCAATATTATTAGTATATATTGTTGACATGAAAATTTTAAATTATCCTTTTTAATTATAGATATTTATGTCCTAATTATCAAAGATTAAATCTCTATGTAATTGAGATAAAACCTTGATATTATCTTATTATTATTATTATTATTATTATTATTATTATTATTATTATTATTATTATATCTTTATATTTATTAAAAAAGATAAACATTAAGAACGTTCGAAGTTATCATGACTCTCCTTTCAATGCCTATATAAAGGGGTCATAAATTCCATATAAAGACACTGAAAAAAAAAAACACACCGAAAAGTAGGAGAAAAAGTCATGTGTAAGAGCTCGCCTCCAAATTCCACAAAGTTAAAGAAAGAGACACGTGAAGCAACTCCACAAATGTTTTTCCAAGTCTCCAGTTGCAGCCAACAAGTTTTTGAGCTAGTTGCACAAACAAATCCATAAATTTTCAAGATCCGGTCTCGTAGCCTTCAAGCCAACTGCATAAGTTTTGAAATCCAAATCCATCAAGTTCACAAATTCTTTTGTTTGAGAAGAAGAATTGACTAAGAAACCTCTTTCCTCGCAATTCATTATTCGAATTCTCCGATAACTATCCACCAATCCTACAAATCTTATTTTTCTTCAATGTAGAAACACACTTTTCAAGGCCCGAGATAAAGAATGTGAAATGAGTTAAAAATTAGGGGATATACTTTGTAATTGAAAATTACAAATAAATCAAAATTATTTCTTACTAGTTTTATTTAATTGAATTTCTTTGAATTCATTTATTGATTGGACCATAGTATATTTGAACGAAATTTTTATGCTAATATATATATAGATGGACCCATGTTATGCGTCCAACTTAATGCATTGTAGTTGACGTAGTATGTACAAGATCCATGGGGTGTGTCAGTTAATTACATGTGATTAATGTGGTTGATGCCCTACAACGTTTTGCTTAAATGTTGGGATATCTTAATTAATTAATTAATTATGTGATATATTAATGCTGTTGATGTCTTAATGCTAGTTCTAATTGCTAGTGGGCAGGCCTTTTAGGATGGCTCAAGAGCAATATAATTATACTCCACGTGCATGAACAATTAACAAGACTTGTACTAGCTTGGTTTGTCTAGTCTTGACTATATTTCGTTAGATAATTGTAATATTTACTAGAAATTCTTGTAGTGTGGATGAAGGTGATAAAAAAGTCTTAATTAACTATTAATAGTATCTTTTCAATGTAATAAAAAGATTATTAATTTGGAAATATTTCAAGAATAATTGTATGAAAAAGAGAACTGAAACATAACGTCTCTTTTAAAAAAATGCATTTGTGAAAAAAAAAGTGCCTTCCACAAATGCGCTTTTTCTTTTGATAAGTAAATAACATTCATATAAACCGTAAATAAAAAGTACAGTTACTGAGTTAGTATTTAATTTAAGACAAGACCGAGCATAGGAAGGACCACTGTCTTAAAAGTCATTAATTAGTATTCGAGTACATGTAAAGCTCACATGCACAATTAAATCAAAATATTTCATAAAAATGGTCCACACTTAATTATAATCACCAATAAAAAGTGTTGTGTCCACAAACCAACTGGGAATGTAACTAACATTAATCACTCTCGAAAGATTTATACTACACATTTTTATGCCAAAAATAATCTGCACAAAAATTAATTAGAAGGAAAAAAAAAATCTGTACATTCATTTATCTGGTTATTTTGTACAGGCTAGGGAGCAATCGAGTACATTTCAATAAATTATATCAATATATAAAATCGAATGCAAATTATTACATTACATCTAATCAATAGTCAAGATACTATATATAATAGAATACAAACTAACATTCGATAAACAAATAATCAATAACTCGAATTCTTAACTCTTAGATCAAAAATTGCCACTAAGGCAAGGATTTATTGACACATTAATCTATCTGTTCTTGATCGGGAGATCTGAGCCTCTTTTCTACTGAATGTTTGATTTTAACTAGTTAAATGTAATAATCACGAAACTTTAGCTCACATAAATGTAATAATCACGAATTTTTAGCATATTCGACTGATTAAAATATTCGATGGATCAGATCCGATAACAAATATCCGTAATTCAAAATAAATGGGTTGGATTTGGAATCAAGCAGTCCAATCCGTTAAAGATCCGAATCCGAACTTTAATAATATTTTTTGTTATATTAGCAACCTTACATATATAATGTTAGTGAAGAATTTTAAATAGAATGCAATATCCAAATCATTATAACTTATAATACAATTTTTTATATTTTTCAAAGTAATTTTTTTCAAGAAAAAATGTATAGTTTTTATATATATTATAAAATAATTTTCTACTTATTTGACTTTTATTTTTTTCATAAGAAATAATTTTTTTTATTGCTTATTTGATTTTAAAGTCTCATATTTTTTATCAGTTAATCGGATCGGATTTTTCTATCGGGTTTGGGATTTTTTCTCGGATTCGGATTCAGTTTCAGTTAAATGGATGAAGACCCTATAGGATTCTGGTCAGATTCGGATTCTAATTTTCCAGATTTAATCCAAATCCGACCCATTGACAACCCTATTTTCAACCATGAGAAAAAGAAAATAGATGAAGTACCATAAATTTTTAATTGTGTTAGTTTATCAAACATACTTCGAACAAGAAAGGATGTTTTTATAATTTATTCATTTTTTGGGCTATATATAAAGTAAGATAAAAAAAAATTATAATTTTCTAAAATTAGTTAAAAATTAGTGCTATCTCGTTCAAATCAACTTGTCTCTCTATTTGAACTTTTCTTTTGTAAGGCAATATTATAAATCACACAAACAAACAAACATCTGACAATGGATAATTAATTAATCGACATGAACAGTTTTTTTAATTGTAGCCCCTTGTATATATATATATATATATATATAATGAAAATATTTATCAAACGCGAAAATGTATATGTGTATATGTATGAATTATACTCATTATTGGTAATTGAAGGGATCGAGATGTTTGAAAACTTGCATTGATAAAAGCCAAATTGCGCGTGAGCGCGCACACACACACACACACATATATATATATATATAAGTATTATATATAAAATGGTAAATTACCTCATTTGGTCTATCATTAATTATATATGTACATATATATTTCAAAATTAGTTGGCAAATGTTAAATCTCATGCATATATATATATATATATGTGTGTGTGTGTGCGCATTATGTAATTTAGTTTTCATTATACACTATGCTTTATATTATGGATGCACTTTTTATAGTTCAAATAGGCTTTGGTACATTCTTCTTCTTGAATTTGTCCATTTCTTGTCGTATTTCATATTTGTTTCCTGTCTTTTTTTTTTTTCCACTGACATGAATTTTTATTTGGCAAAAATGCAATTTTCGGACCTCATGTTGCCAAAATTTTACATTTAGGACTATAACTTTCCTAGTTTCAATTTTAGGATATGAATTTAAGTGTTTTTAACATATTTAGGACATGATGCCTCGAATTACGCAATTTGGTCTGAAAGATGACGTCATTTGACTGAATATGACGTCACACATCCCCTCAGAGTCGCCGGAGACGTCAAATTTAGTCAAATGACGTCATGTTTCAGACCAAATTGCGCAATTCGAGGCATCATGTCCTGAATGTGTTAAAAACACTTAAATTCATGTCCTAAAATTGAAACTAGGAAAGTTATAATCCTAAATGTAAAATTTTGGCAATATGAGGTCCTAAAATTGCGTTTTTCCCTTTTTATTTTGAGGCTTTGATTATTCATTTCAAACAAGCAGTTTAGCAAAAGTTTTATAAAAAAAAATATTGAAATGACTATTTTTAAAATGAATATTTCAAAATTTTAAAACTAATAAACATAGTTAAACAGAACAGATATATACGACAAACATAGATAGATTTAGAAAAGAAATTATTTGTAGTAACATATATGAATTTTAAGAAACATGAAAAGGAACTTAATATTTTATATGAAATATACTGGAAGTTTCATACTCTCGCTAATCAAAGTTAAAATTAAACAACATATGTGTGTATGTGAGTGTGTGTGTGTGTGTAAGATTTTATAATGCTTAATTAATTGCTTTATATTTATTCTCTATGCATCTGGGAGTATTACTTTGGAATCGAATTAATTATTTGATTTTTGTTTTTTTATTTGTTATTCTTTAGTCGTCTTTGCCTGAGGAAGATTGAATTAGAGAGAAAAAGAACACAAAATTCATCACTGTTTTAATCTTTAATTGGATAACTACCACAACTAAAAGATTTAAAGTGTTATCAAGAAATGAATTAATTCATTTTACATTGATTCAATGGTTTTAACATTTTCTGATCACTAGTGGACCATATTCGAAAGGACGTATCCCATGATAATATTAATTAGTCATTTTATTGTAACCAGAAAAGTCAACATATAAAATAGCAAGGCTCAAAAGCTTATCAAATACAAAATCAGGTTCAATTTTCAATTAAACGTGGTTTATTCTTTAGTTGTATGTTTCAAATTTAATTAATTGGTAATAATTAATTATTTTTAATATTTGATATATATATATATATATAAATAATTATGTGAACAATTCTTTAAAAAGAAACCATAGGAAGAAAATGAAAAATATATGAGACAATATGGACTACTAAATGTGGAATTCGTTATATCATTTGTAGATAAATTTAGGTTTTTCATTGTAACTCGTTCAAATTTCAAAATAAATGTAGGTTTTTTTCTACTTTTACAGTATATACAATTGAATATATGATGTCGGTAGTCAGAATTTAGATAAATAATATTATTACGAGAGCATGTATTTTTCCATCCAATCAAAAAAGAAAAAAAAAAAGTAGAACTATTGATTGGCTAAAGGTGAAATTACATTATCAAAAATTGAATGGGCTGAAAAACATATTTGATCTTCATCACCATCATCAATCTAACAAGCCAATCCACCGAATCCCCCCCGCCCACCACCACCCCCCAAACATTTGATCCCTGCATACATATACATACATATATATATATATATATAATCAGTTTATCTCCTCTTTGCGCTTCCTTGATTTAGCCTTTGCCGGCAGTATTCTGATTCTCTTAGCCACTCTAACAAAATCCCTGCAACAGATCATCCAACAAAAACTAAGTGATTAATCACAAAAACCAAAAAACACAGACAACAATTACAAGAATCATCCAAATAAAAAAAATCAATTCAAAAACCCTGCAAGAATTTCAAGTTAAAAGCTAAGAAAAACAGCTTAATTTAAAAAATAAAATCAAATCATGCTTAATAGATTGATTAATTACTTCCAGTTCAGATCACCAACTAAAAGCAGATCATTCTCCATGTCCTCATACGCAATGAGATGGCCCGGAACAGCATTCGAAAGGTCGAGAGCACCATCAATATGACCATCACGTGAACTCTTATTATTATTGTTGTCATCATTATGATCAATAATATCCACAAACATCTGCCTGAGGGCTATGGCGAGGCTCTGGTAGCTCCCGTGCTTCTGCAGGCTGATCCGGTGGCAGATCGAACGGCCCTCCAGCACCACCGTCACCGGAGGGACCACTGCCGACACGAGGTCGTCGTCGAAGCCGCCGGAAAAGGTTGGTTTCAGAGTTTTAGGGTTTGTAGGAGTGAAAAATGGTCCCTGGAGTGATGGAGCTGTGTTGACTAGCTTGTAATTGTACAGGCTCGACGAGCTGGTTGGATGGATTAGGTTCTCATCAATGGATGTCATAAATCTCCTTTCTTGCCACATCCTTTTCAACGATTCTTGCCTTTGAGAATCGAAGCTGCTCATTTTTATGTTTTATTTGGCTATTCTTTCGTTTTTTTTTTTTGGCTAAGGAATCATGATTTTGTAGGGCATATGACGGAAGAAAAGAAGTGAGAGAAATATAGGGAAGAATGGAGGAGGTGAAATTGAGGTGTTTGAGTGTGTGTTGTGTGTGTATGTATATATAGAGAGAGGCAGCACGAATGTCGGGCGACGGTCAGGATGGTGTCTGAAAACCGCCCTAAAGTGGAGCTATTAGCTTTCAAACTTCAAAGCTGCCATTAATTGGCTGTGAAAATTCAATTCTCTCAGTCCCCTAACAACTGTCACCTTTCACAATTCCTACTCTATATCTATATATTTAGCGAAGAGCGAGAATATATGTAAAGTTCTAAATCTTGTTCTAGTTTGGGTAAAAATTAGTCTAGCTGAGTTCACTATAAGAATGTATTTTCTTAAATAATGAATTAATATATTATAAATTTAATTTTTATGACAAATTTTATTTATAATAATTTTATTAATAAATGTCTTATCACTAATTATTTATTCAATTCTATTTATATTGAATTATGTTATTAATCTATTACAAATACATAGATATCTTAAATATGTGACAAAAATCCCTCTCTCATAAATTTTTTATTAGTGAACGGTGTGCTCTCTTGAAGTACTTTTAGCAAAATCTTGAAGCTCGGACTTAAGTTCAAAATTTATATATTAGGCTTGAGCTCGATGAGCCTAATTTGTGAGAATCATACGTACATCGTTTTGAAGGTAATTAACTTAATGGTCCTAAATTAAGTTAACGGTGCTTTTAAGTTTTTGCAAGAGTATTTGAGAGCCTATAAGATCACTTTAAGCTAACTTATCCTTTATCAATATTATATCAAGCAAGAGTTTTAAGCATTTGCTTAGGGGGTGCTTAATTGGCTCATGAAATGGACTCATAGATTCGTAATTACAATATCTTATTATAAGTATTTGGGAGCTTTGCATGGTATTTTAATTATTAGGAAATTTTAGAAAATGAGTTTGCAGCTTATAAACCAAGATGCTATGATCTTCTTCATTAGCTCATTTGGCAACTTATTTAGCTTACTATCTTAATATGCTCATTAACTTCAATAATACAAATTGAAATCATTATATATTGCTAACATTTTATAAGGTATATCATCTTATAAATTCTGAATTTCATAAAAGAATCTTATAGGCTCTGAAAAAGTTAAATAATATTTAAAAGCTTATAACACTACAAAAATAATATTGTATTAATAATTCTTAGCAAAAATTACTAAAAAAAATCCATCAAAATTTCATATTCAAAAAATCCATGAAGATATTTTTCAAGTTAAAAAACTCATTCTATCAAACTTTTATTCCAAAAAATACCCAGACATTAACTTCAGCAATAGTTTTGGACAAAATTACCTTAACTTTTTTTTTATATTGATTTTGTTTATATTTAGTCATAAAATAATTTTGTTACCTATACTTCTTAATTTTCATGTAGCAATACCTTTTAATCAAAATTAAATTTTTTTTGAAGATTTTATTCCTTTTATTTAGTTTATTTAATTTTGAAATTTACAATTATCTAAATTATAGTTTATATGTCTTAAATTTATCAATGTATTTTTTCTAATTTATATATTTCAAATATTTCACATATTTTTTAATAAAATTAATTTAAAATTTTTTTCATTTAAATAAACCACTTGAAAGAAATTAAAGAAAAATACTATATGAAAAAAAAAACTTATTAATTTTTTAATGTAAAAATTAAGGGAAGTTTAGTCAAAAATTAAAATTTTGGGCTTTTCTGAATGAAAATTTAGTGAAATAGGTTTATAGGATTGAAAAATATCTTCATGCTTTTTGAATGAAAAATTAAGAACTTTTAATTACTTTTCCCTAATAATTAATAGGGAAAAATACTCTTTTCGTCCGTTAACTTTAGCATGTTTGGGTTTTGGTCCTTTAATTTTAAGGTTTTTGATTTTGGTCCTTTATTTATTCAAAAATTTGCACATTCAGTCCGATTTTGAAATTTTCCGATCAAATGTGCTGAGTTGGACAATAAATTTGGGGCTTTCCGGTGAAGTCGTTGATGTGGACAATTTTGGATGATGTCGCTGACATGTGTATATTTACACATATTTTTAAATATCCATATATATAATTTTTACACAATTTAAAAATAAATTCTTTAAAAATAAAAATTATATATTTTTTTCAAAAAAAACTCTCACCACCCCCCTCATCTCTCTCTTGTCCCCCCCCCCCCCACCAAACCGGCTGCTCCCCACCCTGCTCCACCCATCACCGCCTGCATCTCACCCACCACCACCTGTATCTCTATCTGTCTGCCCCTCCTCCCCCAACCGGCGGCTCCCCCACCTTGCTCCACCCACCACCACCTGCATCTCACCCACCACTAGGAATGGCAACGGGTCGGGTCTGGTACGGGTTTGGCCAAACCCGGGACCCGACCCGTCAGAAAATTTTGGACCCGGGACCCGTCCCAGACCCGGCGGGTCCCGGACCCGGCCCAGCCCGCCAAAGACCCGAACCCGACGGGTTGGACCCGTTGAACCCGCCGGGTTCATAAACAGCACCTAGACCACACTGCATAAACAGCACCAAGACAGACAATTATAAAGCATCAAAACCACAGTTCCAACCTCATGATACTTTTTGCACAACTTTAATAAAGACATTGTATGAGCCTGACTATTCATTTATCGTATCAATGATCAGATCTGGTGTTGTCTAGGCAAAATAAAGTCAATAACTGAAGGAAAACACTGGAAAAATGTTCAAACGGAGCATAAAGGATATGCTCTATCAGAAGCAATTCGGATAACAGATCATTCCAATTCTCTCAATCTCCCAGTCGGATTAACAACTGGTGAAAGTGCACCCCATTTACACCTAGGGTCAGCTTCCTGGCAGGAAAATCTTGTTTGTCCAGGATATTAAGATAAGTTAGCCCATCCAACCCCAAACTAACATGAACATAATAGAGGGAAGATGAACTCATTTCCAATGACTTAGTAGAGGCATCTAAAGTGGCTTTTGGGTGCAGAAGCATTATGTTAAGCTTAAGATGTGAGCCGTTTCTAAACTCAGGAGTGAAATTCAGTGGTCAATGTTTGTTGCACTTACATTTCCACAAGCAGATTGAGGATTATTCAGTTGATTTGTAGTAAGTCCAAGCTTCTCCACTTTTTCTTCCACCTCAGCCCTTCCACAAGTGCAATTTTTGCAGGCTTTTCTGGCACTTCCGACTTCACAAGTGCAAGTTTTCAAGGCCTTCACCAATACAGCATAAAATTGCCTCTCTCTGTCTCTCCCTCTCGAGTCACACACACACACACACAATGTAGATGGAAAATTCTTACATAAAATTCTTACACGGCTGGGCAGTGGAGCTGGGCGCTGCTGGGCAGTGGCGCAGCAGAGCTGGGCGCGGCTGGGCAGTGGCGCTGCGGGGCTGGGCAGTGGGGCGGCGGCGCTGGGCCGAGGCGGAGCTGGGCGCTGCGGGGCTGGGCGCGGCGGACCTGGGCGTGGCTGGGTGCGGTGGAGGCGTGGGATTGTGCGGTGGAGCTGAGACGAGAGTGAGATTGAGGGTGGGATTGTGGGCAAGGATGAATAGATCTAGAATTTTAGTTTAGATCTGTTTTTTTTTTTTTTTTAATTTTTAAGATTTTTTTTAATTGTATTTATTTATATATTTATATTATATATATTAAATATATTTATATATACGGGTCGGGTTCGGGTCGGGTTCACTTGAACTCGAGACCCGACCCGAACCCGTGCGGGTCTAGAATTCTAGACCCGCAACCCGTCCCAAACCCGATTATACGGGTTCAAACCCGCCCCGAGCGGGTCGGGTCTGGGTCGGGGACCCGCGAAACCCGACCCATTGCCATCCCTACCCACCACCACCTGCGTCTCCCCCCCTCCGGCAGCTCCCCCACCTTTCTCTACCACTACCACGCCACCGCCCTACTCCCTCCATTCTCTCTCTCGTCGCCCCTCCCACCACCACCACAGCTAATCGCCGCCACCCCCACCTCCTCTCTCTCCCTCCCTCGTCGTCGCTCCCACCACCACCGCCAATCGCCGCCACCCCCACATCCTCTCTCTCTCTCACCCGATACTCCCCAACGCGTGCTGACGCCCTCTTCTTCCTCTACCACCACGATGCCGCCATCGCTGTCCTCCTTCGCCACCTCCCTCGCCGTCACCAGATCTGGATCTATCCGCCTCGCCGCCGCCGCCGTCCACCAACCCTCACACAGAGGGAGAAAGATCTAGAGTGAAGAGAGAAAAGAGAGAGGGGGCGGCGGTAGTGGGCGGAGGACGATGCCAAGGTGGAGGTGGGGGTGGGGGTGGGGGCGGTTGGTGGTGGTGGGAGGACGGTTGGGGACCGGGAAGGGGGGGGAGGCGGGGCGAGAGAGAGAGAGAGAGAGGGACGCAGGTGGGGAGGGGGGGTTGGTGGTGGAGATGGGATTTTTTTTTTTAAGAAAAAATATTGTAATTTTAATATTTAAGAAAATTTGTTTTTAATTGTGTAAAAAATGTTTAAATGGATATTCAAAAAAAAAAATATGTGTAAATATATACATGGCAGCCACATCTATAAAATTCCCCAATTCATATGCCAAATCAGCAACTTGGGCCGGATTCCGGCCAAATTGACTGCCATGTCAGCAACTTGGGCCAGATTCCGGCCAAATCGGACCAAAATTACAAATTTTTGAATAAATAAAGGACCAAAATCGAAAACCTTAAAATTAAATGACCAAAACCCAAACATACTAAAGTTAACAGACGAAAAACGCATTAATCCCTAATTAATATGTAATTCCCGAACTGACCTATAATTTGAATAACAATAAAATTCATATTGCCACTAATTAATGCTATCTATTAGGTGATTACAAATTTTACTAGTCATCATTAACAAATAGGGACTTCCCAATAGAGACAACCTAGTGACAACAAAAAATTATCGTTGTTGATTTGTGATTAGATTTTTTACTGTGTATAAGTTGTCACTATATAAATGTCAATAATTGTAAATATTATTGTGCTTGTTTAGACACTATTTCACTATCGATCTAATTATGAAATTTGTTCTTCTAACAAAATAAATATTTTTGTAACTTAATATGTATAATCAATGACAATTTTCATACTATCACCGTACTTTCTTTTTTTTGCTAGTAGTGCAAGTAAATGTAACTTAAAATAAATTTATGCAAAGTAAATTCCACTTGGCAACACTCTAAAAGCCTCCATCCATGTCCAAAGCTATTATATTAATGATAAAGCAAGTAGCTTCATAAAGTCATTCTAATAGGTAGATGATCGCTTGCATGATCTAGCTAGCTAGGGTTAATTAGCAACTAAATAGTTGTACGACAAAAATAATTAAAAGAATGGGATGTTTGCTTGTGACTGCAAAAGGGCATCGCCTTTTGCACTGTATTTGATCGATCATTAATTTTGTCCTTTTTTTCTTTCAATTCCTATTTCATTACTTTTTTTTTTTTTTTTTGCACATAATTATTGTATGTGTGGACATGTTGTTAAGTGCGTAGGCACTACACAAGAGCATTACATGTTTATTTATATGTTTTATTATTCATTGGGATTGTGAAAAATTATGCGTGAAGGAAAAGGGAAGTGAAAACATAAATGTGCAAGTGTAGAAATGAGTGATTATATAAAGAAATATGATTCTTGTAAATTGTAATTTGCTTGGGCTGTGGAGACGACCGCGTTGCAGTAGGCGAAGGGCTCGCTACTTTGACTCCAAGGTGGTCGGGCCATTTCTTTACTACGTTACATATATATATATATATATATATATATATATATATGTATGGGCACTCTACTCAATGACTTTTTTTTCTCATATATATATATATATTTAAAAAAAATGAAGAAGAATTACTAATGAAATATAGATGGCAAAATTATAATTTTAGAATAATATGTTGCACACAGTTTCAATTCATGACTTTAACTTTTATCATTTTAATTTTAGGACTAGAATGTAACTACATTTGACACACTTAGGACTTCCGATATGAATTGACTGGAATTTACTTACATAGCAAAAAATTTGATCGGAGTCCAGCCAACGATAATGACATGACACAAATATACAGATAAATTTCTTATGAATGCAATACAAATACATATATACGTAATATATGTATATATAAACAATACATATATACATAATATATATATATACACACACAAACATTACACATATATATACACAAAATCGCCGCTACCATTGAGAGAGAGATCGATGGGGGGGGGGGTCGATGGAAGTGAAGCGAGAGAGGGATCGATGGAGAGAGAGAGAGAGAGAGAGAGAAGAAGAAGAAGAAGAAGAAGAAGAAGAAGAAGAAGAAGAAGAAGAAGAAGGAGGGGGGGAGGGGGTAGCGTGGCGGTTGTGAAGGAGGAGTGATGGCGCAAAGGGTGGGCGTAGGGGTTAGGGTTTTGTGGGGGTGGGTTGGGGGGGGGGGGGAGGTGTTGAGTAATAATTTTTAAAGATAGTTTTAAAAAAAATAAATTTTAAAGGTAATAATATATTATATATTTATATTTCAATAAGAATTAAATATATTCTCTGATTGTTCCTTGATTATTTTTAAAATAAACAAAAATAATTATTTTTTATTTAATAATAAATCATCCTACATGGATTGTCATGTAAAATAAAATGCTACCTAAACGCCATGTAAAGTATGACATGTCGAAATTTTCATTTGGATTGCCGTCAGCCACAATTTTCAATTGATTTTGGCCAATCTCTGGTCAAATCTCGAATTTCAAGGAAAATAATCCTAAATGTGTATGACATGATCAAATTCCAATCCTAAAATTAAAATGACAAATGTTAAAATCCTAAATTGAAAAAGTTAACAAAATATGATCTTAAAATTATAATTTTGCCAATATAGATTACACTAATTCCTATTTGCATACATACAGGTTCTGATCGTACCAGCACTAATAAATCAATTCCATCACAAATTTTCAAATGTAGGCGTTTTTGTTCGAGAATTGTATCAAGATGTATGATGCCTTGAAAAGTCCTTCATTTTCTTTCTTCATTTTTTTTCTTAAAAAAATGTTATTTAGCTGCAGAAAAAATTTGTCGTTAAAAGTGGCGTTGTTAAATTTAGTCACAAGTTTTTTGGCGATGGAAAAATTCGTGACTAATTCACCAAGTGTCAGGTTTCTATTTTAAAAAAGAAGAAATTAACGACAAAAAAATTTGTGGCTAAATATATAGATACAATTTTTTTTTTACTGGCCGCTTCGTACCCACTCTCACGAGCTGAGTCAGGCCCAGTCTGGACCATAGCAGGCGTCGAGCCAGGTCGAACTTGGGTGCACGAAATTAAAACATTTTTATGTTTGTGGAGTTTTGAACTGACGCCTGCAACAAAAATAAGAAGCACGTGTGTTGCTAGATCATTATAATACATTTGTTCATATATATATATATATATATATATATATTCACTTAATTAATTATTAATTACATACTTTTCCAGAAATTATTATTAATTAATTATGATTTTTTCAATTTTGCAAGTTTTTACTCTTTATTTTATTAATTTATTATTTTATTTTTTGTAACTTTATAATTTATTGTCTTTGTAACTTTTTTTGGGCCATGGAAAAATGCATGACTTAATTTCTTTGAGTTTTTAGCCATGAATTTTTCTATGACTAAAATTTTTCAATTTTTCAACTACAGAAAAATTTGTAGCTAAATTTTATTAATTTTTACCCACGAAAAAAATTCATGGCTAAAATTTTCAATTTTTTTAGATATGGAAAAATCGTGGCTAATAGTCCAAATAAAAAAAATAGGTGAAATTACTAATTAATTTATTTAAATTTTGTGTAAGTGACTAAATTAAATCAATCAACTGTGAAACACCAGCTAGTTCAAATTGTTGGATCAATAGCTTTGAAATTTAAAATTTGACTAATTGACACATTTAATTAAATGAGAACCAAACTACATGTAAAAGTGAATTGTTTATGTGTATTTGACCAATTGAATTAATTGAGTACGAAAAATTGACATATTAAATGAAAATTTCAATTTGATTAGCTCTTCATAGAACAAATCACTAATTTGATAAAATAAACCCAAATATTTGGCGTATACGTTTAAATTGATATAAAAATCAAATTGTAAAGTCGTTTCATCACATATAATTGATAAATAATTGAATTAATTGAATTGGTATAATTTATGTATTTAATAAAAAATTAGTTTGATTAACTCTTTGCGGAACAAATCAATGATTCGATAAAATCAACTCATATATTTGGTTTATACATTAAAATTGATTGAGGGTTGTTGTCCATTTTACTCAACAAAATACTAAAATGCACAATTCGCAATGGTTCAAATAAAATGATAGTTGAAAATTCAAAAAGATAAAAAAAAGATAACATTGTAAAAATTAGCAACGAATTTAACGACGAAAAAGTAGTCATTGAAATTGTCCAAAGTTATAACCAAAATAGTGACAGAATATTTACCGATAAAAAAATCCGTTACCACTAAAGAAAGGCGCAAAACTTGGTGTTAGCAGCAATATTTTTTTCGTCTCTAAATTTTTGGTTAAATTTAAAAATCCATGGTGAAACCTGTTGCTAAGATTCATCGTTAAATTGTTGTTTTCTAGTAGTATTTACACTAATCCATACTTGCATACATACATGAGGTGATCATACCAATACTAATACATTGGATTCTATCAGAAGTTTTTAAATTTGGGTGCTTTGTGCCAGAGTTGTATTATAGGATAAGTGGTCTTTCGGAAAATCCTTATGCATTACCACAAATTTTTTCTTTTTGTTTTTTAAAAGGTGGATACTGATGCATATCAAAATTTGATACATAAAAAAGAAAAAAAAAATTGTAGAACAGAACTTGAAATAGGGGAATCCTACTTTCGTGAGAAAGACCCTATCAACTTTCAGGGGAACCTAACTTGTAGAAAAAGTATTGGCACTCTAATAAATTAAGTAAATATGTGCCTTGGGAATAATAAAGAAAAAAAATTGCATACTTATGTAATAATACATTAAGAGAATAGGTTAATGATGTGTGCTAGTGACCGTTCGTGTTCAAGGTGTGCTCGACTCGTGAGCTTGAGTGTGGAGCGTAAAGTAATCTAAATAAGAGAGCTTAGAGCGTGTTTAGAGTGCTTAGAATGTAGTGATAGCAAAAGTTAAAACTTGTGTACTGAATTGTGGTGGAGGCCTATTTATAGAGGAAGCTCGTACTGTCTTGCCCAAGATTCCTAACGGTGGTTCCTCCAAATCAGGAAGGATGACAGATGCTTAGAATATTGGTTATAGATTGCTCTCCATGTTTCTATAGATTCTTTGGATTGCTAGATAAAGATAGCCCAATGTTTTAGGCTTGCTAATTAAGGGATAGGGACCCTAGGCCTTATCCACGTGGGATCTTGGCGGATAGAGTTGGACTAATTAGTCCGTCCTTGAGTGAGGAGAGGCCGGCTACACTTTCACTCCTAGGCCTCCTCCGCTTGGGTTTCGCCAATTCGTATATGGGCTTTTAGTATTGGATCTTTAGCATATCTTAGCTCAATGAATCGAATTTTAGGATGCCTTAGATACATAGATATATACAATAGCGTGGATATCTATAATATTATAAAAAAATAAAAATAGAAAGCTGATTTTGTGTTTAAAATCGTAGTTTTTTATTCCATTTTATGATTTCCACCCTTTAATATTTAGTGAAATCACAATATAAATGTAATGTAGATGGAAAAATTGAACATTCCCAATTTTTGTAACCAAAATTTATGCTTCTACATTTTCAACATTATCTATGAGGTGGGGTTAAAATTATAATATATCACTCTAAATTAAATCCATATTTTAAGAAAACCCACGATATGTGGCATCTAAACCATTTTTCTCTGTTCATCTTTTTCAATTGAATTTAATCTCAAATGCCCATAGTTTGAATCCTTCAATTCATACTCATCACCGATCCTTTTTCAATAAACAATTCCAATGTGGCTGACCTGGCAACAGCGGTAATGTGGCTGACCTAGCAGCAGCACCACTTCTGCTAGGTGGTGATGTAAAGGAAAAAGTAGCCTATTTTGTTGCTCTGTACTCAAGTTTTCTTCTACGCTCGAATTATGTAGTTTGTTGTTCTTTTTGGTCTCTGGCTTTCATTCACAAAGGGACCAAACTTATTCTCTTGATTTTCTTCTATTCTCTATTTAGATTTATGGTTTTTTTTTTTTTTACTTATCTTATGGATTGTAATTATTTCATAAAAGGACCAAGGCCCTTGGAAGGGTATCACCAACATTAAAAGGGATGCTGAGTGGGCATTGAAAAACTGCATTTTAATTTTTGTGTGATACATAGCAACAAGGTAAGTGTTGTAATTGCTTTACAATTTTCAATACTTGTACATTTTTTCCTCTATTGATGTTTCATGTTGACATCGGTTTTGTAGATACCCCCAACAAATTTGTGTTGGGCTTTCATTTGTTGACGATAATTTTATTATATTGTTGAAAAATCCATATTGAAATACAAGAATTGTGGCATTGAAAATAATGGACTTCATAGGAGAACAATAAACACATTGTTACGATATGTATTTTTGCTTATATATTTTATGTTTTTTTTTCTTTATTTAATTTTCTTTCTCTCTTTAAAAAAAAAAAACTGCATGTGATTGTATGTGTATTTGCAACTGCAAAGAATTTAGGATTTTATCTAAGGATTTCCATGGCTTTTTTCTTTCGTTTATTTTCTTTCTGTTCCTTTTTTTTAAAACAAATTAAATAAATCTGCATATGATCATTGTGTGTATTTGTAATTGCAACAGATTTGGAATTCTATCTAAAGTTGTATATGGTTAAGAATCAAATTATTTCTTTAGTTAAATTCTTCTCTTTATCATTATGGATAATGATTAAAATAAATTTATTCTTACCTTTTGATTTCTATTGAAAAAGCAAGAGTCCAAGCAAAACTGTAAGCGTATGAACCAAGTTTCCACGTCTTTCTAGTCTTCTCATCCAAGCAAAAAAAAAAAAGTCTTCCCACTCTCAATCTCAATCTGGCTTTTTGCCTCACATTAAAGTTTTTTTCAGAAATTCTTCCATCTACCCATATATATAGGTAGATCAAATCCGATACAAGCTACATTATTGTATACTATTTAACTTTTTTAAAAAAAAAAAAAGTTAATTACACTTTGCTATCCGAACTATGCGTGCTTTTACAATTTGCAATCTCAAGTTTTAAGAGTTACTGATTGCCATCTAAAATTTGCGTCTTTTTACCGGTTTCCACCTAATTGTATTTTCTGATAAAAAATCTTATCCAAAGTGGCGACATGTGTTGTTATTTCAACTGGTATTTTTGGTGGAAAATGCAATTAGGTTGCAACCGGTAAAAAAATTGCAAAGTTTAGATGATAATCGATAACCTTTAAAACTTGAAGTTAAAAAATGTAAAAACACGCATAGTTTGGATGACAAAATATAATTAACTCTTAAAAGAATTAGATTGATTGGTAATAAAGTCGAGGAATTAACATGGTTTGAATCACGTAAAAATTTATTACCAAAATTATTGATGTATGAATACATAATATCAAGTTTCCATCGATCAAAATTAATTAGATATAATGAGCATAATACTTAAACCACGTTATACACGCGGGGGCCGAGCACGGCGATTGCTAGTTTTATAGAATCAACTCCAATTAGAAAGCAATTTTCATTGCTTTGTCGTTGATCAATCAGTTTGACACATAAATTATTTTAAAAAAAAAAAAAAAGAATCAGGCTGGCACATAAATCGATCATGTGCACAATGCGTATAACCACACAACTCTTTTTAAATAAATTGTTTGGGCCTCGCCGTTTGGGTCCAATTTGTGATGGATATTATTTGTTTATATATATATATTATTGTTAATTGTTAAGCTAGCTAGCTAGGATTAATGGGCTTGAGACTCATTAAGGCTCGTTTGAATTTTGCTCGTATATTAAATGAATGAACCAAATTTAATCAACAAATTTACAATTCAATTGCCATGTTAACCCGATCATAAGCAACTTAGAATAAATTGCAATAATCAATAGGGCTTCAGGTAGGGTTTAATAGATAGGATATAAAAAACGAAGAAGCCTATGTTCTAGCGTTTTGGGTTTTCATACGAGTCCGGTCTTGAAGCCTTATTAATGGGCTTCATTATAATTCTAAGTACAAAATCATGACGACTCACAAAGGAAGCCCAATTTTATTTAGGGATATGTATAAGATATGAGCTAGAAAGTATGAAAGTGTGACCTGTGTGAACACATGAAATTCCTATTTTTCTTTACTTTTTTATATAAAGTCTTATATAAACACAATTAGAGTCCGTTTGAGTGGGCTTTTTTTTTAGAAAAAAAAAATTATTTTTTTGAAAAAGCACTTCAAAGCAAAAAATAAAATAAAATTGTATGGGCATTTTAACAAAAGTAAAAGACAAAAAAGTTCAAAAGGGCTTTATTTAGCAGTTACACTAAAATAGCTTCAAATAAAAGCACCTTTTAAAATACTTTTAATTACTATATCCAAACGTAAAATATTTGACTTTAAAAAAATTCTATTATAAAAGATACCATTAAAAAAGCACTTTCTTTTTTAAACCCATCAAAACAGTCCTAAATGTTTTTGGTTACTAGATTTTCTTGAGTACAGTTTCTTGGTGATACCCAAAAATTTGGAAGGATAGATATTGTCACAAAGAAAAGATTTTTATGATTGATTTGTAAACGAATTTTTATTAAAACAAAACTAAGACAACAATATTACTAATAGATTTATAATGAATAAAATTCTCACTACAAGAAAATGAGTAAATTAGTGATAATATAAAAGGTGATAATAAAAAAATTGTCACAAATTATATGCATTTAGTGACAACAAAATTGTGTTATCACAAAATATAGTTTACACAATATCAATGGTGATAATATAGTACAAAATTAAAAATTAGTGACACAGCTATGATGGCAGCTTAGTGATAATAGAATCTTGTTAAAAAATCTTAGTAACAATTTTTGTTGTCACCAAGTTACCACTATAAATGTGTCACTAATTGTCAATGGTTGTCATTAAAATATTAATTCTTACCACCACTAAGTGAATATTGTGATAAGATAAAAGTTGTTATCACTAAAAAAACGTAATTAGTGACAAGATAGAAGATATTGCCACTTAATATAATTATGAGCAACAACTAATTTTATATTGTTACATTTATATCTAACCACTAGCTAATATTACTTTTTCTTGTAATGTCTTCAAATATGGAATCATCATAAGGAGACGCATGCCCGTCATTCCTACATGAAAGCTCGATTCTGTGAGGTGTTATCCGTCAAATATTTGAAGGTGGTAGGGGTTTTTGTCATCTACGAAAAGTCCCTCAAAACTTATATTGGAGCTTATAAGTTGACTAAATTTTTAAATATTTTTGAACATGAGACAAGAATATGCTATTATCAACATTATAACTAACTATAACGGAATAATCATATAAAAGTTTGCGAAATCAAACACGATAAATCTTTGTTACAATATATATCTCATTATTCCACTTTACATTATTTCCTTGATCAGAACATGAATTATAAATTAACATCATATTAATTTAATTTTGAAATTTGAGTTCGACCCGATATGCTCCCGTTATTAGAATATATCAAATGTGGTTTTCTCATACGATTTTCCAATATTACATGCACCAGTTTTGGAAAGTCTTTTATTGAGTGGCCACCACCTTAGCAGATCGTCCCTGTTCACTCTGATAACAATAAGTCAATAATTGAGAGAGAGAGAGAGAGAGATTCAAAAGAACTTTTAATATATGCTGGAATTTTATTTTTTTTGATAATATCAAAATTACTGTTAATTTTTGACGTTTTAATTAGAGTCTGTGAAAATGATAATATCGTAACTTCAATATAAACCATTGTTGATATTTAATGACAATAAAAATATCATCATAGAAAATATTACTAGCGACTTTCTATGTTACCATATTGGCATTTGACATGCAAAGTAGATTTATTGATAAAAATAATATAGACAGTATTCTTGTCTTTATGAAACTTATAAAAATTCGTATCATAACAAAACATTATAAATCTTTTACCACTTGATATATATGCGACAAAATAATATTTTTATAGTATTTTTTAATATCCGCTACTATATAAATCTTTTTTTTTTTCTATTCTTTTATAGTGATCATCGTGCATGAAAGGAACTAATTCCAACATATAACGAGCAAGCCTGGCAACCACAAATTTTTTTCTCCACTTCTGTATTAGTCACTAGTGAGTATCAGATTCCCTTCAACAAATAATTGTGTTTTCATTTTTAGCCTCACAGCGAATGTATCTAATATTCTCCTCCAATCAATAAATTATTAATTGAAAATGCGAAAAAACAATACACTCCAGAAGTAAGTCTTTAGTCCGAATCCTTTTATTATACAATTGTGCTATGTCTTTATAATATTCATCAATATACATCATATATATATATATATAAAGAAAAAAAGATTGAAAAAACAGATAATCTTGATTTTTTTTTTCTCAATATGATTTTTTTTTTTGTTTTTTTGTTATCTCATCCGTCTACGAATAGTTATATTTTGTCTAACAAGTATGACAAAAAATGTTACACTATTATGGGTTTTGTAGATGTCCCGTATATCTAACACAATACATCGAGTAGTTGAATAGATAATATCTAATTTATTCAACTCAGTTTCTCATTTTAGTTAATTCACTATTATGACATCATTATTGAATATATATCGTATTAAGTGTGGTATGAAATACACCTATAAATTGTATAACAAAAAATTCGAACTACTAATTTTCATCCGTATATATGCTCGAGGCAATAAAATATGAACTAGTTGAAGCATTGTTTGGTCAAAAATTCTGCAGCTAGTTTGATTCCTTTAGCGACCAAATATTTCGAAAAGGCCATAATAATTTGGCCTTATTCCAAACATTGGATAACGATTGCAACGAATATCTCCAAATAGAAGAGATATATGCGTCAAGAATATCGATAATAAATATTTACAAAAAGTTATCGACTATCATACTTACATATACACTTGCCTGATACATGCATTTCCCACGGCTATAAATTATCCTGAAAATTGTTTTTTAAAAAAAAGGAAAAAGATAGGAACCATGTAAATTTGATGAGTGCTTGTCCGAAAAGGGCGTTGATTTGAGTGATACTGATACCCTACAGGGGCGGGTCTTAGTTTTGTATATATATATATATATATATATATGTGTGTGTGTGTGTGTGTGTTTTGATGCATTATTTTTGTGTATCAAAATAGTTTGGCGTGCAGTCCACTAGGTGTTCAAAATATGTAGTTGACGTTTGAGAAAAAATAGAGGGAAATACACCTTCCACCCATTTAAATAATAATAATAATACGATATGAGCACAGTTGATCAAATAAATTTCTATTGGAAGTAGAGACAAAAATCAAACGAGTTGAAAGTGCAGTTGTTTACTACGTTATTATTTTATCAAAATTCAAAATTTTGACAGCCCTCAGTAATAAATTAAAGATATTCTTTCTATTGTTTGAAAATTCAAACTCATCCCGTCGAGTAAAAGTTTCTGATTTCGTTTAACTAGAACTTGATTTGTTAATATTTAAGTAGTACTTCGAATTTGAATTATAATCCTCGATGTAAATATTAATTAATTATAAAATAATAGCATGTCAAAATGTCGACCGTTTAATTTAATGCAAGACTAGTTAGTCTGTTAATTAGACGAGCAACAATGTGTAATTGACTCATCTTAATGTGACAAATAACAAGTATTTATGCAGATGTTATTACTTAAACGTAATATTTTATGTAAATTCGATCTCAAGTCTTAAATATTTGGACATCTTATTAAGGGGAGTTTATGTCTTCCCAGACGTTATGTTCAAAACATGCTTTTGTCTATTCGATTTTTTCGTAGTATTTTAATTAATGATTTATTTACTAGTCCGCGTTACATGTGTGACAGAGAAAGAATTGTCAAGGACATAATTGATTTCAAGTCTATTTCTTCATTGGTGGGGCTTGGAAATCTTCAAAGCCCACTAGAGACTATAGTTTAATTATTAATTCCTAAGGAAACCAATTTCTTAACATGCAATCTATCTGTTTTGACTAAATATATATCAACAAAGTAATTAATTCAGTTCTAACAGAATATCTACCACGGGCGAGTGGTGACGGTCTCAACACGTTAAAGCCCCATTGAAGCTCTCTCTCTCTCTCTCTCTCTCTCTCTCTCTCTCTCTCTCTTTCATGCCCTTTGATCTTTGTAGTTATTTTCTGCGTATTGACTGCGAAGATATCAGCTTGAGAAGAATATATCAAATCGCGCTATACGGTTCAATTGAAGTACCAATTCAATTTGGCATATACCAGTATGATTTGGTAGCATCTATCTATAGTATCAATAAAGCAGCAACTCTCTAAAATAATTACTTTGATAGCTTTATGTGTATTGTCTAAATTATCCATACTCGAAAGATCTAATTACAAAATAGTTTCTATTTTTCAATTCACTTCTCTCTCTTCCTGCAGGTTCCTTTCTCTCATCCACCCTCAACTTATTTCTTAAATTAGTTTATCCCTTCTCTCATCTCTAAATTTATTATCTTTAATGTTTTCCTTAAAAATAATTTTTTTTATTTAATAAGTTCAGACAACTATACATATGTATATTTTTTTTAAACATTTTACAAAAGTATAGTATCATATAAAATTATGTTATATTTTTATTTTATATATTAAAAATTTATATGCACACATTGAATGTCCTACCACAGTTATAAGAAGATATATAATTGGCAATCCCAAATCCCTCTTCAATTTGTTTATGTTCATCTTAGTTATTTCTTGGGATAATTAAACTAAGTACTCCTGAGGTTTAGTGAAATTACACGACCAACCTAGTAAAATCGAAAATTACACTAATTGCCTTTAACGTTCATGAAGATCTTACACTTAAGCCCCAACCATTAACACAATTGACTATTTTTGCAAAGGATAATATCATCAAGAAAAATGAGTGAAATTCCTATTTTACCTTTAAGATTTGCAATTAATATTTTGATCAATTTTGTATGAGTAAAATACTCTCCAACACATGATATGTATTCAAGAGGTCTGAAGTGGGTATTGTAAGAATGTTAAGGGTCTCGATTGTATGTACAATTACACATTCTCTTTTTTCAAATAAAAAGATGAGATAATATTTGTCATTTCCTCTTGACTAGTTTTTCGCAACTTTTTTGTCTTTTAATTGACGGCAGAGTAGGACGAAATAATTTATATAATACCCTTTTTTAATTTTCAAAATTTTAAAATAACCCACTTTTTTAAAACTTTTTAAAAAATACCCTAAAGTGCACTTTCAAAGCTCGGTTTTACTGTTCATGTGGGCCGGCGTGATTTCTTAAAAACCCAACTTTTATTCTTTATTTCATTAAAGCCCATTCCAAAGTATTTTTGATCAATTTAGTCCATTTTTCCTAAAAAATTTCTTTAAAAAATATGTTTGAAATAGAAAATTTCATAACCAACTTTATTCACATTAAGTAAACTCAAATCTTAATTTTTTAATTATTTATTACTTTTCTTAAATTTGTTATGTTAAATTAAGTAAAACCCTTGAGAATTTTGGTATCAGAGCCATAAAGAGCCATAAAAATCAATAAAAATTTATAAATTATGGAATATTTAAAATTATTAAAATTATCAATCATAACTCTTCTAATAATTAAAGAGCTATTTATTTATTTACAAGAAACAAATGATAAAGAATTCAGTGACAACTTAAATATAGAAAGTATATCTTGCGATCTCTCATGTGATGAAACTGATTGGCAGTTATCTTCACTATGAAGAATAGACTGTTTCGACACACTAAAAGGTATCCAAAGGTTGAAAAGTACTACAAAATCTTGATGTCTCTAAAGAAAGAAGCCAAGGCACATAAAGATGCTGAAATAAGAGAATTATACTATAGAAAGTTAAAGGAATATAAAACACTTAGAGCTGTAATGATTCTACTTAGTAATGCCTAATTATACATTACAAAGGCTTCGAGAAGAATTGTATTTATATCAAATAGAGTTGGATTTTATTGAAAGAAAACCAACTTATCATAGAGGAGATGCTTTTAGAATTTACTTTTTGAAAAGCAAAATAAAACAAATAAAGGAAGGTCTTGATGTTCTAAGTCGTTTATGAAGACAAATAAACATCTTAAACGATGGATACATAATATAAATCGAATTCTAAGCCTAAATATAATCGAGAATATGAACACATTAAAACAAAAGAAAATAAAGCAAAGATACAAAGTTGTAAACAAAAGATAAAAGCTACCCAACAAAATGCTCAAATATCTTGGCATAGATATAAAAAATACAAATGGATAAAATAAATAAAAATATTGAGGAATTAAATACAGGAATGAATAAAATACTTGAAGCATTATATGTTCTAACTCAAGAACTTAAAGAATTAAAAACAGAGGTTCAAATCTTAAAGATTTGTAATTCAAATGTTGAAGATTTAATAAAAAATACTTGTCTTAAGAAAAATAAATTCGACAAGAAAATGAAAGAAAGAGAAATTATAATAAAGCCACTAAAAACTAATAAAGAAACAGTGCATCCAAATTCTTTTGATGCATATATGATTAATGTTAAATTACCTAAAATATTAGCTGAAGAGGAAACTCTTAAAAAAGAAGAAAAGGGTAAAGACGTAGCCACATCATCTAATCCACCTAAAGAACAAGACTCTAAATTAGAAACAGATAAAGATGAATGAAATTAATGAATTAATTGATCAATTTGAAAACATAGATCTTTTTGAAATAGAGGAATATGAAGTATTAGTTAATACTAATAATACAATTGGAGGCCCGAGTGGTACAATAAAACCAGAAGAAATGGAAATAGAGGAATCAGAAATGATGCTTATTCCTAAATATAGAAGGCAATATTATGATCATATAAAGAAGAATAGATATCATAAACAATTCAACAAATTCACTCCAGACACTAATTATAGTGAACTTATAAATCATGGAGGTTCTAAATTAAATATAGATTGTAAAGAAGATACGAAAAAAGCTATAATTTCATGGGCAAATACTATGAAAGTTTTCTTTTTATATAACGCTGATGATACATGGACATCAAATAGACAAGTAGATTATTTAATTGCTACATTTGATGGTATTGTTTTCAATTGGTGGCAAGGATTAACTGAAAACATTAAAGCTATAATAAAAAGAAATGTACAAACTAAATTAATAGATAATACTGATAAAGGAATTGAAATTTTAGTTGCATATCTTTCTGATGAATTTAATTTTAGGAGAAGAATGGTATGACCCTGATAAAGAAAGCACTAAAGAAAAAGAAGAAGCATGAACTAACTTAATAAATCTTAGAATTTGCAGTATGAAGCATTTAAAACAATATACTTGTGAATTTAAAGAATACTATTATACTCAATATTATAGTAATGAAGATCAGAGTATATATCTTAATATGTACTTTTTAAAACTTCCACATCCTTGGAATAAATATATAATGAATAAATAGAAAGAAGAAAATAAAAATTCAACTTCAACTCTAGGAAAACGAATTAGTTTTCTCTTCTCAGAGTTAAGTAAATTATGTAAATCTCAAGATTTATAAGAAGAACTAAAAAATTTTCACCTTTATATTGTACTGAATTTGAGGTACCCAGTCAATGGGGATGTAATAAAGAACAAAGTAATAAAAAGAAAAGAAGGTTTCATAAAAAGAAGTATAAAAAATATACTAATTTTCAAAAGAAAAATATAAAACCAAAAAGAAGATATTTCAAAAGAAAACCTAACTATAAAAGAAATAAAAATCTTTCACAATGCCAATGTTGGAATTGTGGAGAAATAGGACATAAATCACCTGAGTGTAAAAAACCTAAAAAGATTCGAAGTATAGAAGCTGAATTTATAGAACTTCACGATGAATTGTCTGAAGTATCAGATATAGAAAATTATTTAGATAAAGAAATATATATTGAAGAAGAGAAATACGCTAGCAATTCTGAAAATGAATAAAGATATAATTGAAACTGAAGATTCAGATAAAGAAGTAGAAATTTATGAAGGCTCTGAAAGTTATGCTCAACGAATAACCTTTGATCAAGAAACTTTAGCAAAAATAAAAGGTTTAAAACTTGATGAAACCAACCCTACTAAAAGTCTTTTTAAGTCTTTAGGAGATTTAATAAAAAGAGAAAAGATAAATATATATGATTATCATGCAGTTGAAAAATCTATAAATGTTGAACATACTAAAGGGCAAAGTAGGTTAAACTTGCTTACTAAATCTTCAATAAATCAAGCTTTAAATAAAATCAAAAATAAAGAAGTAAGAAAAAAGATAAAATATGTTTATCTTGGAAGAATCCAAATCTTAGTTAAAGCCTTATTTAGAGATAGTATAGATAGTCCTATGGTTATTTCACTTCATGACCAACGATTTATAGATGCTAAAAATAGTCATTTGGGAACAGTTGAAGGAAATCTAATATATTCACAATTTCGCTTTGATTGTTATCCAAAATATAGTGTTGATATAAATGATCAAAATATAAATGATACTTTAAGTTTACACTTTCAACTTTTAAAAGATTTAAAACTTAGAGATAAAAGTCAAGCGTTTACCTTTTACTATAGAGCAATTTATGCATTTACAAATAGTAATTATGGTAAAATATATCAAGATAAACCTTATATTGAAATTGATAATGAATGTAGAGATATAACAACAATAAAGTTGCCAATGATAGAAGAAATTAAAGAAATACAAGATTATGAAATTAAAATAAATAGAAAACCCGTTTTAGAATCTGGATCTAGTAGTGGTGCGATACCACAAATAGATTTTGGAAAAATACTATATCTAGAAAAAGTGTTAGTAAGTTACCACTTACTAATGTTGAATTTACAAGACAAGATATAACCAATACAATGATTATAAATGCTAAATATTTTAATGGTCAAGAATATATTGAAGGACCAAATATATTAATTGATACAGGAGCTAGTGGCAATCACCTTGCGAAACATAAAAATAAAGGTTTAATTGCAAAGGTTGCTTCTACTATATTTCAATATAAAAACTTTGAAGGACAACTAATAACTTGTGATCAAGAGGTACAAGTTTCAATACTTTTTGAAGATTTATGAATAATTGTACCTTGTTACATAGATAGTGATATGGCATGAGACTATTACGATATAATCCTAGGTAATAGTTTCTTAAATCAGTGTGATTATTATAAAATAGAGAAACATGGAGTTACATTACAAATTGGAAATATAAAGATTTTTTGTAAAAAATATGAAGGGAATTAATTTTCCTTTGAGTGTCTTTGTACAAATAACAGTACAAGATACTAATATAACAACATGCGCCTTAATAGATAATGGTTCAAAAATAACTTTGTTTAAATCCTTTCTCCATACTAAATGGCAAGAGAATGGGAATATAAAGATAAAGGGATGTTACGGGACAAGCCGAACACATTAATAAAAAGGCAGATAAAGTAAATGTTATCTTAGGAAGTAAAATTATTACTATAAATACTATATATGATTATAACTCCCTTGAAACTGATATATTGTTAGGAAATGAATTTTTTACAACAATTTCAGTTTTACTCACAGAATCTTTATTCTGTTATTCTAAAAACTAAATGCAATCATTATTTAAAATTACCCCGAATAAATGAACCGTTCAGAGTTCAGCCAGCGAAGCTTGGTGGATCGTATGATAAAATTCTGATAAAAATACATAATATAACAATAAAACAGATAACTCGTGAAGATGTAATAAAACAGCTAAAAGAAAATTATAATGATCATCCTCTGGCTTTTTATAAGGAGTCAGATTTAAAGGCAAAAATAGAGTTAACTGAAAATATAGTTATAAAAGAAAGACCTATGTTATACACAGAAAAGGATAGAAAAGAATTTGATAAATAAATAAATAAATTATTATATAAAAATCCACCTTTGATTAGAAGAAGTAATAGTCATTTTAGTAGCCCAGCTTTCATGGTTGAAAATGAAGCTGAGAAAAAACGAGGAAAACCTAGAATGGTAATAAATTCTAAAAGACTAAATCACTTTACTAGGTCAGATAGTTATTATCTCCCTAATAAAGAAGTTTTACTAAACCTGGTTAAAAGAAAGAAATATTATTCTAAATTTGATTGTACTTCGGATTTTTGGCAAATAAAAATGAAGCCTGAAAGTATACAATATACAGTATTTAGTTCCCCTCAAGGACAGTTTGAATGGTTAGTTATGCCATTTGGATTAAAAAATGCATCTTCTATATATCAAAGAAGAATGGATAAAATCTTTAATAAATATAAAGAATTTCTTGTTGTTTATGTTGATGATGTTTTGATTGCTTCTAATACTTTAGAAGAACCTAAAACTCATCTACTACAATTTGCTAAAACTTGTAAAGAAAATGGTATAGTCTTATCTGAAAGAAAGGCTATAATTTGTAAAGAAGAAATTGAATTTCTAGGGTTAAAATTGAATAAAGAAGGAATTAAACTTCAACCCCATATATCTAAGAAAATTTGTGAATTTTCTGATAAATTGGAAAATAAAAATCAAATTAAAAAATTTCTCGGTTGTCTAAATTATGCTGAGGGATTTATAATAAATCTTGCGAAAAAGAAGCATGAGATTCAAAAATTACTTCGAAAAAATAATACTAAAGGATGGAGTAATCAACATACGGAGATTGTTAAAAATCTAAAGGAAGAATGTAAAACTTTGCCTGAATTAAAACTTCCTGATGAAAATGATAAATTAATTATACAAATGGATGCTTCAGATCTATATTGGGCAGCATTACTTAAAACCGATCTCAATGAGATATGCAGGTATACAAGTGGTACATTCGGTCAAGCTGAGGTCAACTATACAACCCATGAGAAAGAACTTCTAGCCATCATAAAAGGAATTCAGAAATTCTCTCTCTTTTTATATCAAAGACCTTTTAAAGTTCAAACCAACAATACCCAGATATAATCCTTGATTTTCAATAAATTACCAAATACACCCTAATACAGAAGGCTACATACATGGCAAGTTTTCCTGTCCTTTTATAGTTTCAAGATTGAGTATATAAAAGGTTCAGAAATTTTCCTAGCCGATTTCATTTCTAGAAATACAGAATTTGGAAACGGATGAGTTCTCCAACTCTAAAATGGATGAGATGGGTGTGCATTTCCCTATAAATGTAATTAGAGTGATTGTATGCACTACACATACAACTAGTCCACTATCTAAAGGTTGGTGGTAAAGACTTTTCAAATCCGTTGATGGGTTACAATTTCCCAAAAATTGTATTGATGATACAGATCATCTTACAAATTCTTATTTTTCTGCAGGAATAAAATACTAAAGAAAGATGGATCTTGAAGAGCTAAAGAATGAGATAGACGATATTGTCTTGGTCTGTCAAGACATTGTTGACAGTAATAAAGCTCTTAAAGATTTGATAGAGTTAAATTTTAAAACAGTTACAGATATCTCTCAAGAAGGACTTAGGAGAGCCCTTTTCCTTCAAGAAAGTCTAGATTTGTTCCTTAAATCTAGAGATAAAGAAAAAGAAAAAATGAGTGAAGCTAAAAATGAGAGTGATATAAAGGAAAGCAATAAAGGAAAAGATAAAGCAGAGTCATCTGGAAGTCAAGGTACTAAACCAGTATCTGATAAAGACTTTTTAGACTCCATAAAAAATAAAGGAAAAACTTCTCAATCTCAAGGAGATGCTGAAGTTATTGAAATAAAAATCAATAAATCTGAAAGTTTCAACAACAGGGGATCCAATGAAGACTTTGTTCCCACAAATAAATGGGAAGAAGAGTATAAAGAAGTTGCTGAAGAAGCCTATAGATGGGAGACTTCCAGAACACTATTCTACTCTAAAGGATATAGTGTTCATCCAAGAATCACCGCCATATTTGGAGCTGAGCCCCATAAAGTTTTTCAGCTTGCAAATTATGGATTTCTAGATCTGCTATATGTTGGTAAAGATCTAAAGGAGATTTCAGAATTTGATGACCGCTTTAAATCCCAGGTCAGTCAAGTTGCTAGAAATAGAGAAGTCGTACTCAAGTTCTATTCTATAGCCCCAGAACCTGAGATGCGAATCTGGCATGAATTCCAACACATGATCACTATAGATGTTATAACCACAAACCTAAAGATTGAAACTGGAATAAAGAATTTTCGATCTTTCAAGTTCACCAGTTCATGGATCACAGAGCGTAGAGCCATGGGCATTAAAGCCATTCAATCCATTGCTGAGTCCTTATGGGAGCGACAGTATGAAACTCTCATGCAGGCTAACAATTGGATTCTATTGAAGAAAGGAGGACAAATAAAATCTCCATTGCTAAAGGAATTCCTCACTAAATTTTTCAGACATGAATTTTATTGCACAGAGACTACAAGAAAGAAAGTTTGCAGAATGATTGGCTGTTGTAAATCATGATGTAAGCGCTTACGTCAGTGCAAGGAGTGACGGATGCCATGACGTCATCATCCACTAAAGAATTGTGACAGACAGCTGTGGGAGGCAGCTTTTGACTTCTGAGGCTAAAGAAGATAAAGATCCAGCGCATAAAGAAAGGACATTGGACGCCAAATAAAACTTTGAAGTCCGAATAGTTAGATTTCTAGATCTATAAATTGTACTTAGATTTCAGTTGTAAGGCATTCGAAAATTCAGACTGATTCTCACTCTGAAAACTATCCATAGTATAGGAAATCAGCCTTTCTAGATCTTTGTAACCATCCTCTAAATCATGTTTGGATAAATCTTTTTTTTTTTTAAGGAAATAAAACCAGTTTATTTTCATAAATATTCAAGTTTAGAAATCTTTCTATAGAAATCTTTTAAGCTTATATTTCTCCTCTATGTTCCAAAATTCTCCAACCCTACGAAGGCCATAGTGATTACACCGTTTGAGACAGTAGCCGTTTGGAACCATAAGTCCCGTCAAGCCAGGAGGGCGTTTGGGCGAAAACCAGTCAGGCTTGTCAAGGTGATTGAAGACGAGTCCGGAAGAAGGATTAAAAGAATTAAGGACATCAAGGAGGTAATATACTTTTAGAAGATTTAAATAGAAATATTTTTCTACTTGTTGTTATGAAAGTATATGGCTTTAGAGTACTTCATCAATTATTTATGAAATTTGTGCAAATGTATGCTTGTTTGGACATATAAAATATAAAATTATGGGAAAAGATTTTGATATCATAAAAAACCAATTTAAAAGAAAAAACAATAATAAAAAGATAATAGCAATCTTAAAACCACTAGAAGATCTACCCGAAGATTTAATAATTCTTATTGCAACATATAATACTAAAGAAGATTATGTTTTTGATCTAATCAATAAAACTATAAATCACGAAATTCTTAAAAATTATGTTAGACAATTAGAACAAATAGACAGAGAACTAAAAGAACTTTCGACATCAGATAGAACACTAGAAAATTATATTCTTATGAATTGTAAAAATTTAGAAAGAATAAGATTAATAAAATTTATATATGACGAAAATTGGGACATACTATACTTTTTCTAAAACCTTAGAGGTATAAAATCATAATAAAGTGAAAAGTTTAGACACCAAAATAAATAAAGAAACTTTAAATAGTGAAACTACTATTCACACAGTAAAAATACCATTCAAAAGGGGTAAAATGAAAAATCTTTTTAAAAGAAGGATATTTTAAAAATAAATATAATAAAATAGGATAAATTAAAAATTATATCAGAGTAGGACACCATCTCCATCAATATTCATTTCCTTTTTACTAGTTTTCTACATTTTTTTTTTTTGGGTTTTTAATTAGGGGCAAAGTAGTAATTGCGCCATTTGACCGCAAAGGTGGATAGTGTAATTTTCAATTTCACAAGGATGGTTCGTACAATTACCCCAAAACTCAAGGGTACTTTGTGTGATTATCCTTATTTGATTATCGTTTTGGTTTGAGGATGGGGGCGGGTTGGGGTTCACCAACCCACCTCAATACCTTCCAATGTGCAATTTTAGTTGGTTGATTTTTCACTTTTCTCACCTACTCCATTGCCATTACATCAACAAGGCCACATGTATCCAAGATTGATAAATTATAACCAAAAACAACAAAGCACAAGTGCAATATTAACCAAAAAAACAATCTTACAATGATATAAATATACAACAGAGGCCCAAAGTTAATATGCGTCTGTCAGAACCAACTTGCCGGCTCATTACGAAGATTACATTAAAGAGTAAAACTGTACCTACTACTATTGTATTGTCTCCATAATTATTATTAGTATATTAATATCATACATATAATTATAATATTAAGTATAAAGTGCAAGAACCAAAAAATCCCTTAACAAGCTAGTTCAAAGAATTACAGAAGATTAATAATATTATAACACTCAGG
Source organism: Petrea volubilis (assembly GCA_026212405.1). Lineage (NCBI taxonomy): Eukaryota > Viridiplantae > Streptophyta > Magnoliopsida > Lamiales > Verbenaceae > Petrea > Petrea volubilis. The sequence continues at coordinate 29,165,720 of CM047870.1, forward strand.
CTTCCTTTGCTTGGGGGTGGCAACACAAGGCACATAGATATACAGCTCTCGGCACATTGGCTCCATTGATAACTCTACTATATAAGATGCATTTCATCCGCCTCAACGATTACATGTTCGGTGCTTCGATATCCTCTCGAATCTCGACCCTTTATTCTCTTTACTGGAGAAATTATCACCATATGTCGCGCAAGTACCTTCCGGTCATTTGCAGGTTCTTCACAAAGCTTTCCGTTTTCGAGCTGTCGAGAGATCCCTGAAAAACAGTAAAATAGCAGTTTTGAGCTTAGGCATTCATATGATTTTCAACTTTTTCATCATCTTATAACCATCTCTCTCTCTATCGGCTTTATTTTTTGATCCTTTACATTTTTCTCTTGTTTCCCCTCACCAAAATCCATGGTCCAAACACAGCACTACAATGGGCTGCTTGACAGTATGATTTTCACTTCTAAATAATTGAATTGTCCCTAAATTTCAATAAAGCAGATAAGAGGGGGGGTCCCCCCCACGCCCATCCCCTCAAAGAAAAACGAGCTGCTGTTTGTAGTACATGGTCCATCAATATCGCTCCACAATGCAAACAAAGAAGGAATGAACACTAAAAGGACAAAAAGGGGTGGGGTTCAACAAGGCTTCTCTCCCTCTCTCTCTCTCTCTCTCTCTCAATTTTTCAGCCACAAAAAGGATGTGAAGGTAGTTCCACCAACAAAACAACAATCAAACCAAGCACGTGCTTTTAGCAGAGAGGAAAAAAATGCCGACGTCGTCTGAAATACGTACCTGTTCTTGCACAATGGTGTGGAGAGTGCGGTGTACGTCACGCGCCATGCCTTTGGCATCACCGCATACGTACACGTAACCTCCATCACAGATTATTTTCCACACATCCGAAGCCTGCACATTATTCACCATATGTTATGTTAAATATCTAAAGGCACCAATGATAAATATCTAAATATGTATCATTAAAATATCATCTTTGAACTTTGCAGTTGGAGAAAATATCAAATGCATATAATTGAAGAAAATGGGGGTTTTTTTTTCATTTTCTACCTTCTGTGCCATCTTGTGCTGCACGTATTCCTTAGTGGGTCCCTCACGGGAGAACGCAAGGACAAGCTCGGAGATCACTCCGGCTTTGACAAAGTTATTCAACTCATCTTCATAAATGTAGTCCTGTATAATGCAGCAAGATCAAAAAGAGGATCTTACGATTGGTACAAATTTCAATAATATCAGTCATTAGAAATGCTTCGTGAATTATCTACTAACCAGTTTACGGTTCCTGCATCCGAAAAATAATATGGCAGGACCCAGTTCAGCTCCAGATTCCTTCAGAGCTAACCTTTCCTGCAATATTTACAGAGAAAACATTACTGCATTGTTCTTGAAAAACAAAGTATACTAAGGACCAAAGTGTAAAAATGAAATTTTTTATACAAACCTGAAGGAAACCCCTAAATGGGGCAAGGCCAGTTCCAGGGCCGATCATTATTATTGGTATTTTAGGATCAGAGGGGAGTCTGAAGTTAGAAGTTCTAACAAAGATTGGTGCTGTAGAGCAGTCGAGGCCTTCCTCCAAGGGCGCAGCATTCTGATAGACATGATATTTCACTGGCTCAGCCAATGAGCATCAAGACATTAACCATGAATTTTCAATTTGGAAATATAAAATACCTTCATCCATGTTGAACAGACACCCTTGTGGACCCGTCCCGTGGGTGTTTTCTCATACACCAATGCACAAGTAACATGGATTCTGGATGGTGCAATCCTGGAAGAACAAATAGAAATGGGTCAATATATATATATATATATTGATAACAAGGCAAGGAAGCAAATCTTTTTGATTCAAAATCAGTAACTTAAAAGCAATAATATTTTAAAATAAAATAAATACTCACTTTGGGGAGGATGAGATAGAGTAAAATCTGGGCTGTAAGCGAGGCGCAACTGAAGCAAAGAAAACACCAAGTGGAGGCTTGGCAGATGAGAAATCAGCCATCACCTCAAGTAGGCTTCTCTGACTCGCTACTACATATTGTGCATATTCCTCCTGAAATACAGACATATACATAGACCCATAAGCAAATGATAAGTGCCCATTTTGGTCATTTAAAAATAATGTGTGATAGTACATAATTAAATATATGCGAACCTTTCCATCTGGGGAAGCAAGATGTTTGAGCCGATCAGCTTCGCTCAGGTCAGAAGCATAAGCCGCCAATGCAATCAAAGCAGACTGAAAAGAATGAAATAATAAAAATAATAATGAATAAGTGAAACTTGCTCCTTAATTTCAGGTTTCACACAGGGAAAATGCAAGAAAAAATCAATGTACCTTTTTGGGGGCATTCAAAAGATCTGCATAACAAGTTAGTGCTGTCCTCAAAGTGCAAGGAGGGAAGGGAGGTGGCAACGCGCTTCCACTCAGAGGAGTGCCATCTTCTTTATCAGTATGAATTGAGAAGTATGTTTGTGGAGGCAGATTAAGCAATCTCTCTGCTTCCTCCACAGTTTCAATCAAATTCTCACAATAAACACCAACGTGGTCCCCTGTTTCATACCTGAAGAATCGAACAAGAATTTTAGTGTAATGAAAACTTCCAAATATGATATTAAGCTAAATAATGCGAAGCAGAAACTCACGCTAATCCAGTGCCACCTATGTCAAATTCCAAGTGAGTGCAAGACCGATCAGATAGTGGAGTGTGAAGTTCTTTCTTTACAGCAACATTTACTCTTCAGGAAAGACAGCATAAAAATGTTAGGTAAAAGAAAATAATCAGCCCACTCGCAAGAATATCCTAAAACACACACACACACACAAGCACGTTCATTACCTGCAGGGATGCTGAGAATCATAAACTGCATTGCCATTGGCATAACCATTAGCCGAGCCATTCTCCGAGACTGACTCATCTGTTTTGTCATGGAAAACAACACGATATTCCAAAACTGCAGCAGTGTATGGAGTAGCAACACTTGAATCATCCTCATCACGAAGCAATTTATCCAACTCAGGCCATACTAACTCACGCCTGTATTACCATATTGAACGCAATAAATTAGCAATTTAACTTGTATGTTAAAGGTGGGAAAAATCAAGTATTTCTCTTAGTGAGAATTCATGGTCCCAGTACCATGCAGAAAAGTCATCTTCAATGCATTGATCATCATCCCCAAGACCAACCCGGACAAGCCGCTGTCCACCTGAAATTAGACAATTCAAGTAAGACGCAGACCATGCAGGACCATGAAAAATTAACTGAAACAAGAAAATCCCACTTTTGACTTGCATCCAATGTTCATTTTAAGATCACTCTCCTAAACATCACAATGCCATTGATTTTACAATAGAAAGCCAATTTATTTTGTGAACGAGCTCAACACCCATTGGGGTATCAGGACTTCTTTACTCAACTATCTACTTAAGTAGAAAGAAAATCTTTTATCAAACGAGTCTCCAAGATTTTTAAGAGACGAAGACAGCATTATTATCAGAAGTTTCATATGAGAAAAAAAGTCAAGCATTAGCATTGCCATTTCATACCAACTATTCAAAAAATAAAAAATAAATAAATCTTAAAAATCAGTATACCTTGCTCAGCAACAAGGTTATCCACCACTATGGCAATCTGTTATCCAAACAAGGAAAATCAAAACAAAGCACATATATAAGTACAAATTCAAACAATATTCCTCTTCCGCAAGTGCACTTATGGACTATAATACAAGCACAGACCTTGTTGAAGTGTTCGTATTGTCTGTTTCCAAGACCAAATACACCATACTGGAGATTCTTAAGCCAGTCTCCTCTCTCTTTTCCCTGCACCACAAAACTCGTACATAATTAACCCCAAATCTCAAAAAGTGAGAAATCAAAGAAAGATTAACCCGTTCATCAAGTTTTTTACCTCGGTAAACCATTTGTAAAACCTCGCGGCATTGTCGGTAGGCTCACCATCTCCATATCTGCAACCAACCAACCGTCAACGAACTCAATAAATTGCATGGGCAAAAGAATTAATTCACCATATGATCTGTCACTTTCACACACACACACAATTATTTTCACCCATATGTCAAAAGGTATGTCTTTATGAAAAAAGATAAATGAACCCACGTGGCCAAGAAGAAGAATGCCAAAGTCTCTTTCTTCAGCTTCTCCTCGTACTCTTCATCATCGGCAGCATAATCATCCTGTAGCGGATCAGAAAGACCATCAAGAACAATAGAACAACTAAATCTGCGAGCCGAATGCCCAGAACTCCAGAAGCAGTGGAAAAAGGAAAGTAAGTATAAAAACTTACTATAAGTATAAAAACTTACTATGTCAACTATTTTGAACTTGGCCTGCTGATATCTAGCTTTAGCTTCCTCAGCAAGTGCCTATACATAAGATCAATTATTGACTAGCAAAAAGAAATCTAAAATTTTCTGGAAAAGAAAGATCATCTTCCCAAAAGGTGCCGGCCAACCAAATAAGAAAATACATGAATAACAAGATTACCCTTCATGATTATCAGATTTTTTATAAGATTACATGCTCTTCAGATTGTCTTTTATGATTAACTAGAGCATTCTTGTCATTTCAAGTTTTAGATTCAACTACCAACCTGAATCTTGCACTTTAAGAGATGTCCTTATCAACTTACTCGAAATTTCAACAATCCACCTTTCTTGGGGGAGAATTCCAATGTTTAATAATTGAAATTTTCTTTTCTCTTATTTGCTTTCAAAATTTTCAAGCAAAAATGAAATCCCCCTTTAAATATCTTGTTTTCTTTACCTTAGCAAAACCTTCAGCAGTCCCAGTTTGTGTGCCGAAAAAGATGGTAACTTTCTTCTTCCCATCATCCACTTCCTCCGGCTCCGCCGGCGCCTTCGGGACAACCAGCTTCGGCGGCTCCACCACCTTCTTCGATCCGGCCGTGCGCCGCCATATCAGAAACACAACACAGCCAATGAGCACCGCGACGGAGGTGGTGACCATCATCATGAGGTCCTTGTTCTCCATCAGCATCGCCACCACCGCCGGCGGCGTCGCCTCCGCAGACCCGTTAGAATTGTCGAGCTTCACTCCTCTCAAGATGGCAGTCATCAAATCGAACGGAGAGAGCTTCTCAGTAGTGGAATCCATGACTAATGAACCGGGTCCGAGTTAGCTCCACCAAAAATTGAATCAATCAGACAAAAAAACAAACAATTGGCGTGCTTTCTGTTCAGAGTCTCTCCCCTCTTTGCAAACTCCGATGATTGCTTGAAAGTTTAATGAACTTTGTTGAGAGAGCGTAGGTGGGTTTGGAGAGACTCTGACTTCCACAGGATGAGAGAGAGAGAGAGAGAGAGAGAGGGGTTTATATGCAGGGTAAAGAGAGAAAAGAGAGGAGGAGAGAGAACGAGCAGGGAAAGCCACACAACGCGGCTACCAAACCAGACCGGTCAAAACCAACTAACACCAATTAACCTTTGTAAGAAGGGGAAATTCTAATTATTATTATTTTTTCTTTTACCTTAGTTAATATTTTTTTACTGAAAATAGTTTGAGGAATTTTGGTTGGAAAATTATTTATTTCTATTGTTATTCTCTTGCTTGTTTTGTATACTAACATAAAAATTAAGATCGTATTATAAAAATGTGTGAATATGACAATTGTGGGCATAATGTACTAACATTAGTACAAAACAATGAACAATTTAAATAATATCATACATGACACTTTATAATTAATCTATAAAAGCGATTGTTACAAATTATTTTTTTACTTAAAACTTGCTAGATAACTTTTATCTAAGCCATCAAAATTTGGGATAAATTTGCATACATTATTGTATGTAAATTTATCATTGATTATTAGTGCGTTTAATTATATCCAACTAGGACTGTCAATAGGTAAGGTAATACATTATCTTTACCTATTTATTCTCTACTTATACCCTAAAAATTTAAAATTTATTCATACCCTACCCTAACGCATACTACCACAAATGAATGGGTTAGGATAGGACCTTACTCATTCTAATCCATTGGGTAATGATATCCAATGAGTATTCACATAGTACACACATCATTACCCAATGGTTATTCACACACCACACGGTCCACACACATTTTTCACACACACACTATGCACACATTTTTCACACACACATATACTGTATACAATTTTCATACACTGTGCACAATTTTCACACACACACACACTGCACGCCCACACCCACACTGTGTTTGCGTGCGTGAAAACACACACTGCACACACAAACTAGACACACACACACTGTGCGTGTGAAAACACAATTTGACACACTGCACACACACTACACACACACACTGTGTGTGTATAGTGTGTGAAACTGTGTGTGTGTGTGTATGTGTGTGCAGTGTGTGAAACTCTGTGTGTGTGTGTGTGTGCAGTGTATGAGACTGTCTGCGCAATGTGTGATATTGTGTTTTCATGCACACTGTGTGTGTGAAGTGTGTGTGCGTGAAAACTGTATGTGTGCAGTGTGTGTAAATACGTATGTATGTGTTAACTGTGTGTGCGAGCTAAAGAAAAAACACAATATCAAAAAATGACAAATAAAAAAAAAATATGATTGGGTAAGATTTACACCCTGCCATAAAAATAGAGCATACCCAATATATATATCCAATGGATAAATATTTAAATAGGATAGGGTAAGGTAGGGTAGGATATAGGGTATATTTAATCGGATATTTTTAATATTATAGTTAAGATAGGATAAAACCCTACCCATTGATAGGCCTATATTCAACGAATCAAGATCTAGTATTTTTATGGATGTGAATCAAATTCAATATTTTATATGAAAAGTTAATAAAAAAAAATAAGGAAAAAAAAAAGAATCTTGAAGTCCAAATGAGAGTCATGGTCCAATTGACTATTTATCACTTTGTTACAAATGTGATAAAACAAAATCTATAATTAAATAAATAATTCTATTAAGTATGAACAAATGTATGGAATCGAGTCGATACAACAAGAAAGAGTATAACACATAATTTTTTATGTTTATTACTTGAATAAAAAATACTTAACATAATAATTGCTTTAAAGTTTTGTTCAAATCATCAAACAATCACTCATACAAACTAAATAATAATAATAAAGCCGATTTAATTCAATTAATCAATCACGGATTTATTTTTCAACGATTAACCTCAAATATGTGCAAACTTATCTTTGAGGACATCTGAATTTTTCTCTCAATACTTTGTTGTTGAATAGTTATGATTCTAGTGTATTTTCAATTTTTTTTAAATGATGTAATATGAATTACTTAGTTTGCATTTGAGATCGAAAATCCAACTTATATAAATAAACTTCAATTATTACCAATAGTATTTTTTACTTTATTGGTTGAACTGAATTACCCTTGAGAATGGCAGTGGGTGGAAGGGGGTTGAAAATGATTTTTAACCATGGTGAATAACTCCAATGATGAATAAATTATTATAGAGTAGAATAATATAAATGAAAATCACCTTACGACGAAACCGCAAAAAAAAATAAAATTCTTGACAGTGTCAAAGAGCAATTATTTTAAAATTATAAAGTGGTGTTGAATTAAGGCATAATACAATTGGAGTGTCCGAATCTCCAAAATACCCTTTGTGTGTCTGGTACTGAATGGGAATATTAAAGTGCAAAACGCCCTCGTGCGTCGCGTGTGACGATGCAATTTTCTTGGCCCATTCATTCGCTTACACGTTTTCATCTGCTCAATTTTGGGCCACGATTTCTCATGCCTCGAGGTTTTCACCTTTTCTTTTCTTTTTTATTTTTTTGGCAACTTTGATGGTTGAGATTTGGTAACGGCCAATTTATTAAATCATGCAAGTAATTATCAAAAAGAGGAAAAAGATTATCCATAATATTGACACGCAATTTAGTTAATAAGTATGCTGACTATTACATAATTAAAATCACTATTGAATACATTACTATGAAGTTGTAATTTTTTTTTTGTTTTATCTATCCGATTCCGGTTCATTAACTGATTAATTCGAATCGTGTACTACAGAAACCCATTACAAGGCGACCCTCCCAACCCAATTGTTCCGTTCACAATACCAATGTTCAAACCCTCCTTATTTAAGGAATCTAACGTCTCATTTTGTTAAATCAACTGATTGTTGGTACTAATGATGTTCTTTCTTTTCATTATTTTATATCTTATTAAAAGAAAAATAAAATATTAAGTTCTCAATATTCGATACTTTATTTAATTATAGAAAAAAAAATGAATCACATCTGCTGTTCCATTTCTCTTATTGCATTATCTGTACTTGTAATACGTCCTCAAATAGTAAAATATATATGTAAATGAATTAGATAAATTGTAACATGTGATTTGAAACGTAGATATAAGGGGAAGAAAAGAAAAGGACACGTGCACACATCATAGTAAGTAGTTCAAAATGAAATAATTAAGAGTGTCATTAATTAAAAAATAATAATTAAAGGTTATTTAATTTAATAAATGCCTAACAGTACAAAGTTGCTATGCATTGAGCTAGACTTACAACCATTGAACGCATGCTCTATATGGATATACAAAATATCACAATTCAAGGTAAGAAAATAGACATTTATACGGAGAAGAATTTATACTAGTTCGGTGAAGTTCATACGTTAATTAATGTCAATTAGTGGTTTGGAAAAATCGTTATTCCATTTTAACGGTCTGACTAATTATTACTTTGATAGTGTATATATCTATACTATTATTAATGTGTGTAGAGGTCTTAATCTTTTTGATCTATTTTGGTGTCTTTAGGGATGCAGATAGGAATTTGATTCAGGGGAATAAAATTTTTTTGGGATCATTAATTATTAAAATATATAAATATAAAAATTATATATAATATTAATATATAAAATAACAAAAATTATCATATTTATATGCATACGATCAATTAGAAATGTTATAATAAAAAAAAAGTGCGACAATAAAAAAAAATATATAAAAAATAATACTGAAAAAATAACAAATTATTCTATATTTTAAAAGAAGCAAATATGGTGGATAATGAATTGCTTTTAAAAAAATATACTCAATAAAATTGACATAAACCCACATAATAATATATAATCAAAACTCAAAGGTATTAAAATAGATTTTTTTTTCCTCTCCCTTTGTTATCACAATCAAAAAATATATTCAAAACGTAAAAAATATTTTTTCTTTATTTTTCGACATTACATTCCTCCAATCATTCCCAATTAAATAAACATCCAGACTCATTAAGTTTAATATCGAACAATTATCAAAATTATTATTAATAATTCTAAGATTCAAATTTCTACACAAAAATCAATCACAAAAAAAATGTATAAATTCCAAAATTAGTACACAATACTTTCTTGTGCGTTGTTTTTAGAGAAAAAAATTGAATATTGTAGGGTTTGTGAGAGAAGAAAATTTCTAACAGGGTTTTTGGTGTTTTAATTTGGATAGAAAAAATAAATAAAATCTAATAGAATTTTTAGTATTTTAATTTGAAGAGAATAAGGAAGAAGAGAGGAAAGAGAAAAAGAAAGAATTTAATTATTATGATAAATGAGATAAGGTAAAAATAAATTATCAAAAATAAAATAGAATAGAGAAAATTAAATTTTTTATTATATAACTTAAATCAAAATTTTAATTTGTACACTCTCTCATCTTTTTTTTTCCCCCACATTAATGTGCTTTTAATTGATTTATTTTATCATTCTCTCTCATCAATCAATATATATTTTCATATATCTTTTATTGATTTTTTTCACTTTTTTATTTCTTATTTATTTGTTAATCTTATAATTCCATTTGATTTTAAGCTATTTTTTATAACTAATTTAATAAAACACATACATTAAAAATAATTTAAAAAATATATAATGATTAAAATTTAATAAATATTTTAATTTTATCTTCATAAGTTAAATATATAATTAAATAATATTTGAGTTTTTTTATTTTGCACACACATCGAGTGTGCCATATCGACTAGTATATAAAACAATCTATATATCTATATTATCTATACTATTATCTAAAGAGATAGGATGTTTTACTAACTACAATTGTTATTGCTCTTTTTTTTTTTTTTGTCTGTTAATTTTTTTTTTCTTTCCTTTACTTTCTTTCTCCTCGCTCTTGTTATTTCTTCTATCCTTTTTTTTTTCTTCCATTCGCTCACTTCCCTCTTCATCACCTTTTATTTTCCAATACTTTTTCATATTATTTTTTTTAATTTCTTTATAATTGTTTTCTTAATTTTTTATTTTAAGTTATTTTATTTTAATTTATTAATAATTTTATAAATCTATTAAAAATAATAAAAATATTTTGATAGCATAGGTATTATCAAAACAATTTAGTACGTTATTAAATTAAATTATTATTTTTTATTATGCCCATGTATGAATCGAGTGTGCCAGTATTTATTAGTATTTATAATGATCATATATATATACACACACTATGCCACATAAAGTGGTATGGATCCACATCAATTCCATTTGTGATGAAATTGTTTAATTAGTTTGATTATTATTTTTTTAGTAAGATTTTTTTGTTGTGTAAATAATAAATATATTACTTAATCCCAACTCCGTATGACAATAAACAGCTCTTATAATTACGTTAAAAACAATACTGCACGCCTTTAATTATCTGCTGATTTACTCACCAAAATTGTTACAAAGTATTACATAATTAATAATATAAAAGTTGTTAGCATCACATTAGAGATTCAACCTAACATTGATCGGCTTTATTTTGCTGCACCTAACCTATCAATATCACACCTGAAAAATTAATTACAGTTTCAACTTTTATGCCAAATTTAATATTGGTCTAGTTTTTTCCGGCTCTCTTTCTGCGCAAGTTGGTGACAAATGCACGCAATATATATGTATATATATATATATTTGTATGTATATAGCGTGTGTGTATTTATCTAGTATGACATTTTTCAGTAATATGCTCAGAGTTCTCATGTTACTGGACCACCAAAGTCTAGCAATGTTTAACTCCAAATTTATTTTACTTATCAAACAAAAAAAACTCCGAATTTATTTTGTTAAATTTAATTCAGCTTACCTTTTTTTTTTAACTGAAGGATCGATTACATCAATATTCAACCAAAAACAACATCGATTACATTATGTCAATACTTCAAGTTTAATCTATTACATCGGTATTTTAATTGAAGACCAACTACTAAAATAGAATAAAAAATTAATATTAAATTAGAATAAGATATTTACGGAAACTCGAAATACTATGAAACTTCTACCTTACCATTAAAAAAAAAGTCTTGTCGGCTAATTAAGCTCACTCACATAAATAAATTTAACTTAATATTGAGAAATCAAGACGAATTAAATGAGGCTAGAGTGCCTTCAATATTTCGGTCTAAAGATTAATATAGGCGGTGGAAATATATAAATTGCAACTTAAGTATGCAAATAATATGTGAACATATATTTGTACACAATGTATATTAACTACTTTTTATTAATTCAACGATGACGTCTAACATGGCTTGCTACCTAGCTCATTTAATGTTGATGATGTACTATTTTTTCATATTTGTTTAAATTTAATGACTTTTTCCTTGTTCTTCTTGACTTAGTCGTGTTGGACAAAAACATATTTAATTTGCAGGTGGGGTTAAAGTGGGAAAAAATTAATTAGAAATACAAAATCATCACAATTTTGATTACCAATGAGAACGGAACACTCGGTCAAAGAACAAATTGGTTTCGATACATATGATCCCAAATGTTTATGTTGATTTTAAGTTAGAAGTTTCAAATTTTGTTAAAACCACATTTGTTAAAATATATTGATATTTGATTTGGAATTTCAATTATGATATGTTACATTTTAATTGTATGTGGAGTCTACAGTTAAAATATTTTGTAATTTTATTTGATTTGATATTTTTGAATTTTTTTTAATTGAAATTCTCCTACATCACGTACAATAAGAGTTTGTTATATGCTACTTTTGAAAATTTGAAACTCAAATCGTATTTTGAGTTAAGGTTCGAAATGCAAATTATAACAAAATCAAACGATTCTATACTTGCAGTTGAGGGTGGTAAAATATTACAAATAAGTGAATCAAATATGTTTTGGTAATTAATACAAACATGTTAAAAGCACACATTTTAGAAATCAGAGATGCAGAAGAAAAAAATAATAAAATAGCAGAGAAAAATAAATAATCGAAGTCCAAAAGAATTTTTATTGGAAATTACTTTTTTGCCCAAGAGGCACGTTTCACTAATTTTTGACTCCAAAAACTAGACAGCTCTACTAACTCCGCGATTACCTATTGAAATTATTTGTTCAGCTACATCTTTGTTCTTTTATTTTTTCTTTTTCTTTAGCAAAAAATTTAGAACGAAACAAAGAATTAGTTGCTTTTTTTAATAATACATACATTATCATATAGGTGCACACTTAATATGATTCAAATTAACCCTAATATTATACTCCCCATACCTTTAAGAAGGGGTACATGTTAATTAGGATAAAAGTTCTAGACATGACAAAGAATTAGTTGTCAATAACTAGAAAGAGAAAAGTAGAGAAAAATGTTGTACTCTTTGTTCTTAAATTTGTCCCGTAAAATGCTAACGGCCTTCTGACAATCATCTCTCAAGTCACAATGATCAAATTTATTGAGATAAGAACACTAATCTCACAAATTTTCGACTCTTAAGCATTTAGAACTCGTTAGACTAAATGAAATAAAATGCTTAAAACTCGATTGTGATATAATGGAATAATTGTATATTTACAATAATCCAAATTAAGGTCATGACTTTTTATTGAAGAGAGATATAGACTTTTAGATCACACTCGTTTTTTTGAGTTCCTTCGTAAGCATATCATTTAATGAGTTTATTTTTCAGCTTTAATTTGTTGAACTTGAACGCTTTCTAAGAATCACACCAATTAATCTTATCAATCTAAATATATCTCTAACTTTCGTTCATCGAAAAAAAAAAACTTATATAAATCAAATTTCCCAACACGAATCTCTTGGAAATGAATTGGTGATCATCTAATCTCTTGGTTCAACTGCAATTAGGCAGTATCATAAAATCCAAGCCCAAAAAGGTTGAAAACTCCGGTTTTACATGATAGGGATTAATTACCAAATAACAACGAACTACCCTGGCCAAATTAATAAAATAAATTGAAGAAAACTTGAATTACTTATTGATTAATCAATGAGTTTTAAATTTACCGATGATATAATATTGAGGGTTAATTTCAATTTTAGTCCTTGGCCTTTGACCCTTCGCCAATTTTGGTCCTTCATGTTTACACGTTTTCAATTTTGGTCCCTAACGTTACAATCCGTTTCCCAATCTCGTCCTTCCGTTAGTTTTTCCGTTAAAAATCCTAATTTTATTTACAATTTGCCCCCTTAAAAAAATACCAAAATGCCCCCAAATTTTTAAAAAAAAGAGCTACCCCCCCCCCCCTTTGAAATATTTAGGTACAACTAAATAAATTTTGTAAATAATAGGATTCGAACCCAAGTTGATGAGAAAGAAAAACTTAAGCTTGCTTCCTCAACTATTCAACCACACTCAATTTATGTTTGAATGTGTGTTATACATAATAGTATACTCTTTGATATTGTTTAAGTTTAATTTTTTAATATATCAATAAAATAATAAAATAAATTATCTTTTAATATAAAGGGACAACATTAATTTTTGTAAATATATATTGGAAAAAATTTAATTTATTTATAAGTATGTGAAACGGTAATTAAATTTTTTTCAATATACGGATAAATATATGAAATAAATTAATCTTTTAAACTTTTTAATTTAGATTTTCATAGTTTATATCTAATTTTGATATCTTAATTTCAATTTTTTTTTCAAATAAATCAAACAAATGGACAGAATTATAAAATAAATATATATTTTTTAATTCATAAGTGTATACATTGAAGGTATATTAAAAAAATTGAACTTAAACAATGTCAAAGTGTATAATATTATGTATAGCACACTTTGAAATATAAATTTAGTGTGGTTGAATGGTTGAGGAAGCAAGCTTAAGTTTTTCTCTTCCAATCAACCCGGGTTCGAATCCTATTATTTACAAATATCTTCCAATCAACCCGGGTTCGAATCCTATTATTTACAAAATTTATTTGTTGTGCCCAAATATTTCAAATGGGGGGTTTTTAGCTCTTTTTTAAAAATGTGGGGGCATTTTGGTATTTTTTTTATTTTTAAAGGGGCAAATTGTAAATAAAATTAGGATTTTTATCGGAAAAACTAACGGAAGGACGAGATTGGGAAACAGATTGTAACGTTAGGGACCAAAATTGAAAACGTGTAAACATGAAGGACAAAAAATGACGAAGGGTCAAAAGTTAGGGATTAAAATTAGAATTAACCCTAATATCGATATATAGAATCTAACGGTTATTATTGGTTTGGTCGCCTAAGAGTGAAGAGACAAAAATAAGGCAAACAAATATTAATAGTATTATAAAATAAAATAAAATAAAAACAATTAATATGGTTGCAAGCCTAAAGGCATTTGGCCACTGCTATTTGCATGTGACTTATAATGAGACTTTATATTATATTCCACACACAATTTACACGCACGCACTTGCATACGCGTATATCCACACACATATTATGTATGAGAAGAAATTTCATGTCATTCAAATTTACACTATATATCTGATCAATGCATGTCAGTTCAAATTTAATGTATATATGTAACGATATTTTGATTAATTTTTACTTTGGGGACAAAGTTAAATCGTCATTTCTTTTATTTAGAGGAAAAAATTAATTTTTTTTAAACTACATATAAAATTTAGCTCTATATAAATTTAAGCGAAGGGCAACTAATACCCTCCTTCCAATACCCCAACTCCATCCTTGAATACTACTAATACACTAATAATGTGTTGATCAACAATGTGATTATTTGAATAATATTCAAATAGATGGTTATATTATGGGATATTCTTATATGCACTTGATGTTAATTACCAAACGATGAAAATTAAGATATGTAGTTATCGTATAAGTTCCCTAGCCGCGACAAATTTTCTGGCAACAAGAGCAGCAACGGGGTTGGGGGCAACTACAAAATTATATATATGTACCAAGGGGGTGGGGGTGGGGGTGGGAGATAATTAAGGGTATATATGTATAAATTTCTAGTACAAAATTATATATATGTATAAATTTTTATTATTTTAATATTAAGGGTGTATTTGTAATTTTTGAAGACTAAGATTGTTTTGTAATTTTAGCAGAAGTCGTCTTTTTTGCAATAATTAAGTAATTTATAGGCCTAAGAGTGGATTTTTTTTTTAACACCATATAACTTAGACTGAAAATTAGGTAAATTGTTGACATCCTCAAATGTTTGCAGTCGATTGCACCCCCACTCACCCCAAACAATCGTTTGCGTATTTTTTATGAATTAACACTATGTATTAACTTCTGGAATAAAGTATAATTAACCCCAAAGGTCGAAGTCGGTGAGCAGATATACATAAATTATATGGCCAAAAATGCTTTTCCCCAAAATATTTTAAGGGTTTCCCTGAGCCCTACAGCAGTATTATTGTTTTCTTGATTCCATATTGTCATGCTTTTCACGTGCATGCTTATTTCTTGTATTATATAGCTAGTCTTGTTAAATATTACTACACATTTATCGATATTATATATATATATATATATACATATATTATCACACAACTTGTTCCCATTGCTAGTACAGATTGTTGTAAACAGTATATATATATACATATATATTACATAGATTTTTGGTGGTTGATATTCGTGCAGCTAAAACATGAGGGGATCTTAGGAAGGGACATGAGATGTTATTCATTTAGGCATATACACTATTAGATTAAATATGATGATATTACAATTTCACCTTTTGACATCATCATATTTAGATCCAATGATTAATACATCACTTGAACATATACCTAAATGGGTGGCATTTCATGTCCCTCTTTTGAATTAGATTTTGTTAATGCGTTGTTCGAACAACTCAGCTACTATAATGGCAAATGAGAGAGGAGAAATCAAGGACTTATTTATATATTTCCCTTTTAGATTTGGTCCTCACTCAAGATCTTGATGCAGTGAAACAAAACTTGGTTGAGTTTAATTTTTCGGGTCAAAAGCTAAACTTTTAGATATAGTATTTACATATTATGACTTTTTTAAGACATGTGCATTTTACTAATTTTCTTATTTAATTCTTCCAAGCGTAAAAAATCATTTTCTCGAAATAAAATGAAACATGGGGCCTCTTTTGACTTCGAGAGTTAATATTCCATGTACAAAAGAAGTCCATAATTCAGCTTGAAGTACTGTTGTTTGTCCCCTTGAGGTTAGGCACTTGTTAATTTGATCAAATATAAGGAACACATTATTAATGTTAGTGTTTATTTTATTTTTATTTATATATGTAGTGGCGGATATAGAACTTCAGAATTGGAGAATATTTGCACATATTGTGTTAGATGGTGCATCAAAAGGTGATAAAACGTTTATTTTAAAATCGAAAAATACCATATATGAAAATGATTTCGAAGTTCTTGTATCCCTTGTTTCAATATTGCTCCACTACTATATGAAGTTATATACTATCTATTTATTTGAAAGTAATATCAGGGAGGTTCTAAGTTCAAACTCTCTTGTTCTTTACCCCTTCCCCTTTGAGTGAGTGTGTGCGTATGTGCGGGGTGTTTTCGGATTGGCATCTATAGAGTGTCTTAAGATAATTGTATCAAAAAAAAAAAATTTATCATTCCATTATTAGCAAAGTTACTCTATTTATGATCTAGATTTCTATATTGGTATATATTAATCACAAAGCATATGAGAAACTACCCAATTCATGTATAACTAATTAGAATTATCATAATCAAAATTAATTGTGGTAGATTTGCAAAAACTTTTACTATGTAATTCCTTTTTCAAAAACACAAGTTTGCTTAATTTACACTTTAAACACACGAACATATATATACATATATGTATATATACACACACAGTGGGGGGGGGGGGGGGAGACATAGAGAGAGATGGTTGTCAATGGAGCTGATTTTAGTCACAATTCGATTTGAGTTATAAAATATTCGATCGATTAAAATATTTAATAAATCAAATTCAACTGGATAAAAGATAGAATCTAGCAATTATATCTATTGACTATCTGAATTTGAATTTTTATAATATTTTCTATTACATTAATAACCATGTGTATATTAATGCAGTCCAAAGATGGATGACTGAGATCAAGGGCTTTTTCTCAAGATCTTGCTGGTGGTTCTCCTTGCACAAAGGAAATGAACGCACGTGAGACTAACAAATTTTGCCTCGACGTAGGTTCTTCGATGCTTACTATTTAGTGTAAGGAAGAAGATGAACAATAGTATTGCAAGAGAAAGCCAACGCTTTATAATTTACCAACTGATCACTTGGATGGAGCATATTTATATGTAATGATCATGATTTGGTGTGTTTGATGGGGGTTGGTCCACCATTTGTTAGCCAAAGGACAACATGGCATGTTGGTTATCACTTTTTTGTCTTCGGGACTATCCCTAAGATGAATTAGCCATACTTAGCATTTAATGAGATGTAATCTTTAGATTAAATGAATATCTCATGCATTGAATATTAAATATGTCCAACATACTATAACATTAATTACATTTGGATAACACAATCCTTGGTGGGTACGAACACATCTGTTTGTCAAAAGGAGTGCAGCAGTCCTGGGTAAGGTGAACTTTTGGAGTGCCGCCTAAGGTAAATTGCCTTGAGGCCTTTCAGTCCTAGAACATCGCTTCATGAGATAGCAGGCCCTTGGGGAGTTGGGCCCTTCGGCCATCTTGAGCCTCTCAAGATCAAGGTTCATCTGGAGCACTATTCTTTAGATCGCTTCCTTTATACAATATTCCCGAGGGCTTATAGGGGGGGAACTTTGGCATGGCGCCCTAGGAAGTTCCCTCATCCTTTAGTCGCATGGAGAGGAGCAGGTCTTCTTTAGGGTACTTATGAGGGCTTTATTATGCTTTGAGGGCCCACTAGCTTAAATTCGATGTCTTAGATTATTTTAGGGTCATTGACTGGCTGATGTGTCCCTTTTCTCTCTTATACTGTGTTTGGCAGAGGAAAGAAAACAGAAAGGAAAGAAAAATAATAGGAAAGAAAATGGGTGGATTTTAATTTTCCACATGTATGTTTGGTTGAAAGGAAAATAGATGGTAGGAAAATAGAAATCTACTTATTTTCTCTTGTTTGTTTGAATTAAAAAGTAGAAGGAAAGAAAATAATTTCTGTACTAAATGACAGCTATATCTTTATATCATTATAAATTATAATTATGTTATGAATTCATGTATTAAAATAAATTAATAAAATCAAAATAAATAAATATAATGTAAATAAAATATATAAATAAATATAATGAAATATTTGTTTGCATTGTGTTAAATGATAACTACAATCTTATATAATTATAAATATAATTAAGTTGTAAATATAATTATGTCGTAGATAATTTAATATAACTAAAATAAATAAATATGTGAAATATATTTTAATGTATTATACAAATGAACACGTCATATTTGCTCTTTAAAAAATGCAAGAATCCATGCTAGTAGAAGATGCGATATTATTTAAACACTTAGTTATACATATTGACAATTTTGGAAATCTTATTTTATAGAGATCTTTGCGTTATTTTCCTCTCCTTTTCCATTCGATTTTGGATGGAAAAAAAATCAGTGGGCACCATGCTTATTTTTCCAGTCTCAATTTCTTTCCTTCCATTTTCCTCTCACAACCAAATAAAGAAAAATATACATTTTCCTTCCAATTTCCTTCCTTCCCCTCCCCTTCCTCCCATTTTCCACCCTACCAAACGAAGCCTTAGTATTTGGAGACGTGTTAAGCCGCGAAGGTATGCCACATCATAACTATTCTATAATATATTTGAAGTAGGTATTTTGACCAAAATATGCAATTTTAACCAAATTCTCAATTCTTAGATTTTTAAATTAATTTTAATTATTTATGATGAATTATTTTATTGATTTGTAGTAATTGTTTATTTGTCTCTCCTAACAATTCAAGTCCTCCCACTATCCATATTTAATAATTTTTTAATTCTCTACAAACTCTCTCTCTCTCTCTCTCTCTCTCTCACACACACACACACACACACACAAAATAAGGATGAAAAATAGAATAACTTCAAATAATTACATAATAACATAAGTAGATAAGAAAATTTTTAATTGAAATATTATGTAATGCCATATAATTAGTTTCAATTTAAGATATATTAGAAAAGTCAATGTGAACATAATGTCATTTTTCATAAATTTCTTCTAAAAAATTAGTACAATCTTTCAATAGAAACTTATGTAACTCAAACTTGAAAAATAATATGCTACGACATATCATAATTTTAAAAGATGTAAAAAATTAAAATGTAGATACCATATTACTTAAAATATATATATGTATATATTTCATATTTTTATGCCTACCTTTTGTTTTTATATAATTTAACGTTACATGAAAATTTTATTACCTAACCTCTCTTTATGCATTTTTATATTTTTGTCTTCAAATTTTATTAGGTATTAAACTATCAATATATTCAATTTATCTATTATTATTTTTTATAAAAATTTAGTAATTATTTTTTATTAATTCCTTTTGAATTTTATTATTTTACTTTGTGGTTCATTAGATATAATTTTTTTACATGTACATTACAAATTATTATAATTACAGGCCGATATATTTATTATTCTTACCATATTTATAAATTTGTTAAATTTGATGGATTATTCTTAATTGTAGATATTGATTATTTTTTTTATCCAATTATTATATTAGTTAATTGGATTTCTTATATTTTGGTTTTTCATCATGTTTTGAAATATTTTGCTTAAGGAAAGTCTAAGTTTGAATAGAGACACACAATACTAATCTTTATTTTTGCATCTTAATGTTCTTTTTTCTCCTATTTTTATTTTTCTTTATTTGGTCTACAATTTTCATTTTTGTTTTATGAGTCACTCTTCTAATAATAATGGGAATAAAATATATTGATTTAAATAATAATAAGATACAAACTAAGGGCACATTTGCTACTTTTGATATGATTAGATATGATCCATTAAATATGGATTATTAGTAAAGAAACTATATCCAACACTTAGTTATTTATTATTTGTTAACTTATTTGTTCATTCAAGATATCCCATACTTTTACTAGTTTATTGTTTGGTTGTGTGAATTTAGTATGTTGTATCAAATAGAAAAATACTTTATTCCTCCCATTTTTAAGTGCTTTCCATATTCACCTTGAAAATTTATAGCACCTTTTCAATCATCAACATACTTACCCATTGTCTCACTTTTAAAACTATCATCCACCTTTTGATATGATTTAGTTAATTAATTTCATTTAAATTAGTAAATTTATTTTTATAAGTCAAAATATTGTTAACATTCAATTTTTGATAATTAAAAATATTTTTCAACTTTATGTGATCGAAAGTTTGTATTTATTAAGATAAATATTTAATATTGAATGTCAATTAATATAGTGAATATATATTTTTGGTTTGATGAACTTTTATTAAAAATATTACTATTTAGATCATTTCTTGCAAAATTTACAATCATCCAAATTTTGAAAAATATACAATCATTCAAAGTTTGACTATTTAAGTGAAAGTCAACTTGTAATATATATGGATTGATCAAAAGAGATCATTATTTATAAAGAAAGGTAAAATTATTTTTTTAAATTTATTAAAGGAAGAAATAAAAGAAAGAAAAATGTATCACACCATTTTAGGTGTGATTTGTAATATAATAAATCTGTTAAACAAATCTCTGGCCCTTGTATAATGATGAGCCTAAAATTTTGCTAGTAAATGACAAATTAAATGGATAAACACATCTATCAGATTCATCCCAAAATAGCAAACATGTCTTAAGTAGATTAAATATATTACTTTCCCCTTCTTTATTTTAAATGGCGTGCCTATTAAGTGATAGTAGAAATTTTATAGGTTAGTTTCATAAGAAGTTTTTCTTTATTACATTTGTATTAAGTTGGAATATATAGTCTATGCTCAAGAATTAACACCAAATTTGAAAATAAATATATTTAAAATATTAAGAGATTTTCATGATGATATTAATACATAGTCACTTTTTCATCTATTTTATTGGTCAGAATATATATATATATATATTATATTTGTGATCTATTTACTTTTTTTATCTTATTTTTTTTATAAATTTATAGTAATCAAGTTTAATATATATTAATAAGTTTTTGATGATATTATATTTTTAGGCTAATATTGGGTGTAGCATAAATTCTACGTTAGTACAATTACATGCCATTATAACTAATTTGCTAATCTTTATTTATGAGGTAATATTTTTAACAAAATAAACTTAGGATCGGGTCGTTGTTTGGGTAGGCCCAAACCAATCTGGTTGAAGCAAATCTTGGAGCATTTTTTTTTTTTCTATGATCAAAACGGCCGGGGCGGCTTTGTAATTTCCTATTTTACCTATATCTATATATACATATATAAAGCATTCACTAAAAAATGACAATTTTTATTTGGGAAAATTACACTGACCACCCCTGAGGTTTGGCTGATTTACGAAAAACCTCCTACTTTTTTAAAAATTATCAAAAACTCCCTAAGATTTCAAAAATATTACAAACTTATTCGAATTTCCGAAAATACCCCTTCCCCTTTTTTGGATAATTTACATTGACCACCCTGAGATTAGGCTAATTTACGAGAAACCCCCTGTGGTTTCAAAAATTACCAAAAACCCCCTGAGGTTATACTAATATTACAACTAGCACCTACTTAGGTTGACTTATCAATAATATTAATTCTTTTTTTTCCCTCTGTAATATTGTTATCATAAAATTTTCATTTAATCGATTTGGAAAAAAAATGTGATTACTTATTCAAATAAATATTCCGAACTTTATTTAGCTTGATGACTCTAACTCATTTCTTTTAAAATTTACTCCGTATTAGCGATAATATAACATACTTGATGTGTTGGTAGATACCTTTAATGCATTAAATTCAGAATATTTATTTGAATAAATAACCACATTTTTATTTCAAATCTATTACATGAAATTTTATGATAACAATATTACAGAGGGGAAAAAAAAGGTTTAATATTGTTACTAAGTCAACCTAATTAAGTACTAGTTGTAATATTGGTATAACTTCGGGGGGGTTTTGGTAATTTTTGAAACCATAGGGGATTTTTCGTAAATTAACCCAATCTCAGGGCGGTCAGTGTAAATCACCAGAAAAAGGGAAGGGGTATTTTCGAAAATTCGAATAAGTTTGTAATATTTTTGAAACCTTAGGGGATTTTTGGTAATTTTTTAAAAAGTAGGAGGTTTTTCGTAAATTAGCCAAACCTCAGGGGTAGTCAGTGTAATTCGCCCTTTTTATTTCAATAAATATAATTATAAGAAAACACACACACACACACACACACTAAGAAGTCAACTTTCGTGTGTGCCGGCCACCCCAGGCTGCCGTTCTTGAATCAAATATTATATTGGCCGATCTTACAAGTTACAACTGCAAAATAGACTGATAAAAACATGTTACATTAATTAATGTTACAACTTATCACCTCTTTCATACAGGCCAACTGTTTCAGCTTTCCATGGTTTTAAGGTTTTCATAATTTTCTGTGTTATTAACTATTAAGGTTTCGTTCAAGGTTGGTTGTCAAAATTGGCAAGAGTAATGCCTTTGTCGGTCTTTACAGCAGTCCATGCATTACAAGCACATCTCACATTGCATGACTCTGGCCCTATTCATTAGGTCTAGAACCTTATTCATGCACTAAATAAATAATATTGGATCATATTTTGTATGGAGATATTTTCCTGATAGAGCCAAACAGGGTTGGAGGTACAATCGCCCTCCAAAATTTATATTAAACTAAAATTTAGATATATTTTTATGAAAATTTAAAATTGTACTTTATATTTTTGAATCATAGAAAAACTTCTGCTATTTTATTAAAATTTGATCTCGTTGCCTTCCCCTCAAAATAAATCTTGGTAGCATCTCTTAAATATTCTTTTTTGAAATTAATTGAGGATGTAGTACGTTCTAACCATTTGGTGTACATGTAAAAACTAAGAACAAATGTGTATCAAAATTTTCCACTTTTAGACATTTAATTCAATTGAGAACGAAACATGGACGTAGCGATAAAATAGCTGACAAGAAGTTGGGATAGACGGTTTACCTCAAGTCTATGTTTCAATTTTGTAATAAATATCATTTTATAAGAATTGTATTTTTCTTTTAAGAAAAAAATAACAAAATTATCATTATATTTTATTAAAAAATCAATATTGTTCTGAAAATGGAGATGGAGCCGCGTGTGGGGTGGGATGGGGTGGAGTTGGTGACTGAAAGGTGCAATCGCTGTAAAAGTATTTTTATATTTTAGAAAAATTCAAATTTGATCCCAAGTAAAAATTTACAACTCCATCGTTACCCCCGGTGTTAAAAGTTTGGTTCATCACTAAAATCAAGCGAGTGTTTTTCTTATTATCCGATATACATATTTTAAGTTTAAACTAATTCTAATTTTTATATCATTTACATATAAAATTTATGACATTTACTCCACAACACATTCAATAATGGTGGGGTAGTTATATGGTCAACCCCCCTCGCCTATCGCTAAATAAATTCAACCTTCTTTAACGTGAATGTAAGAAAAATGAAAAGCAGGTTGAAACCAATTTTTTTTTTTTGTTATTTTCCTTTTCCCAAAAAAAAAAATCTGTCTT
This sequence comes from Petrea volubilis, assembly GCA_026212405.1. Taxonomy (NCBI): domain Eukaryota; kingdom Viridiplantae; phylum Streptophyta; class Magnoliopsida; order Lamiales; family Verbenaceae; genus Petrea; species Petrea volubilis. Next base: position 29,189,683 of record CM047870.1, read on the forward strand.
ATTTGATGAACTACATTAATTGGTCAACCGTTGAAAAAATATTTAACTGAAATTTATTGTTAGATCATGGGTTTTGAGTTTTGACATACTAAGGTTTAAAGCTATTAAGTCAAATAAATTTGTCAAATTTCAAGAACAGACGGTACACTAAAATTTACAATTTTCACGAAACTCAGTATGTCTTTTTTGATTTTTGTGACGCCCTCTTGAGAAATTAATTGTTTGTGGAAATAGTTCAAAGGTTAACTCGTACACATTAATTTTGTCAATTTTGGAAGATTAAGGTACAATAATGTTGAGTACGACGAGGCGGAACATCAATAGTAACATATTTCAATCCATTACATTAATATTCGAAACTCATAACTAAGCAAATTACTATCATATAATCGATAACAAACAAACTACTATTCAAACACATGATCATGTAACTTATTTTAGTACTATGATCACAAGCTTCTAGACATATCACCAAGCTGGCAAAACATAGATAGCAGAGTAAACTTAAACACAGACAAACATAAAACAAACACTTTCACACCAACTAGTAGATGCAATCATAAGCTAGAGGCTCAAGCCAAGGATCATGTTAATATATATATATATATATATATATATATGATCACTTAGCCACAAGGACACCATGGTACTTTTTGGCAGCCTCAAGGCAGTCAATAGTTTTTCCATTGTAATACTGTTGCTCATCATAAACTCCATAGCGTCGAGGCTCTTGACGGTTGTGATCCTTTCGTGGCAACCCATTGTACTGTGGCTGGTACACTGCACCATATCCAGGGGAATTTTTTGGGCTATCCGGCATAAAACCAATGGCCTGGTTCGTGTCGACTCTTGTTTTGATCGGCCGTGGATGAGCCTTCTTATTGTATGTGTCATAGGTAGCAGGGGCGCTATAGTCATTTCCTTTGTGTTTGTCATTGTGGTTATTAGGGTATGTCTTTTCATAGTATGGATCCTGTTTGGGGTAAGAAGGGGGAGCATAGTATGCCTTTTCTTGATGGCTGTAATCCTTTTGTGGCAATCCATTATATTGTGGTTGGTGCACTGCACCATATTGAAGCAACTCTTTACCATAGCCCTTGTGTTTTTCTTTGTCATAAACTTGGTTTTTTAGACCATTTTTCTTGTAGCATACCCCATCCTCACACACAATATCATCATCACTAGAGTAATCATTCTCATCATCACTAGAGTTTTTTGACTTACCATAGTCATGAGGGTTGGAATAGTGGACTCTTGGTGGAGGGCTAGTGGCCCTATGGTACTGGGACGAACCGTCCGAACCAAGAATTACGGGTCGATGCCCGTGTTCGGGATAACCGTTCCCACCGTAGGTTTTGTAACCCTTGTTTGTATCAAACCAGGCCATGTTCTTGAGGCACACTTATATTTTTGGTATTATGGGACTTGTAAGTTTTTGGTGTCTTTTATTTTCTTAGTATTCTTACTAGGTGGTGCTTATATAGAAACTCTTGAGTTACTACATTAATACAAAAAATCTAGTGTAGTGGTGGTTGTTTTCTGATTTTAACATGAGCATCTTCAAGGTTCTTTCTTGATAGCAAGATAAGATTGAAGGAATTGAATCAAATTCCAAGAAGAAAGCTTAAAAAACGTGTCCTGTCGAACCTAATTTTGTGATAAATATGAATTAATTCTTTTTTTTTTTAATCCTGAATTGACTAGGCAAGAATAATAATTGTGACACTTTCGGTAACTTGTGACTAAATTTTTTTTTTCTTCACAAGAATTTTGGATAGAATTTATTTGTTGGAAATTCCAGCAATTAATGTGGTGATTCCCAGCCCACGATCGCAATCCCAGAATCAATCTTATTCGTCATCCGTAGGATCTCAGCTGTTAAGCGTGCAATAACGGAAAAATCTTTATCTGAAAACTTAAATTTGGAGTAGAACAAGACTGATAACACTCAGGATGAGGCCAGCCCAAATCAGAGCTCTCTGAGCCAGAGTAGAGTTGTCAATGACTCAATGGTACAAATTTAATTCGAATTTTAAGACTTCTAACCAATTAAAATATGAGACTCATATCATCAATATTAGATATTTATAAGTCGGAATAGGTGGTTCGGATAAGTAATTAAGTAGCACTCGAAGTCGTTTTTTTTTTTTAAATAATAATTATTATTATCCAAATGATCATGGTGGTGGTGGAAGAGAAAGGTTGAAGAAGATGGTAGAAAAATAAAATGAAGAAAAAGAAGAGGGGGCTTGATTAAATTAAAATAAAAATAATATTAGGATTTAGGTTATTTTAAAATTTTAACAAATAAAAGGGACATGTTTGTAATATTAGATAAGTTAATTTAAATTTATAAGAAAATAGGCATAATAGTCAAATATTTGTATTTAGGGGTATTTCGGTGATTTTGATCACTTTTAAAATTCAAATGACGCTAAATGACACACATACCCGCACACCAAGCGCGTGCATCTCACTCTTCATTATCGTGGAAAAATGTGCAGTGATTTTGGAACCATATGGGGGTTTTCGCCTATTTTTAATAATGCGGGCTTTACAACAACTTCACCTAACTACAGGGGATTTTTTGAAATTTGACCTAAACCATTTTTGACAATTTGAAATTTAAGTTGTATTTTGAGTTGATGCTCAAAATGCAAATCATTACAAATAAAATTAACAATTACATAGATTGAAATGAGGGTGGTGAAATGCTGTAAATAAGTGAATCAAATATGCTCTTATAATTAATACAAACATGCTAAAAGCACATATTCTTGAAATAAGATACAGGAGAAAAAATATAATAATAAAAGAACAAAGAAAAGGAAATACTTATGGAGAAATTTTTATTTTCTTCCTTTTTGAGTAAAATTTTTTGAAAATACCTCACTTTCTAAAAAGTTTTATAAAATACCCTTGATCGGGATTCCCAAGTCCGATCTAACTATTTATGTGGGCCAGTGTGTTTTTTTTTAATAAAGTTCAAACTTTAAAGAACCCCTCCTAGAATATTTTTGATCATGTAAATCCATTTCCTAACCATCTTTAAAATACTTTCTATATTAGTTATAAAATTTTAATGTTTCACAAAAATTTTAAGTTTTATAAAGTAAATCTAATAAATCAAGTAAAACCCCCCATTTCAAATTGGTATCAGAGCCATAAAGATCAATAAAATTTGAAAATATGGAATATATAGAATTATTAAAGATTTATATGGAAAATGGAATATATAGAATTATTAAGACTTTCAATCATAAATCTTTTAATAACTAAAGATTTATTTGTTTATTTAAACGAATTAAATTATAAAGATTTTTGTGATGATTTAAATTTTGATCTATTATCTTGTGATTTTTCATGTGGTGAAACTGATTGACAGTTACCTTCGCCATGAAGAGTCAACTGTTTAAACATACTAAAGGATTTCAAAGAGTCGAATAGAAAATACAAGTATTTGATGACACTAGAGAACGCTGCCAAGGAGCATAAAAATGCTAGATTAAGGGAACTATACTATAGAAAGTTAGAGACTTATAAAGAAATTAGAGCTGTAATGATTCTACTTGGCAATGCCTAGCTATACACAACATAGGCTTCGTGTAGAATTACATCTATATCAAAGAGAGTTGGATTTACTTTTATTAAGGAATCCAGTTTATTATAGAAGATATGCTTTTAGAATTTATGTTTTGAGGACCAAAATACAACAAATAAATGAGGGTCTTGATGTTTTAAGTCAAGCATTAAGACAAATAAACATCTTAAACGATGGATACAAAGTATAAATCTAATTCTGAGTTTAAATATAATTCTCAAAGAATACAATTGAGAATATGAACACATTAAAGTAGAAGAGAATAAAGCAAAAATACAAAGTTGCAAACAAAAGATAAAAAATACTCAACAAAATGCTCAAATAAATTGGGATAGATATAAAAAATACAAATGGATAAAATAAATAAAAATATTGAAGAATTAAATACAAGAATGAATAAAATACTTGAATTACTGTATGTTCTAAGTCAAGAACTTATAGAATTAAAAACAGAGGTTCAAATCTTAAAGATTTGTAATTCAAATGTTGAAGATTTAATAAAGAATACCAGAGTAAAGAAAAGTAAATTCGACAAGAAAATAAAAGAAAGGGAAATTATAATAAAGCCAGTAAAAACTAGTAAAGAACTGTATATCCAAATTCTTTTGATGCATATATGTTGAATGTTGAATTACCTAAAATAATAGCTGAAGAAGAATCCCTTAAAAAGGAAGAAAAAGGTAAAGATATAGCTACATCATCTAATCCACCTAAAGAACACAATTCTAAATCTGAGACAAATAAAGATGAATGAAATTAATGAATTAATTGATCAATTTGAAAAAATAGATCTTTCTGAAATAGAGGAATATGAAGTATTAGTTAACACAAATAATACAACTGGAGGCTCAAGTGGTACAATAAAACCAGAAAATATGGAAATAGATGAATCAGAAATTATGCCTATTCTTAAATATAGAAGGCAATATTATGATCATATAAGGAAAGATAAATATCATAAAAAATTAGATAAATTCACTCCAGATACTAATTATAGCAAACCTATAAATCATAGAGGTTCTAAATTAAATATAAATTGCAAAGCAGACACTAAAAAAGCCATAATTTCATGGGTAAATACTATGAAAGTTTTTTTTTATATAACGCTGATGATACATGGACATCAAATAGACAAATAGATTATTTAATCTCTATATTTGATGGAATTGTTTTTAATTGGTGGCAAGGATTAACTGAAAACACTAAAGCATTAATAAAAAGAAATGTACAGACTAAATTAATAGATAACACAGAAAAAGGAATTAAAATTTTAGTTGTCTATCTTTCTAGTGAATTTCTAGGAGAAAATTGGCAAGAACCTAATAAAGAAAGTTCTAAAGAAAAAGAAGAAGCAAGAACTAATTTAATAAACCTTAGAATTTGTAGCATGAAGAATCTAAAACAATACACATGTGAATTTAAAGAATATTATTATACACAATACTATAGTAATGAAGATGAGAGTATATATCTCAATATGTACTTTTTAAAACTTCCACATTCTTGGAATAAATATATAATGAATAAATGGAAGGAAGAAAATAAAGATTCAAACGCAACTCTAGGAAAAAGGATTAACTTCCTCTTTTCAGAACTAAGTAAATTATGTAACTCTCAAAATCTATATAGAATAACTAACAAATTTTCACCTTTATATTGTAATGAATTTGAGGTACCCAGTTAATGGGGATGCAATAAAGAAAGAATTAATAAAAAGAAAAGAAGGTTTCATAAAAAGAAGTATAAAAAATACAATAATTTTCAAAAGAAAAATACAAAATCAAAAAGAAGATATTTTAAAAGAAAACCTAACTATAAAAGAAATAAAAACCTTTCATAATGCCAATGTTGGAATTGTGGAGAAATTGGACATAAACACCAGAGTGTAAAATACCTAAAAAGATTCGAAGTATTGATGCTGAATTCATAGAACTACAAGATGAATTATCTGAAGTTTCAGACATAGAAAATTATATAGATAAAGAAATACACATTGAAAAGGAAGAATATTCCAGTAATTTTGAGAATGAATAAAAATATAATAGAAACTGAAGATTCAGATAAAGAAGTAGAAGTTTATGAAGGATCAGAAGGTTATGCTCAACGGATAACCTTTGATCAAGAAACTTTAGCAAAAATAAAAGGTTTAAGACTTGATGCAACTAATCCTACCAAAAGTATTTTTACAACTTTTGGTAATCCAATAAAAAGAGAAAAAATAAATATTTATGACTATTATGTAGTTGAAAGATCCACAAATGTTGAACATACTAAAGGACATATTAGATTAAATTTGCTTACTAAATCCTCAACAACTCAAGCTTTAAACAAAATAAAAAATACAGAAGTAAGAAATAAGATAAAATATGTTTATTTTGGCAGGATTCAAATCCTAGTTAAAGCTTTAATTCACTACTAGAAAAACAGCTAATAGCCACGGATTTTAGCCACGGAAAAAATTCGTGTCTAATCCGTGGCTATGCTCTACGGATTAGACATGGATTAGCCACGGATTTAAAAAAAAAATGAAAAAACTTAGCCACAGATTAGCCACGGATTGGCCGTGGCTATTTTAGTGACTAAAATTGGCGCGAAATTTGCTGCCAATTAACAGCCATGGATTAGCCACGGATTAGGCCGTGGCTAAAAATCCGTGGTCAAGGTTTTTTTTTTTTTTTTTTTTGGCACTAAGTATGGTTTGAACTCTTAATTTCTTAGTTGAAGTTTGAGCATTAAACCACTACACCACTTTAACTTAACTAATATATGTATATTATATATATTGATATATATATATAATAAATGATTCGATATTACATACATATAAGATTATATATACTTATATACACGTGTATTTATATATAATTAGATGTATATATATAAAAACATATATTAGATATATAATACACTGATATATATTTATATAGATGATTGATATATTTCAATGTTTATTTCAATATCAATTCCAATGACGAATGATCGTTTCAATTATTTGACGATATTATAATATTCTATTGAGTTAATATACAACTTAACTTTCATAATTATTTCTTTAGATTTAATTTACCATTTTATTATAATATCACAATATATATGTTGGATTATACTACATATATAAGTACATAAGTATACTCCTAATCAGTCCATTTCATCGTTTATTGTCAATTGTTTATATATAAGAGTTAACTATCTAGTTTTGAAAGTGTATAATTGATCAATTGCCATAACTTATATTATAGTTTTATTAATAATTCAACAACGTATAATTATTATTGATAATTTATAATATTTAAGTGTAAAATAACTAGGCTAATAAGGCCAAAGTGGTTTAGCCACGGTCTGGCCACGGTTAGACCGTGGCTAAATTTTTTATAAAAGAAATTTTTTTACTAAAGCAATTATATTCTTTAAATTCTCCAACTCATTGAATATTAAATAATTATTGCTTTTCGGTGTGTCTTGAACCTATTGTCAAGGCTCCCTTTTATAGGAAAGAGGTATGATGTGTGAGGAAAAATCGAATTTTTCTGATGTGGGATAAGTGAAAAAATCAATAAAAAATTGATTTTACAAAATATTATTGCTAGGTAGAGTCGAACCCCAACCTTTACAAATGGCAACACTCCTCCTCACCTTTGGACTAGTCCACATCTTCATGCAAACTTTCGCTTTTGAAAGCTATTTATTTTATTCAAAATAAAATTTCATTTTTCCTCCTCAACCTTCATACAATGTGTCCATCTCATGGAAAAGTTAAATATTTTTCAGACGAGTTATAATTAGAGGGTTACGAAGGGACCTTAGGGAAAATTAATTTTAGCTCCAAATGGATCAAATCTAATTATCATCTCGTGATAATATTTGACTACTATTTAACAATATTTAATTTTACTAAATAAATACTGTTGCACTCTAAAATTAATTCAATTATTTACGAGTTCACAATGTAACAAGTATTTGCATTTAACCCCTCTATAAGATATCCGTGAAAAATAAAATTAAACTGCTATCAAATTTATTTTCATATTTTATCATAAATTTCCGATGTGCCTTTGTTCAAATATTCCACATGAAAATCACATTTTCATATAATTTCAGTGATACTTCACTCGAAATACTTTGGTCAAAAATTTAGAATTAATTTGAACTTTGCAAATCAACTTAGGGGATATCTATATCTTTAAAAGATTTATAGATTCCATCAAAAATTCTTCTTTAGCACATTTCATGCAATCACCTAGCGTACAAAGTATGTTGGCCACTCACGACCTCACTTCCAAGTACATTAAAGTGATTAACACTCCATGCCCAAAGTTGCAATATTTTCAAGATTTAGAGTCAATGCATATGAATTATTAATTTTAGATAGTAGTTCAAAATGAATAATTCAAATGGTCCAGTTCAATGTTCCAATCTCATTGGTGAACACCAACATGCTATAACTTGAAACACAATTCGCATGATTAAAGACAAATCATCATTTATAGCATATTATAATCTTAGCAGATAAGAACAAAATACTCTTATCACCGACTACAAACTCAAACAATAACGTATGATTTTAGTAATTTAAGTCTTTCCATGAAACAACACTTTCATTTAAATTATAACCACACATCATTAAATATTATGTCCGTCTAATGGCATAATCGTAAATACACACAACTTGCAATAAATTCAATTTCATAAATGAAATAATACAATAGTATTGTTTAAATTGGATTTTAAGGCACATATTTCTAACATGTAGTACTGCAAATCGGCAGAATCATAAAATCCAAGCCCAAAAAGATGAAAATTCCTGTTTTATCTGATAGAGATTACCAAATAACAACGAACTACCATGGATAAATTAAATAAATTGAAGAAAAACTTGAATTAAATATTAACAACGAGTTTTAGATTTACTGAAGATGTTGATATACAAAATCTTAATAATTATTGTTAATTTGGTGGCCAAAGATTGAAGAGGCAAAATAAAAGAAAACAAATATTTATAGTACAAAAGAAGAGAAAATTTCACTTTTCGTCCCTCACGTTTACATCTATTCTGATTTCAATGCCTTACGTATATGCATTTCTACATTTGGTCCCTTACGTTATAATTTTTTATCAAATGTTATACTTCTGTTTAATTTTTTGTTAATAAGTCCGTTAAAAAATAAGTCTAAATTTATTTTGGCCCTCTATGAAATAAGTAGCAAAAAGCCCCCCCCCCCCCCCCCCCCCCAAATTTTTTTTTTCTCCCAAAACCACCCCATCCCCCCCCCCCCACCCAAAGCCACTTGTTTGCATAAACTTTTCTGCCGTCACGCTGAAGTGGTGGCTCAGGGTTCGAATCGGCTGAGTTCGATAGGAAAACAACCAATTCAAAGTGAGCTCCTAGTGTTCCGGTATGGATGTGCCAGTATGTAGGAGCACACAAGTGGAAGTCTTGCGATTCGAAGTGAAAGGTGATGTGGTGCACCTGACACTTTTATCTGAAAAACGACTGAATCGGAGTAGGCAAACACTACTCCTGAGGTTCACTTACCTACAACTTAATGTAGGACTTAACAATTTAGCACTCTCAAAGATCGAAAAGGGTCGAAAAGCATTTAAATCGAAGAGAAAATGTATTTGAAGGCGATGGCTGCTCGCCACACGGACCTTATAGGACTCGACTACAGACACACGCATTGATAATTCGGGCCATATCCATGACAAAGATGCATTGAGCAGTTCCTAAGAACTCTAGCCACAAATCCGCCACATTGTGACTCCGGCCATATCTACTTGTGGATGTAATCAGAGGTTGTTCACTCCGACGAGCATTGATTGACTCCGTCTGCACTCTTCTTCATGCGTGTGATCGATATGAATGTTGGGTACCACTCCGTCGCATTGATATCTCACATCGAACCATGCCCAATCAGAATGAGTAATGGCTACGGCCTCGTGACGTTATGGAATGAGTGCATTGATATCCTCACTTCGAGTCAAATGAGGTATGGCTACAAACACTCGTAACGATTTTCTACCTACTGAACTAAAGCTAATCTTTGTTCATTTTAAACTAAGAAAAATCAGAGAAGTGTTGACTTATTGATTGGAAGAGTTGTTGTGTTGTGTTAATTGATTGTTGATGTTTCAAATGATGAATCCAGCTCCCTTTTATAGGCTTCAAGCTGCAACCACATTCCTTTATTTTTTGAGTTGGATGACTTCAAAAGGCTTGATTATTTGAAATGGATGGACCTGCTTATTTCTTGCTATGGCAGTAATACCATCTCATTTGAATTTTAAATTTTCAATGTCACATGGTCTTTATTTTAGGCATGTTTAGGTATAACAATGCTTATTTTTAGCCAATCTGTTATTCTCCATCTAACAACCCCTAAGTAAGGGATTTACATTTGACTTTATTATATTTATTTTCTATTTTCTATTTTCTATTTTTCTGCTACTGGGCCATGGGCCGTTATTTCATTTTGGCATGGGCCTCCAACATGGGCTCCCATGTATGCGTCAAAGTAACCTGGGCCTAATTAATTCATTTTGGCATGGCGAAAATGACCAAAATTAGCCCACTCCGAATTTATACAAAAATTCATTTTTGGGCCCAAACACCACTCTTACCTCCTATTTTGTCATGACTCGAATGCACGGGCAGCCTGGTATGGGACATTGGAAACCAATGTCTATCAATGTAAAAAAAACCCAGGCATCCTTCCTGTTGCCAGAATATCCCACCAACTTGGCGTACTTCACCGCCTCTTTGAGTAAATGTCTGTCCGATCGAGGAGCGATGGGAATGTTGCGATGGGAATTTCGAGAGAGAATTCATGGGCTTCTTTGAGCTTATCTTGTATGGAAAGGGTGATTAAATGGATGCCTTTTTTTTTGTCAGAAAATGGACACTTTTGATCAGATTGTTGTTTTGTTAAGAGGGTGTTTGGCGAAGCTTATTTGAAACATCTCATAAGCTCAAACTCCTATATCTTATAGTGAAATGTAGAAGATGAACAATAGTATTGCAATAGAAAGCCAATGTCGTATAATTTACCAATTGATCACTTAGATGGAGCATATTTATATGTAATGATCATAATCTTGCGTATATGATAGAGGATGGTCCACCAGCTGTTAGCTCAAGGACAACGTGGCATGTCAGTTATCACTTTTTTGTCTTTGGGACTATCCATAAGATGAATTAGTCATGCTTAGTATTTAATGAGATGTAGTCTTTGTATTAAATGAATTTCTCATGCATTTAATATTAATAATGTCCAACATACTATAACATTAATTACATTTGGACAACACGATCCCTGGTGGGTACGAACATATCTGTTTGTCAAAAGGAGTGCAGCAGTCCTGGGTTAGGTAGACTTTTGGAGAGCCGTTTAAGGTAAAGCGCCTCAAGGCCTTTCGGCCTAGAGCATCGCTTCATGAGATTGCAGGTCCTTGGGGAGCTTGGCTGTTCGGCCATCTTGAACCTCTCGAGATCAGGGATCTCGAGCACTATTCTTCAGATCGCTTCGTTTATACACTATTACCGAGGGCTCATGGGGGGAGACCTCTGGGATAGCGCCCTTGAAACTATCCAAGGGTGGTCTTTTGAGGGCGCCCTAGGAAGTACCCTCGTCCCTTAGTCGCATGGAGAGGAGCAAGTCTTCTTCATGGTACTTCTGAGGGTTTTACTATGCTTTGAGTGCCCACCAACTTAAATTCGATGTCTTAGATTATTTTAGGGTCATTGATTGGGTGACGTGTCCCTTTTTTTCTCTTAGTATTTGGAGACGTCTTAAGCCATGTGAAGGTATGCCACATCATATCTATGCTATAATATATTTAAAGGATGTATTTTTGATCAAAATGTACAATTTAAACCAAATTCTCAATTCTTAGAATGTTGAAATAATTTTAATTGTTTAGGATGAATTATTTGATTGGTTTGCATTAATTGTTTATTTCTCTCTTCTAATCATTCAAGTCTACCAGCTATCCATATTTAATAATTTTTTAATTCTCTTCAAGCTCTCTCTCTCTCTCTCTCACACACACACACAAATAAGGATGTAAAAATAGAATAAATAATAACCTCAAATAATTACAAAATAACATAAGGAGATCAGAAAAAATTTAATTGAAATATTATGTAATGCCATACAATTAGTTTCAAGTTAAGATATATTAGAAAAGTCAATGTGAACATAATGTTATTTGTAGTAAATTTCTCCTAAAAAATTAGTAAAATCTTTCAATTGAAACTTATGTAGCTCAAACTTGAAAAATAATTTGATATGTCATATCATAATTTTAAAAGATGTAAAAAATTAAAATGTGGATACAATATTACTTAAAATGTATATATATTTTTTTTGTATTTTTATGTCTACCTCTTGTTTTTATATAATTTAACACTACATGAAAATTTTATTACCTAACTTCTTTTTATGCATTATCATATTTTTGTCTTCAAATTTTCTTGGGTATTAAATTATCAATATATTCAATTTATCTATTATTATTTTTTATAACAATTTATTAATTATTTTTTTATTAATTCCTTTTGAATTTTATTATTTTACTTTGTGGTTCATTAGATACAAATTGTTTACATGTACATTATAGATTATTATAATTACGAGCCAATATATTTATTATTCTTACCATATTTATAAAGTTGTTAAATTTGATGGATTATTCTTAATTATAGATATTGATAATTTTTTTTATCAAATAATTATATTAGTTAATTGGATTTCTCATATTTTGGTTTTTCATCATGTTTCGAAATATTTTGCTTAAGGAAAGTCTAAGTTTAAATAGAGACACAATACTAATCTTTTATTTTTGCATCTCAATGTTGTTTTTTCTCCTCCTATTTTTGTTTTTCTTTATTTGGTCTACAATTTTCATTTTTGTTTTATGAGTCACTCTTCTAATAATAATGGGAATAAAATATATTGATTTAAATAATAGTAAGATACAAACTAAGGACATGTTTGCCACTTTTGATATCATTAGATATGATCCATTAAACATAGATTATTAATGAAGAAACTATATCAAATATTTAGTTATGTATTCTTTGTTAACTTATTTGTTCATTCAAGATATCCCATACTTTTACTAATTTATTGCTTGGTTGTGTGGATTTACTATGTTGGATTAAATGGAAAATAACATAATTGTCCTCCCATTTTTTAAGTGTTTCTCATATTCACCCTCAAAATTTATACCACCATTTCAATCATGAACATACTTACCCATTGTCTCACTTTGAAAATTTTCATCCATCTTTTGATATGATTTAGTTAATTAATTTCATTTAAATTAGTAAATTTATTTTTATAAGTCATAATGTTGTGAACATTTAATTTTTGATAATTAAAAATATTTTTCAACTTTATGTTATCTAAAGTTTGTATTTATTAAGATAAATATTTAAATATTGAATATCAATTAATATAGTGAATGTATATTTTTGGTTTGATGAACTTCTATTAAAAACATTACTATTCAGATTCTTTTTTGCAAAATTTACAATCATTGAAATTTTGAAAAACATACAATCATTCAAAATTTGAGTACTTATGTAAAAGTCAACTGGTAATATGGATTCAAAAGAGGTTATTATTTATTAAAAAAAAGGTAAAATTATTTTTCCAAATTTATTAAAGGAATAAATAAAACAAAGAAAAATGTATTACACAAATCTAACAAATTTGTCAAACAAATCTCGGGCCTTTGTATAATCATGAGCCTAAAATTTTACAAGCAAATAATAAATTAAGTGGGTAGCAAACGTGTCTTAAGTAGATTAAATATATTACTTTCTCCTTCTTTATTGTGAATGGTGTGCCTATTAAGTGATATTAGAAGTTTTATAGTCAAGTTTCAATAGAATTTTTTCTTTATTATATATATCTTTATTAAGTTGGAATATATAGTCTATACTCAAGAATTAATCTGAAATTGGAAAATATATATATTTAAAATAGAGTAAATTACGTTAAACACCCCAACCTTTGGGGTGTTCTGCACTTTGGTACCCAACCTTTGTAAATGTGCGCCTTTGGTACATAATGTTTATCATTTGTGCGTTGATGGTATTTTTTTACTATTTTGATGGAATTTTTGTCGGATATTCGGGCATATTCTGGGGAATATTGAGAAAATATTCTACTGAAATAGTGTAAAAAATATTATTGGTGTACAAATGATAAATGTTAGGTACCAAAATGCACATTTATAAAGATTGGATATCAAAGTGTAAAACATCCCAAAGGTTGGGTGATTAATGTAATTTACTCTTTAAAATATTAAGAGATTTTCATGATATTATTAATATATAGTCAATTTTTCATCTATTTTATTGGTCAGAATATATATATATATATTATATATGTGATCTATTTACTTTTTTTATCTTATTTTTATTAATTTATAGTAACCAAGTTTAATGTATATTAATAACTTTTGACGACATTATACTTTTAGACTAATATTGGGTGTAACATGGATTCTACGCTAGTATAATATTCATGCCATTATAACTAATTTGTTGATCTTTATTTATGAGGTAATTTTTTTTAACAAAATGAACAACTTAGGATTGTTGTTTGGGTAGGCCCGAACCAATCTGGTCGAAGCAAATCTTGGAGCATTTTTTCTATATATGATCAAAATGACGGGCGACTTTGTAATTTTCTCTTTTACCTAAATCTACATATAGGTAAAACTTTCGCCAAAAAATGACAAATTTTATCTCGATAAATATAATTATAAGAAACACACACACACACACACACGCACACGCACACGCGCACGCATACGCACACGCACACGCACCAAGAAGTCAACTTTCGTGTGTGCCTGCCTACCAAGTGCCAACCCAGGCGGCGGTTCTTGAATCAGATATTAAATGGGCCGATCTTACAACTGCAAAATAGCCTGATAAAAACATGTTACATTAATTAATGTTACAACTTATGACCAATTTCATACAGGCCAACTGTTTCAGCTTTCCACGGTTTTAAGGTTTTCATATTTTTCTATTGTATTAACTATTAAGGTTTCGTTCATGATTGGTTGTCAATATTGTCAAGAGTAATGCCCTTGGGATTTTTTACAATTTTAACCCAAAAGGGTGTTTTATTTAACATTTTAACATCCAAAAAAAAGTTATTAAAAAAGTAGCATGAGTTTACACTGGGAATGTCGACTCTCTGACGAGTCGACATTCCCGATGTCGACTCTTATTAAAAAATTATTTTTTGAAATTTAAAAAAAAAAAATTAAATTTGAGTGGGAGTCGACATCCACGATGTCGACTCCCGTTAAAAATATTTTTCCCGCTTAAATAATGTAGAATTTTTTTATCTGAAAAAATATATTTTCTGAAAAAAAAAAAATCGGTGGGCACTGTTCACGCAACGCTCATGAACAGTACCGCCAACACTGTTCACAATACCCGAATATAATAAAAAAATTTTGAAATATTATAAAAAAGCTCAAAAAAAATAATCAAAATTATAAAAATTCTTCCTCACTTCTCTCACCCATCACTCTACCACCTAACCCATCACTTCAACCATAACTCTACCACCTAACCCATCACTATTCATCATCTTCTTCACCATCACTATTCATCATCTTCTTCTTCATCCTTCACCACCACTCCAAGCCGCCACCGGTCGCCGGCCGCCGGCCGCCTCCGGCCACAGAAAAAATTTTTTTTTGAATTTTTTTTTATATTCAGAAATTTTTACTAAAATATTATTACTTTTATTTTGATATTAAAATATTAAAAAATATACTTTTTGTGTTAATTTTTTAAAAAATCTCATTTTTAGATTAAAATTTTTTTTTGAATATAAAAAAAAAATTCAAAATTTTAGCGGCCGGAGACCGGGGCCGGTGGCGGCTTGGAGTGGTGGTGAAGGATGAAGAAAAAGATGATGAATAGTGATGGTGAGAGAGTGATGGGTTAGGTGATAAAGTGATGGTTGAAGTGATGGGTGAGAGAAAATTTTGACTTTTTTTTTGAAGTTTTTTTCTATATTCAGAAATATTTTTTAATTGAAAAACGGGAAAAAAAATTTTAACGGGAGTCGACATTGTGGATGTCGACTCCCACTCAATTTTAATTTTTTTTTTTAATTTCAGAAAAATATTTTTTTAATATGAGTTGACATCGGGAATGTCGACTCGTCAGAGAGTCGACATCTCCAATGTAAACTCATGCTACTTTTTTAATAACTTTTTTTTGGGTGTTAAAATATTAAACAAAATACCATTTTGTGTTAAAATTATAAAAAATCCATGCCCTTGTCGGTCTTTACAGCGGTCAACGCATTATAAGCACATCTCACATTGCATGACTCTGGCCCTATTCATTAGGTCTAGAGCCTTATTCATGCACTAAATAAATTATATTGAATCATATTTTTTATGGAGATATTTCACTGACAGAGCCAAACGGGGTTGGAGGTGCAATCCCCCTCCAAAATTTTTATGTATTTCTTTGAAAATTTAAAATTATACTTCATATTTTTGAATTATAGAAATAATTTTGCTATTTTATAAAAATTTAATCTCGTCGCCTACCCCTTCAAAATAAATCTTGGTAGCATCTCTTAAATATTCTTTTTTGAAATTAATTGAAGATGTAGTACGATCTAACCATTTGGTGTACATGTAAAATTAAGAACAAATGAGTATAAAAAATTTCCACTTTTAGACATTTAATTCAATTGAGAACGAAACATGGACGTAGTGATAAAATAGCTGACAATAAGTCGGGATAGACGGTTTATCTCAAGTCTATGTTTCAATTTGTAATAAATATCATTTTATTAGAATTATGTTTTCCTTTTAAGAAAAAACATAACAAAATTATCATTATATTTTATTAAAAATTCAATATTGTTCTGAAATGGAGATGGAGCCGCGTGTGGGGTGGGGTGGGGTGGGGTGGGGATGGGGATTGAAAGGTGCAATCGCTGTAAAAGTATTTTTATATTTTAGAAAAAATCAAATTTGATACTAAGTAAAAATTTACAACTCCATCATTACCCCGGGTGTTAAACGTGTTTAGTTCATCACTAAAATGAAGCAAGTGTTTTTTATTATCTGATATACATATTTTAAGTTTTAACTAATTTTAATTTTTATATCATTTACAAATAAAATTTATGACATATACTCCATGACACATTCAATAATGGTGGGGCAGTTATATGGTCAACCTCCCTCCCCTATCTCTAATTAAATTCAACCTTCTCTAACGTGAATGTAAGAAAAATGAAAAGCAGATTGAAACCAATTTTTTTTTTGTTATTTTCCTTTCCCAAAAAAAATCTGTCTTATTTGATGAACTACATTAATTGGTCAACCGTTGAAAAGTATTTAACTGAAATTTATTGTTATGATCATGGGTTTTGAGTTTTGACATATTAAAGTTTCAAAAATTATTAAGTCAACTATTTTTTGTCAAACTTCAAGAACAGTGCACTAAAATTTACAATTTTTCACGAAACTCAGTATGTCTTTTTTGATTTTTGTAACACCCTCTTGAGAAATTAATTGTTTGTGGAAATAGTTCAAATGTTAACTCATACTCCCTCCATCCCATATTAATTATCGTTTTAGGAATTTTTTTTTTGTCTCATAATATATGTCGTTCTCACATATTAAGAAGAAATTTCTTAATTTTTTCCTAATATACCCTTAGACTTTAATTAATATCTTATGCAAATTTCTAAAAAAAATCAGTAATTTATTAATTATGGGTGACTCAATTCCTAAAAAATCTCCCAACAACACTAATTGTCTTTTAATCTTCCATATTAATGGTTATTTTCATTATGAAAATCATTGGAAAGAGATAAATGATTGATGAAAGAGAGATTAGTGGCGTAATTTATTATAAGGGTATTTTGATCAAAATAATTTATAATTAATGTTCTTAATCCATTTTCTTAATTCTTGTGCATAACCCCAAAACGACAAATAATATGGGACGGAGGGAGTACACTCTAATTTTGTCAACTTTGGAAGATTAAGGTATAATTAATAATATTCATTACGACAAGAGTGAACATCAATAATAACATATTTCAATCCATTATATTAATATTCTAAACTCATAACTAAGCAAATTACTACTCCCTCCGTCCCATAATACTTGTTATTTTAAGCTTATGCACAAGAATTAAGAAAATAGATTAAAGACATTAAATATACATTATTTTGACTAAAATACCCTTTTAATAAATTAAACTATTTATTTCTCTTGTCAACTATTAATCTCTCTCTCCTAAGGTTATATCAGGAAAAATTTAATAAATTCTTTCTTGATATGTGAAAACGACACATATTATGGGACAAAAAAAATTTGCTAAAGTGACAATTATTATGGGACGGAGGGAGTATTATATAATCGATAACAAACAAACTACTTTCCAAACAGGTGCTCATGCAACTTATTTTAGCACTATGATCACAAGTTTCTAACATATCGCCAAGCTGACATAACATAGATGGCAGAGTTAACTTAAACCTAGGCAAACATAAAACAAACACTTTCACACCAACTAGTAGATGCTATCATAAGCTAGAGGCTCAAGCCAAGGATCATGTTAATACATACATATATATATATATATATGTATATGATCACTTAGCCATAAGGACACCACGGTACTTTTTAGCAGCCTCAATGCAGTCAATAGTTTTTATATTGTAATTCTGTTGTTCACCATAAGCTCCATATTGAGGCAATCCCTTATCATAGCGCCTACTTACCTCAGTGCGGTCGATGGTTGCTTGACCACCGTGATCCTTTTGTGGCAATCCATTGTATTGTGGCTGGTGCACTGCACCATATTGAAGCAACCCTTTACCATAGCCCTTGTGGTTTTCTTTGTCATAAACTTGCTCGTTTAGAGCATTTTTCTTGTAGCATACCCTATCCTCACACACAATATCATCATCACTAGAGTAATCATTCTCATTATCATTAGGGCTTTTGGCCTTTCCAAAAGCTCCATATTGAAGCGACCCCTCATCATAGTGCCAAAGTATCTTGGGGTTGTTGGAGGTTCGTTGACCACCGTGGTTGTAGGTTTGGTAACCGCCTTTGTTGCAGGTTCGTTGACCGCCGTGATCCTTTTGTATGTAATCATTCTCATCATCACTAGGATTTTTGAATTTACCATAGTCGTAGGGGTAAGAATAGTGGACTCTTGGTGGAGGGCTAGTGGCCCTATGGTACCGGGGCAAACCCTCCGGACCAAGAATCACGGGCCGATGCCCCTGTTTGGGATCACCGTTCCCACCGTAGGTTTTGTAACCCTTGTTGGTATCAAACCAGGCCATGTTCTTGAGGGACACACTTATATATTTGGTATTATGGGACTTGTATGCTTTTGGTGTCTTCTATTTTCTTAGCATTCTTACTTGGTTGTGCTTATATGGAAATTGTTGAGTTACTATATTAATTCAAAAAATCTAGTGTAGTGGTGGTTGTTTTCTGATGGTAACATGAGCATCTTCAAGGTTCTTTCTTGATAGCAAGACAAGATTGAAGGAATTGAATCAAATTCCACGAAGAAAGCAAAAAAACATGGCGTGTCGAATCTAATTTTGTGATAAATATGAATAATTCTTCTTGTTATTTTATTTTATTATCTTGAATTGACTAGGCAAGAATAATAATTGTGACACTGTCGGTAACTTGTGACTGATTTATTTATTTATTTTTCTTCACAAGAATTTTGGATAGAATTTATTTGCTGGAAATTCCAACAATTAATGTGGTGATTCACAGACCATGATAGCAATCCAAGAATCTTAGTCGTCATCTGTATGATCTCAGCCGTTAAACGTACAATAATTGAAAAATGTTTATGTGGAAAAATTGAATTTGAGTAAAACAAGACTGCTTGACACTCAGGATGAGGCCAGCCCAAATCCAAGCTCTCTGATCCCAAGTTGTGATTCCTTAAGGCCCAAGTACAGTTGTCAATGACTCAATGGTACAAATTTAATTCGAATTTTAAGACTTATAACCAATTAAAATATGAGATTCATGTCATCAATATTAGATATTTATAACCTGGAATAGGTGGTTCGGATAAGTGATTAAGTAGCACTCGAAGTCCTTTTTTTGTTTTTTTGAAATAATTATAATTGTTATCCAAATGGACATTGTGGTCGTGGAAGAGAAGGTTGAAGAAGATGGTAGAGAAAAAAAAATGGGGGGGGGGGGGGGGCTTCATTAAATTAAAATAAAAATAATATTAGGATTTAGGTTATTTTAAATTTTAACAAATAAGAGGGACGTGTTTTTAATATTGGATAAGTTAATTTAAATTTATAAGAAAATGTGTATTGGATAGTTAATATGCATAGTTAACATTGAAAAAATGTGTAGTGTTTTTGGAACCATATGAGGGTTTTCACCTATTTTTAAATCATGGAGGCTTTTCAGCAACTTAACCAAACTACAGGAGATTTTTAAAATTTGGCCTAAACAATTTTTGACAATGTGAAATTTAAGCTATATTTTGAGCTGAGGCTCAAAATGCAAATCACTACAAATCAAATTAACTATTATATAGATTGAAATGAGGGTGGTGAAATGTTGTAAATAAGTGAATCAAAATATGTTCTCGTAATTAATACAAACATGTTAAAAGCGCATATTCTTGAAATAAGATATACAAGAGAAAAAAATAATAAAAAAAAACAAAGAAAAGCAAATAATGGAAGTCCTAACTCCTAAAATGAATTTTCAGCGGAAGTTACTTTTTTGCCCAAGAGACACATTTCACTAAATTTTTACTCCAAAAACTAAATAGCGCTACTAACTCCTTGCCTACCAACTGAAATTATTTGTCGAGCTACATTCTTCTTTCTTAATCTCTCTCTCTCTCTCTCTCTCTCTCTCGCTTGTTTTCTTTAGCATAAAATTTAGAAAGAAAATAATTAGTTCTTAGTAACTGGTTAATGTGTGATTTTAAAAGTTATAGAGAAGTTGAGGAAAATGTTGTACTCCTTATTTTTAAATTTGTTCGGTATAATTAGTATTCGCGGATTTCTAATAATCATCTCTCAAATTATAATAATCTACTTTCTTGAGATAACAATACTACAAATTTTAAGAATGATTAAATTTTAAGCATTTAGAATTTACATGATTAAATAAAATAAGAGAGAAATCAAAATATGATTTTGAGTGTAATGATTATGATGGAATGATGGTGTATTTAACCTAATCCAAATTAAGGTTGCGACTTTTGTTGGAGAGACATGGACTTAATTTTAGACACATCCGATCGTTAAGTTTCTTCGTAAACGCATTCTTTTAATGAGTTTGTTTGTCAGCTTTATTGAATTTGAACGCACGATTCTACGAGTCACACCAATTAATCTTCTCAATTTAAATATTTTGATATCTAACTTTCATTCATCAAAAAAAAAAAAATGGCTTATATAAGTCAAATTTCCCAACACTAATCTCTTGGCGATGAATTGGGATCATCCAATCGCTTGGTTCAACTGCAAATCGGCAGAGTCATAAAATCCAAAGCCCAAAAAGATAAAAATTCCGGTTTTACATGATAAGAGATTACCAAATAACAACGAACTGGCATGGACAAATTAAATAAATTGAAGAAAAACTTGAATTAAATATTAAACAACGAGTTTTAGATTTATTGAAGGTGTTGATATACAGAATCGCAATAGTTATTGTTGATTTGGTGGCCAAAGATTGAAGCGGCAAAATGAAAGCAAACAAATATTTATAGTATAAAAAGAAAATTTCACTTTTACACCTATTTCGATTTTGATCCCTCACGTATATGCATTCCCACATTTGGTCACTCACGCTACAATTTTTTATTCAATGTCACCATTCCGTTAAATTTTATGTTATTAAGTCCGGTAAAAAATAAGACTAAACCCATTTGGCCCCCTTGAAATAAGTAGCAAAAAGTCCCCCAAAACAAAAAATTATTTTTATTTTCTCCCAACACCACCCCCAACCACTCTTGCCTCCTATTTTGTCATGACTCGAATGCATCGGCAGCCTGGCATGGGACATTGGAAACCAATGTCTATCAATGTCAAAAAAGACCTAGGCATCCTTCCTGTTGCTAGAATATCCCACCAACTTGGCGTACTTCACCGCCTCTTTGAGTAAATGTTTGTCCGATTGAGGAGCAATAGGAATGTTGCGATGGTCCATTTTGAGAAAGAATTCATGGGCTTCTTTGAGCTTATCTTGTATGGAAGGGGTGATTAAATGGATGCTTTTTTTTTGTCGGGAAATGAACACTTTCAATCAAATTGTCGTGTTGAGTCTAAAATCGAGAGAGACACATTGAGAGTGAGAGAGAGATAGAGAGACAAGAAGAGAGAGATGGTGGTGGCGGTGGTGCAGAGAGAGAGAGAGAGAGAGACAGATCGATCTGTGATGACAGAAAGAGGAAGACAAAAAATGGAAAAAGGGGGGAAAAGAATGAAGGAAAAAAAAGAGGGAGAAAAGAAAAAAGGCAAAATAATAATTTTGTATGTCGATGTGTGTGTGTGTGTATATATATATATGCATGCTTTATAAAAGCTTAAGGGACTTTTATATAATTAATAAATAATATATAAATATATATAATAAAAATAAATTTTAAAATAATAATGTAAATTTAAAATATAATAGATATACAAAATTAATATATTAAAATAATGAACAGTTGGTGGATAAGGACACAAAATTTAAATATATATATATATTTAAATATATGTGTGTGTATTTATATATGTAATATGCATTTACCATTATATGATTTATATATAAATTAATATGTATATTTTGTACTTCAAGGGGACTTTTTGCCTTTTTTTTTTTGAGTGGGGGCTTTTTGCTACTTACTTATTTCATATATATAATTAATAACCATATATATATAATATTCCATATAACTAATAATACATTAATCTTTATTTTGAGGCAATTTATTTGATAACATAAATAGTGGAAGCAAATCTTGGAGCATTTTGTCTATGATCAAAATGCCAAGGGCAACTTTATAATTTCACCTTTTACCATATCTACACTACATGTATGATATATTTAGTGCTCACTAAAAAAAAATTATTTTGATAAAATATAATCATAAGAAAACACACACACACACACACACACACACACACACATATATATATATATATATATTGTACAAATTATTACCCTCTCACACTGGCCAACTATTCCAGACTTTCAGCTTTTCATGGTATTTTAAGGATTTTCATATTTTTCTATATATATAATATTTTCTATTGATGTTTTGGTTATTTTATTATTCTTATTTATTTTTTACTTTAATTTATTAATTTTAATTGTATTTATTAATTAATTATGTATTGATTAAATAAATGCAAATAATTATAAATTATGTTAGTTAAAACTCATAATGTATCCACATAGTACCCGTACATATGAATAATTACAAATACTTATTTGTACTTTTAATATAACATATTTTACACTTGATGAAATAATACTTCATTTTATGAAAGTCAAATTAATATTACTTATCCGGTATTTAACTAACTAAGATTATGGGTGATATATATTAAATTATGAGAACAAATTTTATTAACTTTTGTATTTTTAAAATTTATTTATTTTATTAATTTTTGATGCTTTTAATCACTATAAAAAATACATGAAAATGCCAAAATGACAAACAAAATTGTATTTGGGGTTTCTTTTGATTCATTTAAATTTTTTGGGATATCATGAAAAATATTCATTTGATATTTTTTGAGAAATTCTTTTATAAGATTTATTCATTCAATTTTTTTAGGAAATTAGAAAAAATATTAATTAGATATTTTGTGAGGATTTTTTTTTTTTTGGTAACATCATGTTGTTAACTTGTTGTGAGAAAAACAAATTCTTTTTCGTGATGAAAATTATATTTCCTCACATTAGTCATAGTTATTATGAGGAAACTTCAATTTATTTTATAAAACACATTTTAACATGACGAAATTATAATTCGTCACAATATGGTATGTTTATATGACAAAATCAAATCTCCTCACAAATATTCTGTCAACAAAAATACATTTTTTTATAGTGATTATTTTTAAGAAAAGTTTGCATGGATATGCATTAGGTCTACAGCCTTACCCACGCACTAAATAAATACTATTAGATCATATTTTGCATGGAACATTCCAAAGGAGGTTGGAGGCGCAATTGCTGTCCAAAATTGATATTACGTTAAAATTTATATGCTTTTTTAATTTAAAATTTTGTCCCTACTTTTGAATCATAAAAATATCTTTAATATTTTTGTTCAGATTCAAAAATAATTTTTTGCATTTTTTGGAGTTGGTTAATTTTTAGCCATGTCAAAAGAGAAATAAGGTCCAATTCATTCTAATATGATGGGAGGCTAGTCCTCATTAAAGCACGGGCTAAGGCCAAAATTAAGTAAATGTTTCATGGCCTAATTGGCCAAAGTAGAATAAAATAAAAATAAAATAAAATAAAATTATTTTACACCCTCATTTTTAGGGGTTGTTAGATAGAAATAACAAAATGACTAAAAATAGGTGCAGACATAACTAAGAGGGTGCTTGGCTGAGTTTATAAGCTGTTTGGAAGCTTATAAGCTCCTCAAAAGTGTTCGATAATATTTTTAGTAAAGGAGCTTATAAGCTCCAAAAAATAAGTAAGCTTTCCCGAACTTTTATTTCAAATAACTTATAAGCTGTCTAATCTTAAAAGATAAAATAGCATATATATATTTACTTTTTTTTTAAGATTGCAATCCTACTATCTCAAAAAAAATATTTATTTACATGAAAATAATTTTACTTTATATTTTTGGACCGTCATTACACTTAGAAAACATATAAGCTCTAATTTTCACCAAACAAAATTACAGCTTATAAGTTCCAAAAACATCTTATAAGCTATAATATCTTATTTTATCCAAACACTTTAAGAACTTATTTTTAAAATGGAATGTAGGAGCTTATAAGTTCCAAAAACATCTTATAAATTCTACGAGCTTATAAGCTCTTTAAAATAAGTTTAGCCAAACACTCTTTAAGTGTGTCAAAAATCTTGACTATGTGATGCTAAAAATTCAAAATTTTAATAAAATGACACAATTGTGATGCAGAAAAATAAGGTGAGTCATCCATTTACTGTTTCTCTACTTAGTTTTTCTGCAAATCATATTGATGTTTCTGTTCTTCTGGAAGATGATGTGAGTGACTGGCGGTTTACTGGATTCTATGGTGAACCACGAACGGAAAATCGGGCTAGGACGTGGGAGCTCCTAAAACAACTTGGGGGCCGTGATAATAGACCATGGCTCTGCTGTGGCGAGCTGTGGCGATTTTAATGAAATTTTATCAAGCGATGAGAAGTGTGGTGGCCGTGACAGACCAATCAGACAGATGCGAGAGTTCCGTGAGGCCGTGTCTGATGCGGGCTTATTGGATTTGGGATTCGTTGGAAACAAGTTCACGTGGTCTAATAATCGTGAGGCTCCGGCTACGGTTCGTGAACGGCTTGATCGTGTTTTCTGCAATGGAGAAGGATTACTCCGCTTCCCAAATGTGAGGGTCTCACATATCCCCACTTGTTATTCGGATCACAGTGTTTTGGCTATTGATCTTACTCCGAAACATCTAAACGGGTCCCCGCGACGTAACTTGTTCAAATTCGAGGCCATGTGGGTGCGAAGTAATGATTGTGCGAAGGTCATCGGGGATTGCTGGCCTCGAGATGCTCTTGCTATGTCAGCCACGGAGCTTGTGGAGGAGGGACTGAAGAGCTGCCGCCTGGGTCTGCTACAGTGGCATAAGACGCACTTCGGCAACCCCCGGGCAGATATCAAGAGACTAGAGGCTCAACTGTGTTCTATTCGGGCTGGAGAAATTACAGCAGATTCGAAAAAAATGGAGAAAGATTTACGTGCGCAGCTTGAGGAATTGCACAGTCGTGAAGAGCTGCGATGGCACCAAAGAAGCAAAGTCCATTGGATGCAAGAGGGCGACAAGAATACTTCATTTTTCCATACTCGAGCAACAGCACGAAGGCGTCGAAATCATATCGTGGGGTTGAAGAATCGTGCAGGCGTGTGGTGCCATAAGAAGGAGGACATCGTTGGAATCATTACTGAATATTTCATGGGGACTTTTCGCTCGTCTAATCCTCCTAGGGAAGATATTGACGCTGTATTAGGCAATCTTGAACACAGACTAAGTGAGGATATGCAACGTGACTTGCTAGCCCCCTTTATGGCCGACGAGGTATCCCGAGCGCTCTCCTCTATGTTTCAGAAGTTTTGGCATTTGTTAGGGGACGATGTTACTAAATATGTGTTGAGCTTTTTGAATGATGGCTTGAGTCTTGCCGACATTAATTACACTTTTATTGTACTTATTCCGAAAGTTGCTAAACCTGAGCTTATGACGCATTTTCGGCCTATCTCATTGTGTAATGTTATTTACAAGTTATGTTCTAAGTGTATCGCAAACCGGATCAAACCGTTGTTGGACAGCATTATATCCCCGACCCAATCCGCTTTTGTTCCGGGCCGCCTTATATCGGATAATGTCTTGGTGGCCTTTGAAATCAATCATTTCATCAAACTTAAGAAAAGAGGTCGCGAAGGTTTTCTTGCGCTTAAACTGGATATTAGTCAAGCGTACGACAAAGTGGAGTGGATCTTTATCAAAGAAGTTCTTCTTAAACTGGGGTTCCCGAATCGGTTTGTCCAGCTTGTTATGGAATGTGTCACTTCAACCTCTTTCTCCTTTTTGCTTAATGGGGCTAATTTCGGTCACATTGTGCCAGAGAGGGGAATTCGGCAAGGCGATCCCCTCTCTCCATATCTCTTCCTATTCTGTGCAGAGGCTTTGAGCAGTCTGCTACACGAAGAGGAGCGAGCTAACCATATTCGGGGTATTGCGGTGAGCCGTGGAGGTCCTCAAATCTCTCACCTGTTGTTCGCCAATGACACTTTTATTTGCTGCAAGGCGTCGGAGCAGGCTATTATGAGCATTAAGACTGTTTTACAGCGATACGCCTTAGTGTCGGGTCAAGAGATCAACCATCAGAAATCTTCTATCGTATTCAGCCCAAACATAGTGGGGGAGACGCAGCAACGTCTAGCTGATTTATTGGGCGTGCGTTTGGTCCCAGCTTTGGACCTCTACCTTGGATTACCGTCGGTCATTGGTAGAACTAAGAAGGCGGTCTTTGCCTCAATCCGCGATCGGATCTGGGCACGAATTAAGGGCTGGTCGTCTAAGAAACTTTCAGCAGCGGGAAGAGAGATTTTGATAAAGGCTGTTTTGCAAGCCATTCCCACGTATTCAATGGGGTGTTTTCGACTTCCGAACACTTTGATCAAGGAGTTAGAGGCAATGGTGGGCAACTTTTTATGGAAGCAGAATCAAGACACCGGGATTCGGTGGGTATCGCGTCAAATTTTATGCAAAAGTAAACGAGAGGGAGGCTTGGGGCTCCGAAGCTTGAAAGAATTTAATCTTGCACTTTTAGCGAAGCAAGCATGGCATATTATTCGGGCACCGAACAGCCTTGTGGGGAGGCTGTTCAAGGACAAGTACTTCCCCCTTTGCGGTTTTGAGCAGGCAACACTTGGTTCTCGGCCATCGTTTGTGTGGCGTAGTTTATTGGCGGCAAAGGACCTCATTTGCCTTGGTTCGCGATGGGGTGTTGGCTCGGGGGACTCTATCAAAATTTGGGGCGATCGATGGCTACCGAGGCCGATGACATTTAAGCCGATCACCCCCGCGAACTTGTCGGTGGAAGCTACTGTTGTGAGTAAGCTGATTAATCCCGTAACTAGCCATTGGGATCTAGCTAAGTTACGTGAAGTTTTCAAGATTCCTCTGAGTAGGAACCACCAGCCGGATAGCCTAATTGGGCATTATACCAAAGATGGGCGATTCAGCGTCCGATCAGCCTATCATCTGGCGCGCTCCGTTGCTGTCGGCCTCTCGCCCAGCAGTCCGGGTAGTCCGATTTGGGGTGCCATTTGGCATGTTCGGGTATCGCCGAAGGTACGAACACTTGCATGGAGAGCATGTCGCGAATCTCTGGCTACGGCTTGCAACTTGCGCCGCCGGGGTTGTGGTGAGGGGGCTCGGTGCCCACACTGTGATGAGTAAAATGAGGACGAACGCCATGTATTTAGCCTGTGCACCTTCTCGAGACAAACTTGGGCACTCTCTGATCTGCCAGCGCGGTGTATTGGGGGGCCGGTTGCTAACATTCTGGAATGGTTTGGTGTTGTTATCAACCAGCTGGATAAGGAGGAGTTTGCTTGGTTTTTGGTACGGATTTGGTGTCTGTGGTGGAATCGGAACAGAAGGAGGGCGGAGGGGTCTTGCCTATCGCCCTTGGAGCTTGTTGGCTTTGGAAGGAACTTTCTCAATTGCTATAAAGAGGCGACCTCAGCGCCTGTCAGACCTGAAAGACAACGCCCGACTCAAGCAGTATGGTCCTCGCCTCCACTAGACGTGGTGAAACTGAATTTCGATGGCGCTACATTCCGGGCATCTAATGAAGTGGGTATAGGTGTGGTGGCGTGCGACCACACGGGCATGTGCATTACCTGGTTCACAGATCGGGTGATGGGTTCCATGGATGCGGAGGTTGTGGAGGCGTTGGCGGCTCGCGACGCTATTTCTCTCGCTATTCGTTATGGATGGTCATGGATTATTCTCGAGGGGGATTGCTTGGAGGTGGTGCGGAAGTGCTCGTCTCAAGCTAAAGATGAATCAGTGGTTGGTACCATTATTTGTGAGACTCGCTCTCTTCTGAGCCAGTTTAGAGAAGCTCAAGTTAACTATGTGGGTCACTTTGGGAACAAGGTGGCTCATTTGCTAGCAAGGAATGCTACTCCTTTTTGCGAAGGCGTGACGAATATTCCCGAGTATGCTAGCGGTGTTGTTCTGGCAGAGCTGGCGATCTAATTCTAGATTTCCTTTCTTTCAAAAAAAAACAATCAACAACTTAACTACAACTTCAATCAAAAAATCAATACTTCTTTGATTCTTTAGTTTAAATGAACCAAGACTAGCTTAGTTCAATAAGTAGAAAATCGATATGCGTTGGCTCATAAAAATGCCCATTTGGCTTGATATGGCATTTTCAGTGCATTCTCTCCGTAGCGTTGTTAGGTCATAGCTATCACTCGTCCAATCGAGATAAGAAATCAATGTGGCTTAGTGGTATTCTACATTCATGTTGAGCGCATATATGAAGAATTGTAGCTAAAGTCATCAATGTTCATAGGGTAATGCAAGTCTTTCAATGCGCTTGTGTGTAGTCATCGTATGAAGTCATCAATGCGTTTATATTCATTCAAAGTCCCTAGGAGTCTTTCAATGCATTTGTTCGTAGATATAGCTCATATCATCAACGCACGCATTCATAGCCTAAGTCTATAATACTTATTGCGAATAGCTAGCATCGTTCAATCAACACCGACTCATTTCGAAGTCACTTTCTTCGTCATTGAACTCAGTGATTTCCAAACTTGAGCAAACATATAAAATTGACACGCCATTTCGCAGTCTCTATTTTCTTATCGAACTTAGTGGGTGTGGAATATTTCAACAAACACACGAGACCACTGATTTTTTTATGCAAAAAAATTTATAAAAATTTGATCTTGTCGTTTCCCTCCACACACCCCCTTCCCCTAAAGAAAAAAAAAAACGAAATCTTGGTAGCATCTCTGAAATATTCTTGTTTGAAATTAATTGAAGATGTTTACATTTTAACCATTTGGTGTACATGTAGAATTAAGAGCGAATGCGTATTAAAATTTTCCACTTTTAGATATTTACCTTCCATTTGATTCTTGAATTAATTTGGTCAGGAAAATAAGAATGATTTTTTTTTTTACTTTAAATAATAGTATTCTTGACTTTCATTTTGTATCCTTTTCATTTTTTTTCCTACTTTTCTTCTCCAAAATTATTGTTCCAACCATAGCATTACTTCGATTGAGAACAAAACAAGGACATAGCAATATAATAGCTGACAAGAAGTTAGGATAGCTGGTTTACCTTTAGTCTATGTTTTGATTTGTAATAAATATCATTTTATTAGAATTGTAATTTTTTTAAGAAAAAATAACAAAATTATCATTATATAACATTAAAAATTAAATATTGTTCCGAAAATAGAACTGGTGCCGCGTGTGGGGTGGGGTGGGATGGTGAACTAAAAGGTGCAATTGCTGTAATTAAAAGTACTTTTATATTTTAGAAAAATTCAAAATATTTGACCTAAGTAAATATTTACAACTCCATCTTGCCGCCGGTGTTAAACGTTTAGTTCATCGATAAAATGAAATAAGAATTTTTTTTATTATCTGATATACGTATTTTAAGTTTTAACTAATTTTAATTTTTATATCATTTACATATAAAATTTAAGACATAACACACTCAACAACGGTGGCTAGTTATCTGGTCAACCTCCTTCGTCTGTCTCGAATTAAATTCAATCTCCTCTGACGTAAATGTAAGAAAAATAAAAAGTGGATCAAAACCAATTTTTCTTTTTCTTTTTTCCCTTATTAAAAAATCGGTCTTATTTGATGAACTACATTAATTGGTCAACCGTTGAAAAATATTTAACTGAAATTTATGGTGGGGAATTGGAGATCATCAATTACATAAGGTAGTTTCTTGTTGCAAGCTAGGGGTTTTGGCTTATTAAAGTTTTAAAGTTATTAAGTCAAATAAATTTGCCAAGCTTCAAGAACAGACAGTATACTAAAGTTTACAATTTTCACGAAACTCAGTGCGCCTTTTTTGATTTTTGTAACACCCTCTTGGGAAATTAATTGTTTGTGGAAGTAGTTCAAATTTTAATTCGTACACATTAATTTTGTCAATTTTGGAAGATTAAGTTACAATAATATTGAGTATGACAAGCACAAATATCAATAATATATTTCAATCCATTACATCAATATTCAAAACTCATAACTAAACAAACAATCATACAATCGATAGCAAACAAACTACTATTCAAACTGATGCTCATGCAACTTATTTTAGTACAACCTTATGATCACAAGCTTCAAACATATCAACAAACTGACATAACATAAATAGCAGAGTTAAATATACGCAAACATAAAGCAAACACTTTCACACCAACTAGTAGATGCTATCATAAGCCAGAGGCTCAAGCCATGTATCATGTTAATACATACATACATACATATATATATGTATATATGATCACTTAGCCACAAGGACACCATTGTACTTTTTGGCAGCCTCCATGCAGTCAATAGTTTTTCCATTGTAATACTGTTGTTCACCATAAGCTCCATATTGAGGCGACCCCTTTCCATAGCGCCTATGTGCCTCAGCGCTGTCGATGGTTTCTTGACGGCCGTGATCCCTTTGTGGCGATCCCTTGTACTGTGGTTGGTGCACTGCAGCATATCTAGGGGAATTTTTCTGGGTATCTGGCATAAAACCGATGGCCTGGTTCGTGTCGACTCTTGTTTTGATCGGCTGTGGATGAGCCTTGTTGTTGTATCTGTCATGGAATGCGTCTAATTTTTTGGGTGATGAGACAGGGACATCATAGGCAGCAGGGGCAATATAGCCATTTCCTTTGTGTTTGTCATTGTGGTTATTAGGGTAGTATGGATCCTGTTTGGGGTAAGAAGGGGGAGAAAAGTTATAGCCCTTGTGGTTTTCTTTGTCATAAACTGGCTTTTTTAGACCATCTTTCTTGTACCATACCCCATCCTCATACACAACATCATCGTCACTAGAGTAATCATTCTCATCATCACTAGGGTTTTCGGACTTACCATAGTCGTGGGGGACGGAATAGTGGACTCTTGGCGGAGGGCTAGTGGCCCTATGGTACCGGGGCGAATCCTTGTTCGAGCCATGGCCCACGTGACCATGGGCTGGGCTCCATGGTCTAGTATAGGCCGGCTCGTCCCAGCTTGCTCCATGATTCTTGTGCATTAACTCGTTTTTCTTAGGACTATGATCGTAAAATTCAGCAATCGCAGGAGCACCGCCCTTGAATTGAACAACTTCTTCTGTAGTGGATTGATAGCTCTGCGAGCTGTGGGTGGACGAGTAGCCTCCCACCACTTCATATTTCTTGCCATTCGGACCAAGAATCACAGGCCGATGCCCGTGTTCTGGATAACCGTTCCCACCGTAAGTTTTGTAACCCTTGTTGCGATCAAACCAGGCCATGTTCTTGAGGGACACACTTATATTTTTGGCTTTATGGGACTTGTAAGTTTTTGGTGTCTTTTAATTTTTTAGTATTCTTACTTGGTGGTGCTTATATAGAAACTCTTGAGTTACTATTAATACAAAAAATCTATTGTAGCGGTTGTCGTTTTCTGATATTAACATGAGCATCTTCATGGTTCCTTTTTGATATCAAGACAATATTGAGGGAATTGAATCAAATTCCATGAAGAAAGCTCTAAAACATGGCGTGTCGAACCTAATTTTGTGATAGATATGAATAACTTTTTTTTTTTTTTTAATATCTTGAATTGACAAGGCAAGAATAATAATTGTGACACTTTCCTTAACTTGTGACCGAATATTTTTCTGGAATTTATTTGCTGGAAATTCCAATAGTTAATGTGGTGCTTCACAGACCATGATCGCAATCCAAGAATCTTTCTTATTCGTCATCTATATGATTTCAGCTGTTAAACTTTCAATAATTGAAAATGTTTATCTGGAAAAATTAAATTTAGGTAATACAAGACTACACAACACTCGGGATGAGGCCAGCCCAAATCCAAGCCTTCAGAGCCCAAGTTATATTTCCTTAAGGCCTAAGTAGAGTAGTCAATGGGTCAAATTTAATTCTAATTTTAAGATTTATAACCCATTAAATTCATATATTCAATATTAGAGATTTATAATCTGTAATAGGTGGCTCGGATAGGTAATTAAAGTCCATTTGGATAGACTTTTTAAAAGGAAAAAAAAGCCTTCCATAGCAACAAAAATAATTGTGTTTAGATGAGCTTTTTAAAAAGGAAAAATTACTAATTAGGTTCTCTGAGATTAGGTCAAATTAGAGATAAACTCCCTCAAATATGAAAAATTACACATACGTTCTTTGCGGTTTGGGTCTGACTAACATCCAAGAAAAATATAATAAAATGATTTTGTTATCCTCATCAGAATGTTAAGAAAAAAATAAGAATTGTTTTTTCACAATTCATGTTTAATGTAAAATGATAAGTTTGTCAATTTTCCTGATGACAATTATCAATTCCAATAAGAGTATATTCTACAAAAAAGTTTGAATTTTTGGAAAAATGGTAAAATTGGAGTTTGCTATAATTTTTTGCTTATATAAGCAAATCACAGTGTATCAGTGATCAGAATGCGTTATGTATTATCCAGACCCAAAACTCATGGGAGGTATGTATAATTTTCCATACTTAAAGGGGTCTAATTATAATTTGACCCGATCTCAGGGGTTCTAAGTGTTAATTTCCCTCTTAAAAAATGTAGAAGTCAGGAAAAAAAAAACCAAATTTTTTTTAAGAAACTATTTTGAGTAACTTCAAATAAAAATAAATTTCAAAACATTTTTATTACTGCATTCAAACTCAAAATTACTTGGCTTAAAAAGAAGTTCTACTATAAAAAGCATCTCTCGAGAAATATTTTTTTTAACTCATTACTCATCCAAATAGGTCCTAAGTAGCACTCAAAGTACGTTTTTAATATAT
The DNA here is from genome assembly GCA_026212405.1 of Petrea volubilis. Lineage (NCBI taxonomy): Eukaryota > Viridiplantae > Streptophyta > Magnoliopsida > Lamiales > Verbenaceae > Petrea > Petrea volubilis. The sequence continues at coordinate 29,223,103 of CM047870.1, forward strand.
ATATATATATATATATATATATATATATATATATATTAATCCAAACGACTCTAAAACATCCAGACACCCTTTAAACCTATATGGCTATTTCACGTACTCATTTCTCGTGCCTTTTCCCCCACCCAATTCATTGTCATCAATGACGAATTCACATATAGTTTAGAAGATACATATACACTTCTTAATTTTAAAATTACCTCATATATATCTTTAAAGTTTAGTGTTATCATATCATTGCTTTGATATATTTTTTATTTTTAGTTAATTATTTGTGTTATTAACATATCATAAATGATAGATGTATCACCTGACCTGGAGTAGTAACCATCGAAATGAAAATAAAAAGACACCCATTGCAGTATCCTTCGTAACACACTAGCAAAATCAACATCATAATTATTTTAGTCAATTTCATTTGATGTATTTCAACGTTGCACCAAAGTCAAGTTTCAATATAAAAGAGGAAAGAGGATAGAAAACATAAAGTATTGGCCAAAAATGCGTAGTGGATGGCCACAACCCTTAAATTTGCTTAAAGTTTCAATAAATGAGGAAAAGAATAAATGATGAAGTTGGCCAAAAATGCCAAAGTGGAGGGCCACAACCCTTATATTGCTTTCATTGCTAGGATTTTATTGAAACTTTTAATCTCCTTTTCCTTTTTTATTTTCTTTTTAACTTCGAAAGACATGGACATGGTTCAATTCTGCATGTCATAGAGAAAAGATGGATCAATGAATTGCTTCCAATGTGGAAAAGAAAATTTTCCTTATACGAAACAAAATTCGAAATAAATTATCAAAATAGGAAGCACATAACAATTTTTTAAGATGCCACTGGTGCCCGGCTAGGCCTGTCAATGGGTAGGGTAAAACCCTACCCTTACCCATTTTTTTATACCCATACCCTACCCATACCCTAAAAATTTAAAATTTATCCATACCCTACCCTAACCCATATTCCTATAAATAAATGGGTTAGGGTAGGGTCTTATCCGTTTCTACCCATTGGGTAATGATACCCAATGGGTATTCACACACTACACGCATTATTACCCAATGGGTATTCACACACCACACATATTTTTCACACACACACACACACACACAAACACACATATTGCACACATATTTTTCCGACACACACACACTGCGCACATATTTTTCACACACACACACACACACTGCGCACATATTTTTCACACACACACACAAACACACATATTGCACACACACTACACACACATATTTTTCACACATGCTAAACGCAAGCATTTTTCACGCACACATTGTGTTTTAACATACACACACTGCACACAATTTTCACACACACACACTCACACTGTGTGTTTTCACAGACACACTCACACTGTGTGTTTTCATACACACACACACACATACGCACACACACAGTTTCATACACACACACTGCACACACACAGTTTCATACACACACACTGCGCACACACACACACACACTGTGTGTGAATTTTTTCACACACACACAGTGTGTGTGTGAAAAAATTCACACACAGTGTGTGTGTGTGTGTTGAAAAATTCACACAGTGTGTGTGTGTGTGTGCAGTGTGTGTGTGCAGTGTGGGTGTGTGTGTGTGTGCAGTATGTGTTTTTTCACACACACACTGTGTGTGTGCAGTGTGTGTAGTGTGTGTGTGTGTGCACAGTGTGTGAAAAAATATGTGTGCAGTGTGTGTGCAGTGTGAAAAAATATGTGTAGTGCGTGTGTGTGTGCATGAAAACTATGTGTGAGCTAAAAAAAAACACAATATCAAAAAAATGCAAAAAAAAAAAATATATATGATCGGGTAGGGTTCATACCCTACCCTAAAAATAGGGTAGACCCAATACGCATACCCAATGGGTAAATATTTAAATCGGGTAGGGTAAGGTATAGGGTATATCTAATCGGATATTTTTAGGGTTATGGTCAGGGTAGGGCCTACGCCCGGCTATTTTGGGTTCGAATTCTATTTTCGTTCACCTTTCTCTCTTGGCTAATTGTGTGTTTATGTTGATATGAATACAAAACTCGACCACTACAATGAACTTAAATCTTTTTTGTGGAATATCTATACTGCACTAGTTCATTAAAAGAAATGCATTTGGCTGAGAACCCTTTTGATTTTTTATTTGGTGTATGTAATTTTAAACTTCATAAAATACCTTTACTAGAATAACTGCAAGTACAAACTTTTTAGTTATTATTCTCTTTCTCATTTCTCATTTCTCTAACATATTTTTAAATTTTCTTTTCTATTCTCTTTCCTCTCTTATCTCTCACACCCATTTTTCTAGAATTTTCTTTTTTACGTATTTTTTTAATCATAAAATTTAATCTTAATTTAATTTTAATTTTTCACTTATCATAAATTTATTCAATAAATTAAACATAGTTGAAAAGATAATATAAATAATAAAAATAGTTAATATAGTGACACATATTTATACATATTCAATAAAAAAAATTCATTTTAAAATTAATTATTTTATTAGATTACAATTTATTTTTATTTTGGACACACATTAAGTGTGTCTGATATACTAGTCTAATTTTTTTTTAACCCTTATAGAAGTATTAAATTTCAAGATAGTTTATTCTCTTCATCTATATGTCTCTTCTTCCACGCCTCGTTCTCTTTTTATATTTTTCCAACCTACTCTGTTTTTAGTGTTTTTAGTTTTTTCTTTAGATATACAGTCTTATTTAATAAATTGAAACAATTATATATATATATATATATATAAATATATTTAAATAATTTACAGCAAGTATAATATAATTATAAGTTATATGATACTTTTAATTTCATTTATATTTCAGAAGGTTGAGACGTAATTTGTCAGAAAAATTATTCCAAATGATATCTCCATCAAAGATTACCAAAAAAGTTGCTCTTTTCTCAAAACCCTTTTTCACATTGTTATTATTTATTCCTAAACATAGAGGCCCTTTTATTTCTCGTCAATTTCAATTTCAAATTTCCCCACCATTCAGATCTATCCATTCGTCGTCTTCCTCACTTCCACACACACACACACTCTCTGCAAATGCCTCCAACTGAAACCGACTCCGATCTCAGAGTATAATATCTCTCATCCACTCTCTTCTTTTCAATTCAATTCAATTCGAACATTTTTAGCTACTACATTTTCATTTCAACTTCTGTGTTCCTGTGTGTGTTCTTTTTTGCAGAGATCATCAATTAATCCAACTACTCCAGGAATGAGGTAAGATAATAAGTGTGTTCAGTGTTGTGGGTTTTATGTAATTTATGTTGTATTGTACAATGTGGTGAAGAATAAGGAGAAAAAAGAATTTGGGCTTTTCATTTTTTTCTTTCTTGTTGTTCAGTGAATATGCGTTTGCGGATCTCAATAACTTGGAGCACTGTGCAAAGTATTTGAACAATACCCTCGTCACCTTTGGCTTCCCTGCTTCGCTCGATCTCTTTTCCAATGATCCCGTGAGTTTCATAGTTCTCTTTTGGGGGTGAAATTTTCTTTTTTAGCAGTTTTAGTTTGTATATTTGCGCCACTAGGTGTTTGATGCGGATGAAAAACAATGGAAATAGGTTTCAGTGGCGAGGACTTGCAATTGCATATATGCTTTGTTGCAGCAGAGACAGAGGGATGTTGAGTTCAGGGAGTCGGCCAACGAGCAGAGGCAACGGTACCGCTCTTTTTATGAAGCATAATGATTGTTGTATCTATTATCATTTCCACTATTATGACTTACTATTTTGCTGTGTTTGTAGTTTTATGGGTTTATGTATGGTATATGTGTTGCAGACATGGTACTTTGTTTGTGATGTGATTTTGAGATGATTAGCTTGAAGCTTGGTTTTGCTTGTAGATTTTGTCGAATGGGACTTCAGATGAAAAGATTAATTAGCTTTTGCACTTGCAACTCGACTAGAGTTGTAGTCAAGCTATAAAGCTGCTTTTGAATCATGCTAAACTTGCTTCTGATATGGAGTAAACTCATTGACTGGTGTAGTAGTTAGTATAGACGAGTGTGCTATTGAATTCCTATATTGATCCCTTTAAAATAAAAACTCGGTTATCATTTTATAGTTTTGTTTGTATTGGGAAGGGTAGAACAAAATGGTTTTGGTCCATGGTCCATGGTCCGAGGCTGTTGCTTAAACACGCCAATTTTCAGCAGGGGATCCAATATGTTTCATTTTCTCAGTTCATTATTCTTTAGCAAGGTGATTTGATGTTGAAATAAGATGATAATGTACCTCACTCAATTTGGAGATGATACAATTTATGTGACATACAGAACTGAACATGAGATTTTCACCTCATACGTCTCCTCGTTCAATTCTTTTGAATTCATTGGATCCTTTTCCTCACTTGAGAATCCCTTCCCTTCTTCCACTCTGTCCCAAAGAGTAACTGGGACCATCAGCAAAGTGTTAAAACGAGAGCTAAAGCACCAAATGATGTGTAAAATCATGTGGTGTATTTCAATGGAAAACTGTTGCCTAGTAGACATAAAACATTTTTCCATACTTGGTGACTTTTTCACAACTTGTGTGAGAAGATGACTTACATGCGCTTATTGTTTGTAAAGACTCTTGTCAGACATTTCAAGATTGGAAGCGAAAGTTGAGAGGCTGGAAGCACAGTTATCCGGGAAAGATAGAGAGATAGCTACAATGACTAGAACGGTTTGTCCGAGTATCCATGTCCAATTAAGATGTACTGAACAATAGAATTTTCTCTCACTTCTTTCACAAAATCCATGAATAGGAAGCCAAAGCTACAGCGGCTTTCAAGGCCCAAATTGATAAGTTGCAGCAGGAGCGAGATGAATTCCAGAAGATGGTTCTGGGTAATCAGGTTTACACATTTTCCTCGTTTCTCTTGTCATACCACGCTACTACCATATTGTTAATTCTAACACTCTACTTTATAAACAGCAAGTGAGAACTCAGCAGATTCATGAGATGAAGAAGAAAGAAAAAGACTATATAAAGTTACAGGTGTGATATTTTTGTGCACCTTATTACTCTCTTAAAGGAAATATAAAGCTCGAAGATTGCATGAATCACATGGAGAGATTATGAACAAGCATATCTAGATAATTGACATGCCATTTCGCGCAGGAGCGGCTTAATCAAGTATTGATGGAGAAAAAGAAGGAATCTAGATCTGGCATGGAAATTATGAATTTACTACAGGTAAGCATGTTACTAGTATCTCCTATTACAGTACAATTTATTTTTCTTACGTGTCTCTATTGTGCCTATAGAAAGAAGGCCGGCAGCGTGGGACATGGAATGGGAAGAAGGCTGACAATGACTTCTATAAAAAGATTGTAAGTAAAGTGTCCGACTCATTTAAGTTTTCTTGGCATTTGCAGCTGCTCTCATATTCTCATTATTGTATGTGCTTTTAGGTGGATGCCTATGAAGCCAAAAATCAAGAATTGGTGGCAGAGAATGCTGATTTGAGGGCATTACTACGTTCGATGCAGGTTACTCATTTTGCTTCTGAAACATAAGCATCATAATTAATTTGCAACCCTTTTTAGGCAGAAAGGGCTCTATTTGACTTCTGAACATTTGTTTGTATGAGGCTATAGTCCATTTTAGTCAAAGAGGGCTCTTCATAATTTATCAATGTGATTTTCCATTGGATGGATGTAATAATTAACATGCAAATCTTCTTTCTTGCTCTTTTAACATGTTATGCTTGTGTTGCTACGATTACATGGTGGTTTTGAGCACTGCCATTTGAAGTGTGTTTATCATGGGCTCATTTCATTCTTTGGCGAGTCATTTGTGGCATATGTGGCAGGATTACATGATTTCTCAATCACTTTATTGGACTACTTCACAACTGGCATTGATAAGAAGTTTTTACTTTCGTAAAATGTATTTTCTGAACCAATATTGCTCTAGGTTGATATGCGAGAATTCTTGAATGCGCCAAATGGGAAGCGATCTTCTCCTGTAAAAAATGGACAAGATGTGGACCTGTCACAGTCCCCTTTGGGTGGGAGGACGGTATGTCAGAATGTTGGAAACATGATATAAGCATTTACTTGAAGGCTAAACCTCCATATGGTAGCCTAACATTTATGTTATAATTTATAGGACATGTTCGATCTTCCTCTTCACATGGCTAGAGATCAAATCGAAGAAAGTCTCCGAACAAAGGTGACTTCGATAAAGGTGTGAGTTAATCTCGATGTATATGCTGAGAGAATCTATTCAATGTACATGAAAAGAGTGACATTTATATATATATATATATATATATATATATATATATTTTTGAATATTCTGCTATTTCAAATATGAAGGAGCGCATGGTTCAGCTTCAAGATGCACAGAAAAGTGCAGAAGTCACTTCTGAGGTGACAGAGAGAGAACTTGAGCTGGAAGCTCAGCTTGTTGAGGCAAGGAGCATAATTCAAGAGCAGGTACCAAATACTGTTCTCAGCATGCAACTCGAATATTTTCTGTTGTTTTTACTAGGTAGGACAATTTCATTGCCCATAGCATGGTCCATTTATATAATGAACCAGTGGAGTTTCATTTCCCTTGAAGTCTTACTAATCAATTATTTCTTCTTTCTTAATTTGTTCATTTTTAAAAAAAAAAAAAAAAAAGTTTATGCTGTTAAATCATAAATGTTCACCTCACTACTTTGGACTCTGGAATATTTCCTTATTTTTTGGACATGCCTGCATTTCTGTCACATATCGTGGTTAAAATTTTTGACTCTTCAGTTGGTTGCTAATGTCATGTTGCTGCCACGTTTCACATAAAGTTTCTTCCACATAATTTCATTCAATTTTCCAAATCTTCAAAATAGAAATATTTTGTGGCTGGATAGCATGTGGCATTCAATTTATCATCACTCTTGGTTGTTCCTCTCTCTCTCTGTGTCTCTCTGTCTCTCTGTGGCACGTTGGCTTAGAATCAATGTCTTTTAATGCAGGCATCTATAATGTCTAAACATCTTGCCAAGTCTGAGAGGCCAAGGTACATACCTGACAAATCTATTCCCTGAAACAGCAAAGCCCCCTCATGGGCACAACACTGGCACACACACAAACACAGATATTTACAATGAGATGGGGATAGGGAAAGAAGTAAAAAAGACCATGAAAGAAAAACTTAAGAATGAAATTTGTGAATTCCACACACACACACACAGAGATAAATATGTACAATGAGATGGGGATGGGGTAGAAGTATAAAAGACCATGAAAGAAATACTGAAGAATGAAATTTTATGCAGGAGATTAAGTGGCCATCTGCATTCGGACAGGGACTCAATATTGTCATCACCACCAGAGGTACTACCATCGATCTACTTTTCAACTTTTGTTCCTTGAGAAGAGGGGAAAAAGAGAAAGAAAAAGAAAAATCAACTACTTTTACTGTTTACATATTTGAAAGGAAAGCGTTCTATATTCAAGTATTTGATTGTGTTCTGATCCTTATCTTTGGCATACATTAAAATCTTTTGTGCCTATTTACCAGACTTTTAGTGCTCTTCGGTGGCAAATGTGCACAAAAATGTTGTCTTGATGGCAAGAATACTTTCATTGTTACTCAGAGATTACTTTTTCTGCAGGGGCTGTGAATCACCAAATTCGTGTAGCTGTACTTGAATATTCGGTTTTGGTAGTATAATCTCGGTCATTTTTGCTGTGACAAGCTTCACACTGATAATTATGCTGACACGGTGACACCATTTATTCAGTATTCGGAAGACTATAACCTGTAACGCCAGCTGTTGTTTTATTTGTTTTGTAGCTTAGCTGCCTTTCTGTGGCATTATTGTGCATATGTAATTGCTCTGTGCTAACTTATTTCGAACTTTTAGAGATAGATTCTGAAGAAGAAAATTGTTCTGTCAAATTCTAATCTCATTATGCTTTTCTGTAGCATAACTTATGTTCACGACATGTTCCGTTGCCAGTTCTTTTAAATTTTCATTTTTCGCGAAGTTTTTGTACCAGTGACTCGGTTTCTGTAGATTGTTTAAAAAAAACACACATACTATCTACACATGTACACTGTTAGAATTCAAACTCTAACATTGTTTTAAATGCAGGATAAATGTCCATTAAGCTAAAGGATCCAAATAGATTGTTCTGCTATTAAAATATCATAAATTTCGTAAATGATGTCAACAAGTACCAAAGGAAGTCATAAATTAATTCTACTAGCATCAGTTTTCCCATTTAGCAATACATCTCCCCTAGTAATACTAATAGTTGGGTGTATTTGTTGAACATCTGTCTATGATAAAGGTATTAAAATGTAATTTTGAAAATTTGAGGGCATCTACCTGTAATTATGTTAAACGTCAAAGAAGCAACAATTTTAACCTTTTAACAATATCGGATTGAATGCTGCTTTGCTCGTCTTAAACTATATCCAATGTTTTAAAACCCGGACCGGTCATCGAACCGGAAAATCAACCGGGTCAAGGGTCACTGGTTCAACCGTTGGTCGAACCGTGGTCGAACCGGTGACGTTATAATTATATAATAAATAATAATTAATATATAAAATATGTTAACATAAAAAAAATAAGTCCACATAATGAAAATCTTCAAGTAAAATATGAATTAAAATATTTTCAAATAAAAATATATGCACTTAATTTTCTAAATTAAATTTGAAGAGAAAGAAAACATAATTAATAAAATATATGTGAAAGAGGAAGTCATGTGTAATTTTCACTATCAATAAAATTTGAAGTACAAACTACTCATTTTTAAGAAAACATATCATTTTCTTTTATTTATTGCAAATCAATATGTAACTCTTCAATAAAGAGTAAAAAAAAAAATTAAGAATTTAAGGTTTCAATTAATTTAATTTATACACACATAATAATTAAATTATCGCTTGAGTGTTGTTTTAGTGGCATATTTTTTCCTTTTTCATGTGAGAGGTCATAGATTCAATCCTAATTTTTTAAAATTTATTTGTATTTTCAAAAAATTTAAGAACCGGCCGGTTTGCATGACCCGGTACCGGGTCAACCGGTTCACCGGTTCAACCGGCGGTTTTCACCGGTTTAGCAAAAGTAGAGCGGTTTTTGCACTCTACCGGTTTTGTGGGTTGAACCGAGCCGTTTTAAGGGCCGGGTGACGGTTCAACCGGTTCGACCGGCCGGTCCGGGTTGGGTTTGAAAACATTGACTATATCACGGGAGTTATTTTGCCTTTTCAACCCTTAAAATAGGCACTCATAAATGTTATGTATTGAGGGTGTAATTTTTTTCAACCTAGGAGAATTTATCTATAATTACGTTAAAGCTCTAAGAACTACTTTGTAGTTTGTAATTATCCCTAGAACTTATATATTCACGTTTCGCTGCCTAACTTATCCTTAGTCCCAAATAAGATACATCTAGGTTGCTAGTGTATATTTGGACCAAGTTTGATAACAATATAAATTGTGCATGATAATAAAATTATTGGTTACATATGTTATAAATTTTTTATGAATCCATTACATTATTCTGTTTGGTGATAAGTACTATTTCATATGACGAGTAAATTGCGAAAAGCCCTTTAATTTGAACTGCATTATATAAATTTAAGGGTAATACAATAAATTACAACCCCTAATAGCTCAACCTAAATTAATTGAATTATGGATGGAATATGCTATTCCATAAATTGATAGATAAAAAATTGGACCATAGCCTTATGAAGGGTAAAAAAAAAAAAAGTTTTGACAAACATAATTATGATTTGATCTTTCCCATCGATCATTAGCACAAATGAGAATCACAGTGTACAATCTTGATTTATTATTATTATTATTATTTTAGTTTTATCCACCCGGTTCCGGCTTATTGGCCGATTAATCCGGATCGAGTACTGCAAAGGCTTATTACGGGGGTGATCCCCCCAATCTAGTTGCTCCATTCACAATACCAAGGTTCGAACCCTTGACCTTGCTTAAGGGATCTAATCTTGATTTATTATTATTATTATTATTATTTTGGTGCAAATTCTGTTTTTATGCTTTCACATCACTGCCCAATTTCTTTGTTAAAAAATCGCCCACCGTAATCACACACAATCACAATATTATCGAGAAATGACGAAAAGCAACCTAACATTTAGGACGAATTACACTGACCATCCCTGAGATTAAGTTAATTAACAAAAAATTTCCTATTTTTTCAAAATGATCAAAAACCCTATAAGGTTATACCCATATTACAAACTTATTTCAATTTTTGAAAATAGCCCTTCCCTTTTTTGGGATGATTTACACTAACCATCCCTGAGATTATACTAATTTACGAGAAACTTTATGTGGTTTCAAAAATTATCAAAAATCCCCTAAAATTATACCATTATTACAATTAGCACCTATTTAGGTTGACTTATCAATAATATTAAATATTTTTTCCCTCTGTAATATTGTTATCATAAAAGTTTCATGTAATAGATTCAAAAAAAAATGTGATTATTTATTCAAATAAATATTCTGAATTTAATGTATTAAAAGTATCTACCAACACATCAAGTATGACATATTATTGCTATTACGAAGTAAATTTTAAGAGAAATGAGTTTGAGTCCTCAAGCCAAATAAAATTTTCAAGTGCATTATTTAATTTCAATTTTTTATTTCAATCAATGTTTATATTTCTTATTTCACATTATGGATATATACGACGTATATAATTATATTTTTCTCAAATATAAATTTAGTACATATTACGTATATTTAGTATAAACTCATAACATTAAATTCGAAATATTTATTTGAATAAGTAATCACATGTTTTTTTTAAATCTATTACATGAAATTTTATGATAACAATATTACAGAGGAAAAAAAAAAGAATTAATATTTTTGATAAGTCAACCTAAGTAGGTGCTAGTTGTAATATTGGTATAACTTCAGGGGATTTTTGATAATTTTTGAAACCACAGGGGGTTTCTCGTAAATTAGCCTAATCTCAGGGGTGGTCAGTGTAAATCACCCAAAAAAGGGGAAAGGGTATTTTCAAAAATTGAAATAAATTTGTAATATATGTATAACCTCAGGGGGTTTTTGATAATTTTTGAAAAAATAAGAAGTTCTTCGTAAATTAGTCTAACATCAGGGGTGGTTAGTGTAATTCGCCCTAAGATTTAACATGATTCGGCCACAAATGCATACATCAACGGGCAAGATAATTTACGTTCACAAGCAAGATACTTAGATAGGAAAAAAAGTTCCACTACAATGAAAAAACATTTACAATTTGATAAATGTTCCGTCTACCAAATTCCTAAATATTTCCAATTAATGTAAACACCCCGGTGTGATGAAAACATGGGCTGAAAATACGACACCAACTCAATAGGCCTATCGGCCTAGGCTCAGCTACCCACAAACAGCCCCCAGAAAAAATTTATTGAATCGCATTGCTTGTTGTTTGAATTGCGTCACCATCCGAATCACCAAAATTCAAGTCATATCAACATTGTTGAAAACCTATATCAGATTTTTTAGAAATTTTATCAAAGAACTTTAGAGATCAATGTAATATATATTTAGAAATAAGTAATCAAATGCAAGCTTTTCCCTCAAACGAAACCTAGTATAGGGGTAATCATTGAAGCAGCACGCAAAGAAGACTTAACAAGAAGTCTGAAATTTTTGGTTAAGGTTGACCACTAATTATCAAGATATAGCATGTTAGCATATCTATTCTAAGGCAAAAATACTATTGGAAGTCAACCCCTATATCGCCTAAATGAGTCACAAATTCAATGAACTAACCAGTAATGTAATAAATTTGATGAATTGCACGAGTTCCTTTGCTTTTAATACACATAAAAAGTTGAAGTCAACCAAGAGAAAACTAGTAAACCAGTAAAGAGTTATTGACCATTCGGATTCACCAATAATAGTTGGATTGGCAAATCCTACTCATCACATTTACAAGTGTTTTGCAAGTTTTTGTTTTTGCCCTAGGAGTGAGAAATTGAATCAATCCCAACGCGTTATTATTAAAGTTTAATTTGAAATTCTTATTGAATTTGAATTTTTTTGGAGTTTAATTTAATTATTAAATGAGTCAAGGTTTAAAAAGTCACGATGAATCAAATTCAGTTTCTTTTATTTATATATGTGTGTGTGTGTGTGTGTGTGTGTGTTAAATGAGTTGAGCTTTACACGAATCATGATCAGATCTATTTCGAATTTTATTGAATTGAAAATGATGTATAAATTTAGTTTATCATGTTTAATGAATCAAATTCCGACATTTTTTTTTCTTTTTATGATTAATTTTAAATTTAATATTGAATAGCTTTTAACTCTTATCGAATTGAATACTTTTTTGAGTTTGATTTGGTTATTAAATGCACCGTGTTTTGAACGAGTCACAATTAGTTTCATTTCAAATTTTATTGAACTAGAAATTATACATAGAATTGGTTTTTCATGGTTAATGAATCAAATTTGGATGATCTCGTTTACCATTAATTTTAAATTCAACATTGAATAGCTTGTTAACTTTTATCACATTTGAATTTTTTTCGAATTTGATTTGATTATTAAATGAGACCAACTTTCAACGAGTAATAAGCAGATTGATTTCAAATTTTATTATGTTTGGTGAATCAAATTCAGACATTTTTTTTTTCTTTTTACGATTAATTTTAATATGCACCCAATGGTGGAAACAAAATAAAAATGTTTTGATTGATATAGGAAGTTTGGTGGTGCCTTAAGGACTAGGCCATTGCACATGAAATATGTCACCAAGACCTTAACGTAACCTTCAAAGCAAAGCTGGTCTCTTTGCTTCCCCATATCAAATAACTACATCACTCCAAAGATACTATTATAGTAACACATTTAATTAGCCAACAAAATTTCAAATAAAAATTTAAAAAACCCACTAAATCACAGCCTAAATATCCTCTCCAAAAATCCCATAATCATGTGCCCTGATTCTCATCTTTCGCCTTCAGACCAGGAAACCACATTTCCTTATATAAATGGCCACTATATATATATATGCACCTCTTAAGTATACATTCAAGAATATCAAAACTTTGTAACAAACACATGATCATGGAGTTCAAAAATGATACAAACAAGCCTATTTCTCTTCTTCAAGGTGATGGATTTTGCATTAATAAGATTCTTGCAAGGGAGTCTTTGGTAGGCCAATCATCGCGTATTTTTTATCGCGCAGCAGAAGGGGTGCCCTTCAAATGGGAAATGCAGCCGGGGACGCCTAAAAATCCACAAGAAGAAGAGATAGTACTGCCGCTTAGCCCATCTCCATTGATGCAGAGCTTGGGGCTGCCTCTACCTAATGTGGATCATGATGATGTTGACGATGATCATAATGTGACATCCTTCAAAACATTGAAAATTTGGAGTTTGAGGAGGATGGTCAAGAAAGTGGAGTCAATAGGTATTAGAAGAAGTAAACAGCAAGAGAGTTCGAGTTTTGGTGATTTTAAGGATTCGAGCTTTTCTTCGGATTCTGATTTGTTTTCATCCTTCTCATCAAACGGCCGGTTTGTGGATACTTCGGCCGGGCTTGATGGTCCGTTTTGTTGCAGCCCATGGAACATCCCTGCTATACTGGTTTGTGGTGCAAGACGAGTTTAGTGTGTGTGTGTGTGTGTGTGTGTGTTGTTGTATTTTATGTGCATGATCTTTGATTTTTAGTTACTAAATCATATATCACATATTTCTTATCCTTGTCTTTTTTCCATTAATGTATATCATGATCAGAAAGGGTAGGTGTGTTTGTAATTTGTAAAGATGCTTGCTTGCATTGGATCATGTATTCTGGGCAATGTACTTTTCTATAACAACATATAAAAGGGAGAATTAGAGTTGGCGTATATTCACTTAGACCTTCTGTGGTTTGTATTATTATGAAAACCAACCCTTTCGTCAACTTTTGTCTTCCAGTTAGGCCCCTCATAAGGTTTGCATAATTACCAAAACCGCCCTATCATCAACTTTCATCTTACAGTTAGACCCCCTAAAAATCCACTGCAGGGGTGTTTACGTAATTGTGCAGATCTCGCGGGGTGAAGGTGTAATTATCTTTTGTCTTCTTCTTATATTGTTTTGTCCCTGTAATTATGAAACAGGATGAAGGGAACACAAAGATATACTATTGCATCCAGCACAGGACAGCATTTTCAATAGAGAAAGATGGTTCATTCCTTAGTCGAATTCTTTCAAGAGAATCTTCTTCAGACCAGTTCTCTGGTCCTTTACAAGCAACCGCAACAATCCCCTTCACTTGGGAAGAACAGCCTGGCACACCAAAAACCCCACCGGAAGACGAGCTCGTCCTGCCTCCCAGCCCTCCACCAGCAGCGCAAAGCCTCGCTCTGCCCCGGTCAAGGCAGCACGTCCCCAGAGAAAAGTCGCGGACAAGGTGGGCAAGGTTTTGGACGAGGCTTAGTAACAAAAAGAACGATGATGGCAAAGCGCAACGAGAAGTCAGCTTCAGACATCGTGATGATGAACGTCTTGATGCTTCTTTTAGGGAATCGGTGTCGTCTGTTGCTCCGCTGTCGAAAGGTGGTAGGAGGGTGTTGACAATCAAGAGGAGTTTGAAGGGTTGTCATAATTTAGGTTCATGTGGTCCTTGGAGTGGAAGAGAGATTCTTGTTTTTGTTAGGAGAAAATTGAAGTCTTTTACATCTTAGTCCTGTTTGCATTGGCGTTTCTTCTTTTTTCAGTTCAGACTAGTGATGGTTGTTTGTGTAATTATGTTATGGAAAGTAAATGCAATGATTAGATCCTTCGAACCTTTATATTATACTCTTCACACCTCTAAAAATGAAGTACATGTTCATTAGATCAAAACTCCAGACCTACTGGTGTCTTATTTGTCTTTTGTATTTCAAGAAATATGGCTTCTTTTACAAGAAGATTTAATATTGTTTATGCTCAAAGAAACTCCGGGTACAAAACTTCTCTCAAATTTATTGCTTTTTCTTTTTTGTTTTTGGATGTTTTAGGATAGGGGAAGTATTGTATATTTGGATTAGTTTTCTAGGATTTTGACGGTTTGACCTAACATGTTTAAAGATTTTGTTGGGATTGTATAATTGCGAA
Organism: Petrea volubilis; assembly: GCA_026212405.1. Lineage (NCBI taxonomy): Eukaryota > Viridiplantae > Streptophyta > Magnoliopsida > Lamiales > Verbenaceae > Petrea > Petrea volubilis. The sequence continues at coordinate 29,238,221 of CM047870.1, forward strand.
TCTTGTTTGATAACATTGAGGATTGGTATATATGTTCTTAAGTTTTTTCAATGAAATGCAAATTAGAGGCTGATATGTTGAACCAACATTTGTCTGGTGAAAAAGAATTCTGGTAATTATAGCAATGTACAATTATATATAATACAAGTTCAGATCCTCTGCTACAAATCCGTACTCCATCTGCTCCTCCACTCATCAATGCACGTCATGTATATTGGTGGGCGGTTGAGATAAGGAAAGAGAATTTTCAAAAAAATTCCATATCATAAGTTTTTCTCTTTTCTTATCTCAACCTCCCACCAATACACGTGGCAAGCATTGATGAGTGGAGGAGAAGATATAGCATTATTTTGTAGCAGAGGATTCGGACTGTATATAATACAAGCAATTTTGACACATGTAATATGTACGCATAGTGAAAAATAACATATGATTGGATCACGTACTTAAAATTTAGTTGTATCTAATAAATATTTATAATATATTTACTAAATTAATAATAAGTAAAACGTAAATAATTAAACATTAATGACGGTAAAAATTGCAGCATTTCAACGGGAGATTTTGATAATGTTCGAGGATGGTGGTGAATTTGGAGATTTTAGCGCCGGAAGGGACGGTGGGTGTGGGGGGTTTATCGAGGCGATGAGCATTAACATGGTGGTTGTGTGGCTTAATGGTGAAGATGCTCCGGAATCCGAATCTAAAATTGAAAACATAAATAAAAATGGAAAATAGAATAAAAATAAATATGATTATGAAAAATGATAATGTGTGTGTGTAATAGAATCGATCCGCGTACCTCTCTCATCCAGAATTGGGACTCAACTATTTGAGCTACACCCTCATTACAAGCATCAGTTCGATTTACTTTGATTTTACCATTTTACCTGACGAACACAAAAATAAAAAAGATAATCAGATGGAAGCCACTCATATCAGAGCCAGGTTTCGAATCTGGGAACTGTGGGTTATGGGCCCACCACGCTTCCGCTGCGCCACTCTGATTTTGTTGTCTTTGATACCAAACTATTTTCTATTTATTAAATCAACTTAGCTACATTTGCAATACCCTTTTTTTTTAAAAAAAAAAAACTACATTTGCAATGCTAATCCAGTAAATTATGTCGATTTCAAGTACTGACGAATCAGATTCGTCTATCAAACGTACATTGATTAATCACAAATATTTTCTTATACCAGCTTTTCACTAATTGAGGGTGGGTGTTTAGCTAAATTTATTTGAAATATTTTATAGTTTTCTATATTTTATAAGATGTTTTAGAAGATAATAAGATGTTAGATTTAATTTTAAAAATAAATTATTAAAATGTTCCGATACATAAAATTGTGTGTAGCTTATAAGATATTATTAATGGCGTTGTTGTGATTAATTTGATCAAAAATAGAGGAGTTTGGTTTGATTTTTTAAAAAAAAAATTGGCACCTCTTTACTTTTTTGAAAAGAGCTTCTAAAATCCTAAATATCTTATTTTAGGAACTTATAAGCTTTTTCAGCCTTCCCCTAAAATTTTGCCAAACAATACTCTACCACATTTTATAAACTCTCAAATATCTTATAAAATATTTTGATGAGTTTATAAGTTTTTTATAAGTTTAGCCAAACATCCTCCGAGTCACAAAAATGTCTTAGGTGCGTTAATGAATGTTTGACAACATTGAGACAATATTTTTTAAGTTTTTTCAATGAAATGGAAATTAGAGGCTGATAAGTTGAACCAACATTTCTCTGGCGAAAAGGAATTCGGATAATTATAACTGTGTGCAATATTATATATATATATATATATATATTACAAATATTTCATTTTCACTGTCGGAATTCAACCAAAATTGGAATCACTTATTTGTAAATTGGGAGAATATCATCCATATATGCAAGGACAATTAACAAAAATTACCAAAATTTGAATTATATGTAACGATCGATATAAAAGGTAATTAACCGTAAGGTGGAAATAAATTATAAAGGAACTATTCGTAATTTTTTAATGAAAAAGTCCGACGAAGCCTGGCTCAATTCGGTGAAATTGATGTTCTAAGACTATGAGCTCTTAAGTTTGATTTCCCATTGAAATGTGTGGATTTTATTCCACTTTAACAATTAATTATGATGTAATAATTTGGCATGTATCTTGGATTATGATAATGTAATAGTTTGGTTAGTAATTATACACTAGTTATTGGTGTAATTAAATGAAATATTCTCAAAAAAAAAAGTTGTAATAAAAAAGAATAATGTTGTAGGACGGAGCTGTAATTATTAATATCTTTTTGGGTTCTTAATTGTGCAAATTAAAATGTAAAAGGGCTTTTCGGCCTATTAATTACGACCCCATTGCATTTCGTTTGGATTTGCAGTATGGACATTGTGCATGCTTTAACACACCAAAAAAGTTGAAAAAATATCCAAACATACTAAGAGTAATTGTTATTTACAAACTGATATTGGTAGGGGTATTGACTGAATATAAGAAACTACTTGAATAAAATTATTTGTGTATATAGCAATAAAAGGAAACTTACCAATTTATATGCATCTAAAACTAAAGAAATATATAACACATATTTTTCTTCCCAATTTCACATATTTCAATCACTTTACGTGATTCTTTCCAAACTTATTTTACCACACATTATGTATATCTAACAGTAAAACCCTAGTTTTTTTTTTTTGCCATCCATCTCCTACTTTCTCTCACTATTACAAGCTCCCAAGACCATTTCTCTCAGTAACATCTCATAAGGTACTACTTTAATGGCTTAGTTTCTTTTACTTAAGCATTTTTAGTCGTTCAAAATTGTAATGATTTTTCCATGCTAGACTTTGATAAATTCATGTTTCTAAATTAAATTAATGATCATCGTTACAGTGTGCACGAAAGCTGATCAATCCCACTGATGGACTATGCAAATTTGGTATTAATCTAAAAGCCCTCTAAATTTTCAATTTAATTTAATTTTTATTTCTTATTTGTTGGTCCTCCCTGCAGTGTTGTGTTTTGAAAGTGCACAGTCGTTGTGATGCGTGTAAGAGGCAGACAATGGAAGTGCTAAGTTCCCTTGCTGGTAATTTAAGTATTAAATAGTGGTTTTGTTTTGTTTTTTGTTTTTTTAATTTATAATACTTTAAACTTTCTTGTTACAAAAATTACATGTATGATATATGATAAATTATATACAGGTTAATCATCAACATGGTAGTCTAATGATTAAGTTCTTTTATTCCCATCTTGAATATCCAATTCCGAATCTAAAGACATAAAGTTTTTAAATTATTTGAAGGTATTATGGTCCGACAATGGTCAACTCATAATGTTTGATTTGATGAGAGTAGAACTTAATTCACTAGCGAGTAGTTAGGTTACAGTGACTAAGGACCCATTTGAATAGGTTTAAAAAAATACTTGTTGAGCCCCTTTTATTTAAAGTAGAGGTCCCCCCGCCCCCCCTTTAAAATCAAGTTGTTTTACGTTTAAATGCAATAATTTAGAAGTGTTTTGACATGTACTTTTCTTTAGAAGCTACTTTGTATAGTTTCAAACAAAGTCACATTTTACTTTTTTTTTTGTTTTTTTTGGCTTATGCTTTTTTGAAAAAATAAACTGACCAAAACTTAATTAATTTTATAAAGTGATTTTTTTTTTTCCAAATTGGGCTTGGACCCAGTGAGATTCGGTTGAAAGAACATTCCATGGTAATATTCCCATAGTCGTGGAAAACAGATTGAGCCTTCCGACCTGACTTTTTATTTATAAAAATAAACTAAAAAAATCATATACACATTTTAACAAACTTTCACAAATTTTTGCTAGGTGTCTACGATGTCACGATTGATGCAGAAGCAAAAACAGCCAAGATCATGGGTCAAGTTGATCCTACTTATTGCATCAAAGCTCTAGCAAGATGTGGGGTACATGCTGAGCTGCTATGGGCAAATCTCAGCCATCCAAGAATGAACAAAACTCCATATGATCAAGAATATAACAATCCATTTAATTACAACAATAACTACAACGCCATAGAAGAACCCTATAATGGCCACCGGAGATCATTGCCGGAGGGCATGTACCACAGCTATCGGACGAGGAATCATCTGCCGGAATATTCTTACAACAGGGATTATAACTACTATGACAGGGCTAGGCATGACCCTTTTTATCAACCTCGTATTGATTATGGTGTTAATCCATATGTTGATGAGTCTATGAATTTTTGTAGAATAATGTGATAGTGTCTTTTTGGGGTCCTAGTTACTGTATTTTGGATTAATTACTGAATCACGTTATATATTTAATGGTTATGATCATTTCTTTTACATGTTAGTGGTTATGCTATCTTTTCTCCCCCCCCCCCCCCCCCCCCCCACAACATCTTGTGCTATCGCATATTAATTAAGTCTGAGGAAGATTTTTTTGATAATACGCAATTACGCACACAAGCAACCCCACATATGTATATAGTTAAGATTCGAACCCTAACAACAAACTCTCCACATTTCTAAAGGGGTGGGTATATGTCCATTAGGCTATAAGGCCAAAGACAAGTTTGAGGAATATGATGGATAGTTACTTCAATGAAAATTTTTGGGAAAATTTAATTTTTAGGATACTATGTTGCACAAATTTGACATTTAGGACTCTAACTTTTTCAATTTCAATTTTAAGACATGAATTTAAATATTTTTGAAACATTTAGGACTTGATGCCTCGAATTGCCAATCATTTTTTGTTAGTTTCTTTACTAATCATTGTTTGGCAAATCAATAATTAGTTTGAATAATAGTGAAACTTTATTAATATTTTTTTGTTTTATAAAATTTCAAACTATTATAGGAAATATATTATCTAAATTATTTCTTCTATTCCAGTATGTAAGTTCTATATTTTAAATGTTCCTTATGACTACAATGAGCAATTTAAATTGATAAGTAATGAAAATATTTATTTAAATTTCATATTCAACATATTTTATATTTTTTATATATAAAATTTCATAAGATTAAAAAATTTCACTTAATTTATGGCAAGTAATTTAAAATAATTAAGTAATACTGGTAATGAACTTGTGATTTAACTTTAAATGGTTAAATAATACACTTTTTCCATAATTCAAAACTATACTAAATGACTAATTAATTAATAATAAATATGTCTAATTTATTGACACATATGAAAAATGAATATGTTGCTGACACTTGTCATAAATTTAGACTGATTATTCCGTTATATATAATAGAAAATATAGATATAATTTCTCCAAATATTTTGAATGTTCTTTATAATTATGGTGAGTAATTTAAATTGATAATTGATGAAAATATTTATTTAAATGTCAAATTCAATTATATTTTATATTTTTGAAAATAAAATTTTATAAGATTTAAACATTTCACTTAATTTATAGTAAGTAATTTAAAATAGTTGTGTAATTCTAGTAATGGCCTTGCGATTTCACCTTAAATGGTTAAATATTATACTCTTTCCATAATTCAAAGTTGTACTAAATGACTAATTAATTAAAAGTATATATGCCTAATTAATTGACATATAGAAAAAATGAATATGTTGTTGACACTTGTCGTGAAACTATGCTAACACTTGTCAAGAATTTAGATTGACTATTTCATTATATATAATAGTGAAACTTTATTAATTTTTTTTTTTGGTTTTATAAAATTTCAAATTATTTTAAGGAAATATATTATCTAATTTATTTCTTCCATTCGAGTATGTAAGTTCTCTAGATATTTTAATTGTTCTTTATGACTATGATGAGTAATTTAAATTGATAAGTAATGAAAATATTTATTTAAATTTCAAATTTCAAATATGTTTTATATTTTTGAAATATAAAATTTAATAAGATTCAAAATTTTCACTTAATTTATAGCAACTAATTTAAAATAGTTAAGTAATATTGATAATGAATTTGTGATTCAACCTTAAATGGTTAAATAAAGCAACTCTTTCCATTATTTAAAACTATACTAAATGACTAATTAATTAATAATAAGTATGTCTAATTAATTGACATATAGGAAAATTGAACATGTTGCTAACACTTGTTGTGAAACTACACGACACTTATCATAAATTTAGACTGACTATTCCATTATATATAATAGAAAATATAGATATAAGTTTTCTAGATATTTTGAATGTTCTTTATAACTATGACGAATAATTTAAATTGATAAGTAATGAAAATATTTATTTAAATTTTAAATTCAATTATATTTTATATTTTTGAAATAATAAAATTTCATAAGATTTAAACATTTCACTTAATTTACAACAAGTAATTTAAAATAGTTTTGTAATACTAGTAATGAGCTTGCGATTTCACCTTGGTTGAATAATATACTCTTTCAATAAGTCAAAATTGGACTAAATGACTAATTAATTAATAATCAGTATGTCCATATAACTGACTTTGAGAAAAAAAAATGAATATGTTGTTGATACTTGTCGTGGAACTACGCCAACACTTGTTATAAATTTTAGAATGACTATTTCGTTATATATAATAGTGAAACTTTATTAATATTTTTTTTTTGCTTTATAAAATTTCAAATTATTATATGAAATATAATATCTAATTTATTTATTCTATTAGAGTAAGTAATTAAGTTCTCTAGATATTTTAAATATTCTTTATGGCTATGATAAGTTATTTTAATTGATAAGTATTGAAAATATTTATTTAAATTTCATATTCAAATATATTTTATATTTTTTAAATATAGAATTTCATAAGTTTCAAAAATTTCACTTAATTTAGTGCAAGCAATTTAAAATAATTAAGTAATACTGGTAAAGAGCTTGTGATGCAACCTTAAATGGTTAAATAATACACTATTTTCATAATTCAAAATTATACTAAATGACTAATTAATTGACATATAGGAAAAATGAACATGTGCTGACACTTGTCATGAAACTATGTCGATACTTGTCATAAATTTAGATTGACTATTCAATTATATATAATAGAAAATATAGATATAAGTTCTCTAGATGTTTTAAATGTTCTTTATAACTAATTATATGATGAGTAATATAAATTGATAAGTAATGAAAATATTTATTTAAATTATAAATTCAATTATATTTTATATTTTTGAAATATAAAACTTCATAAGATTTAAACATTTCACTTAATTTATAGCAAGTAATTTAAAATTTTTATGTACTGGTAACGAGTTTGTGATTTCAGCTTAAATGGTTAAATAATATACTCTTTTCATAATTTAAAATTGTATTAAATGACTGATTAATTAATAATAAGTATGTCTAATTAATTGAAATATAGAAAAATGAATATGTTGTTGACACTTTTCGTGAAACTAAACTAATTCTTGTCAAAAATTTAAACTAACTATTACATTATATATAATAGTGAAACTTTATTAACAATTACTTTTGTTTTTATAATATTTCAAATTGTTATATGAAATATATTATCTAATTTATTTCTTCGATTCCAATATGTTAGTTCCCTAGATATGTTAATATTCTTTATGACTATGGCGAGTAATTTCAATTGATAAGTAATGAAAATATTTATTTAAATTTGAAATTCAAATATATTTTATATTTTTTGAAATATATAATTTCAATTAAAAATTTTCACTTAATTTATTGCAAGTTATTCAAAATAGTTAAGTAATAATGGTAATAAGCTTGTGATTTAACTTTAAATAGTTAAATAATACACTATTTTCATTAATTAAAGTTGTACTAAATGACTAAATAATTAATAATAAGTATGTCTAATTAATTGACATATATATAGGAAAAATGAATATGTTGTTGACACTTTTCGTGAAAACTACGCCAACACTTGTCATAAATTTAGATTGACTATTTTGTTACATATAATAGAAAATATAGGTATAAGTTCTCTAGATATTTTGAATATTCTTTATAAATATGATGAGTAATTTAAATTGATAAATAATGAAAATATTTATTTAAATTTTAAATTTAATTATATTTTATATTTTTGAAATATAAAATTTCATAAGATTTAAACATTTTACTTAATTTATAGCAAGTAATTTAAAATAGTTATGTAATATTGGTAATGAGCAGTTCGGAGCCGCTATTGCATAATCGTGTTACATCTTCTATTACACTCATCAATACACGCCACGTGTGTTGGTGAGCGGTTGAGATAAAGAAGAGAAAAATTGATGATATGCAAAAAAAATATAAAGATTCTCTTTCCTTATCTCAACCGCTCACCAACACACATAGCGTGTATTGATGAGTGTAATAAAAGATATAACACGATTATGCAATAGAGGATTCGAACTCGGTAATGAGCTTGCAATTTTACGTTAAATGGTTAAATAACATACTCTTTCCCTAAAAAAAAAAAAAAAAAAAAAAAAAAAAAAAAAAAATACTCTTTCCCTAATTCAAAATTATACTAAATGACTAATTAATTAATAATAAGTATATCTAATTTATTGACATATAAAAAAAAAGGATAAAATACACTTTGCACCCCTAAACTATTGACAATATATTATTTATCCCCTCGAACTAGGATAATGTATCATGTAACCCCCCCCCCCTCCCCCCCCTAAATATATATGTACAATTAAGCCCTTAGACATTCATTTCTTTTTTTTCTCTATTAATTTTTTCTTTTTCTTTGTTTATCTCCATATATTTCTATCTAGCCACCTACTAGTTTTTGAACATTGAATTGTTGCACATTTAAATCAAACAATTTAAAAATTAATGGTAACTTATATGGAGGAGAGCTCTCTATTGTTGCATAATATATTTTTAAATTAAATATTATTTAAATTACTTATTTATCCTATGTTATCATTTCACAGTCCATCAATAAAATGATAGTTATTATTAAATTTAATTTTATTAGTGAATTAATTGCATCTTATCAAAATTAATTAGGGTACTAAAAAGTAAAGTTTAGTTCATAGTTAAATTATATTTAGTTCAACATATATATATATATATATATATAAACTTTGTTCCAATTTAAGTACTTTATGTGTACTATTAATTTGTATATATGTTAATTTATTAATAGAATTATTAGTGATTCAATTATGTGATTGAAAAGTTTTATGATAAATTAATTATAATTTGAAATTTGGTGGTTGTAATATACTATTGCATTTTCAGTAATATTGATGACATCTTAATAGCTATTTTTTTCGAATTAAATTAAAACCTATCTAAACTGAAATAAGTGATGATAGTGGTGCACATTATTATTATTTTCATTTTTTTTAAAAAAAAAAAGTGGTTTGAATATGGGATTGAAGAGTAAGAAAATGTTAATCAAAGTTAGAAATAATGAAAAAGGAAAAATCAAAAGAGACAAAACTAATAAGTGAAATAGAAGGGAATGAAACGAGGCATTTATGTTAAACTCATATTTAATTAAGGGGTTAAATGATGCACTATAATTGTTTAAGGGCGTAAGCGTTACCTTTTATAGTTGAGGGGGGTAAATGATATAAAATTAATAGTTTAGGAGTGCAAAGTGTATTATACCATAAAAAAAAAATGAAAATGTTATTGATACTTGTCATGAAACTATGCCAATATTTGTTATAAATTTAGACCGATTATTCCATTATATATAATAGATATATAGATATAGTTATTGAAAGGATTTTCCTCTCAATATATATATATATATATATATGTGTGTGTGTGTGTATATATATGTATGTGCGCGCGCGAGACTTAATTGTCATCCTTAAAAGTCTAATTTCGCATCTGATACATGCGAGAGATATATTTTTGAATTTGGCACAACTTATGATTTTAGGTGCTTTCTCATTAATTATTCGATCGTGTGAGAATTGCGTGGCATTGGCAGCCACCCCATAATTTGGTTACCCTATCTTATTATTACACTTGTTTACTCCACTAGATCTAGATCTAATTGTGCTACAGCTTTTGAATTGAATTTTAAATTCACCTATGAAATGTTTGGAGTTACCTGCTTTGGTACATAACATGCTACTCATCACTATCGAATTATCTACTACAAAATGATGTTATATTTTTTTCTTTATTTACTAACATATATTATGCGTATTGGTGAGTGATTAAAATAAGGAAAGGAAAAAACTTATTATATTGAAAATTTTTTGAAAATTCTCTTTTCTTATATCAATCGCTTACCAATATACGTGGCGTGTATTGATGAGTGAAGAAAAAAATGTAATACTACTGTTTTATAGCAGTGGATCCAGATTACTTGTATGCAATCTTAGTTTAGTAAACTTTTTAAGGTAATAGATTTATAAATGATCAGTTGGGAATAACCAGGCTAGATTGGTGCCAAATCATTTAGACAACTTTAATCATGTTTTAAAATAATTATTTTAAACTATTTGTTAATTTATAATACTCTAATTTAGTTTAATTTGTATTTATTTTCATCATTTTAGGCTTTAATTACTCAAAATTGATGCATATCGCTTGAAATTTTATTCATTAACTCATTTATGACATTCTTTTAGCCAAAGAAAATATTAAACAAGGCTAGATTGGTGTTAATTCATTCACGTGGCACTTTGTGTTATGCGTTCGACCGATTGTGCACAATTTCATTGATTTTCAAGATTGTCGTAAAAATCACGCAATGTCATGGTCATTTTTCTACACAAGTTTTTAATCATATGATAGGTCGTCCATTGCCCCATTTTTGGATGTAAACCATCCCGAATCCTTGACCAAACACTCCGCAAATGCGCGTGGGAGCATTTGTGCTTGTCTAACTTATAAAGCGCATTTTCTTTTTCATTTTTTAAGACACTTATTCATGATATAAAAAGGACAGAATCACATAGTTGTTGGATACGGCAGAATACTTCATATAGTTAGGATTTCATGTTCGGCAGAATCAAATAGCGCCGTTGGTGGTTGTTGCATCTTTTTTTCCACCAATTTCAAATGCAGGGCAATATTCATTAATGCTGATGAGGCCTTACTTCAGTGGTAATGTGGGAGCCAAACATTAAAGTTATAGATTTGATTTCATGTGAATGCGAGTTTTATTCTAATTTGATTTTAATTTTCTCGTATTATATAGTAATTTATATTTTATTATTATTTGATAATGATTGATACTTATTTATAATAGTTTACTCTCTATTTGAAATATTAATGTCGTGATTGTAATAGATTTTTTTATTATTTTTTTTTTAAAACAACAATATTCATCAGTACCATGCACGACGTGCCCAAAATGTTAGAGAATTGGACGTCCCAAACCGGAACGATAACTTTGCGACACGTGGAGGCATCAAAGGAAACACCAAATCCCTACAAATTATTGGAGTCATTTCTATAGAGATTATAAATAGCAACATGCACCTACAGACTATAGACTATACAAAACAAAAGGAGGAATCTCAGTTACAATGACCACTTCAGACACGTTTGACTCGTACCCTCCATTCTTTCGCCCAAACCACCGCCCTGTTGACCAACCGCCAGAACCCGAATCCGAACCCGATTCACATTCAAATCCAGAATCGGATTCGGATTCTCTGCCCGTGATAGATTTGGAGCTCGTGAACCCGGAAAATCTGGGTCAAGTATGCAGGGAGTGGGGAGTGTTCCGGCTTGTCAACCACGGCGTGCCAGTGAGCCTGTTGAGTCGGCTCCATGAGCAAGCCAATCGGATCTTCTCGGAGCTGAGCTTCGAATCGAAACAGGGCTCTTTAGCCAGCCCGATCCTCTACTTCTGGGGTAGCCCGGCCATCACCATGTCTGGAAATTATGCCAAACAAACAGGGCCTTGTCACCAGAACCTCAACTGGTTGGAAGGTTTGAATGTTCCTTTGAATAAGATATCGCAGTTTCAATATGAAGATCCCTTCCTTGAATCTTTCAGGTAATTACTAGCTCTTTCTCTCTCTCTCTCTCACTATTTTTTTTTTTCCTTTTTTGTGTTCACTACACAACACATGTACACAGTCAAAATTCGAACTCCACAAGTGGCAACGCACACTCTACACAACTCTAAAAATGGGGTATCTGTCCATTAAATCAAAAATCCACGGGCATTAACTCACTATTTGTTCTTGTGTGTAAAGTTTACTGTGTGGATTTATAGTAAGTTAGAGAAAAATGTGTGTAAAAAAATTGATAAAATTAAGGTAGTTAAGAGAGAATTGAATGGAGTTCGAGAGATGAAGTGGCCAAGTGGGAGAATATGTGGAGCAAAGAGAAATGGGATAAGTACGAGGGCAAGTTAGTAATTTACGTTCGAAGGATATCAAATTAATTATTATTAGATTTTACAACGTTGTTCCTGTAACTTTGAAAATTGTTTCCCCTAACTAAGTATAGTCAAATAAAAAAATAATATGAGAAGTATATTGCATTTATCGAATGATTAGTTACTTTCTTAATTTATACATTAATTACATGTGTCAATGTATACATGATTAGCTGTACTTTGATTGAGGCAGTTACGGTTAGAATTTAATTCTATCTACCTTCTGATTTCAAAATTGCATTGATCTTCTTTGTAGTTCATAGTCTCCACTTTGTCATTGCCCCATTTGGGCCAATTATAACATAGTTTTATGCTATCATCATTTGAATTTTAATAAAAATTTTGAATTTCTATTGTGCATATTGATGAGGTTGCATAAATATCCTGTGACAAATTCTGTCAGTTTTGATCAAATTTCGATATTTAGAAATGATAGTTATAATTTTAAAATGGAAAATTTCATATAATGACTGGTATAGATGCTGCAATTTGTCGAGTCATTCATACATTACATCTCATTTTACCTTATGAAGGACGTGACAACAAAAAAAATATTCCAAGCGTATAAATGATTATTATTAATTCCTATTTAGAGATATTTTTAGATATGTTGACTTTTAAGCCCTCCAAAGTCATAAAAAAACATATATATATATATGTATATATATGTGTGTTTGTGGCCAGCCAACAATATGAGGGGTCAATTCTCTGTAGCTGATTGATAGTTAGTTAAATCAAGTTGATTCGGGATTATGTATCTTTTTATAGTCATCATGCGCCGAGAAATGACAAGAGAGAAATATTTGGGCCACCCCCACTCAATTTTGTTGCCGCTCATTTCATGGTCCTATCTGGAACCCAAAATCTCTTTAGTTTCTCACATGTTGAATCCCACATTCTTGTTGAGAAAAATGCTATTCAACTTTTGTTAATTACACAAAAAAAAAAAAAAAAAAAAAAAAAAAAAAAAAAGACTTTTGTTAATTACACTACATTCGTTTATAGGTCACTTTGGTTTCAAGACTTAGATAAAAAAATCAATGAGAAAATGAAAATTTTGAACCACTTGGCAGTATATATTGATGTAGGGCAAAAATTTAATTTCATGTATTACGATCATTTAATTTTGGTATAAGGTTTTCTATTGACGTGGGTACGATGAAAAAGTTGAAAAGTTTAAAATGACGGTCTAGAGGTTAAATTTCACTACTCCCATATTGGGCCCATTTGGATGAGCTTTTAAAAAAAAAATATTTCTTGAAAGGTGTTTTTTGGAGTAGAGTTTTTTTTTTAAATTAAGTAATTTTGTATTTGGATATAATAATTAAAAGTGCTTTAAAATGTGATTTTATTTGAAACTACTCTGAGGTAACTTCTAAAAAAAGCCATTTTTGGCTTTTTTTCTAACTTCTATTTTTTTAAAAAAACCAATTCAAATACAATTTTTTTCTCTGAAGTTTTTTTTTGACAAAAAATAAGTGTTTCTTCTTTAAAAAAGCCCATCCAAACGGACTCATTATCTGCCCAACTTTTGGCCTAATTGAGAACAAGCTTGGAACTGGCTTTTTTATGTGATGTATCATAGGTTAGATGTAGCCAGTTTCTAATGCTTAGTTTGATAAGGAATAATTACACTCTTAATTTACTAATATATTGGCAGAGCTACACTGACCTAGTTGGGTTTATGAGCTTTCACAAAAGGAATATATAGTAACCTTTAAATTCTCTTAGTTAAAAATTCCACGTTGAATCTTTCACATGCCTTTAATTTATCGAAGAAATGACTTCTATATTCAATTTAGCAATACTCCCAAGATTAAGATGATAATATTGAATAAATAAGCCTTGCCCAGAAGTAACAAATTACATTAAAAGTGTAATAACACTTATTATGTGATTAATCATTCTCTTAAAATATATCACATAATTAGTGTAATTCACCCATAATATAATCAATATTGGTGTAATTAGACTCAATTTGGACTAAAATCTCTCCTTAAAATAGTTTCTCTTGAAGCTCCGAAAGGGTAGAGAACATGTCTTCAACATGCCAATCATTTGATTTTAGTGTTTCCTCATCAATTATGCCCAATATTCTACGTTCTTCTGGCTACTCAAAGAAATGTTCCCCCACCTTCATTATGTAATGTTCATCGTGTTAACTTTTAAAACTCATCATGGCTCGCACTTTCAATTTGCATTATGGTACTTGATTAATCTTTATACATAGCAAGCGAAGGGTGGGATGGTGGGGGTGGGCTGTTTGGGGGCAACAGACACGTATGTCCTTTTTCAACATTGTTTCAAAAAGTGGACTTGATTTTTTTCTGACACTTTTTGTGGCTTAAAAGGTCTTTGTTGGAAGAATACGGCAGGCACCAAACAAGGCTGGCAAAAGCTATATTCAGCACCATGGCTGAGGACCTCAACTTTCCCCCAACAAAATCGAAATCGTATCTGTCGCCAGCCACTGGATTTTTACGTGTCTATTGCTATCTCCGGTGCCCCTCGGCTGACCAAACGTGGGGCATTGATGCCCACACGGATAGCTCGGTTCTTACCATACTTCACCAGGATCAAGTTGGAGGACTCCAAGTTTTCAACAACGATAAATGGCTAGATGTGAAACCGATTCGCGATACCCTAATTGTCAATCTTGGAGATATGATGCAGGTCATAAAAACACATCCTTAAAAACATTGTTATATGCTATTAATTGTCACGCTAGATCATGTGTAACACAATCGTATAACATTTATATTACATACACAAAGCACGTGACTATGAAATGGTGAATGCAACAAAAAATATTACAATTAAGTTATATTACAGATATTTATATTGACTAAAGTTGGAAATTTTTTTAGGCCATGAGCGACGACATCTACATAAGTGTGAAGCACAGAGCGAAGGTGAACAAGGAGAAAGAGAGAATATCAATTGGGTATTTTGTGTTCCCAGATGAAGATGCGGTGATAGAGAGCTCAAAATACATGCCCTTTACTTATGATGATTTTCAAGCAAAGAAGGAAGTGGACTTGAAGACTGTGGGTGTCAAGATTGGTCTTCCAAGGTTTAGGGTCACAGAAAAACAAGAACTTGCATGATTAAGCACGTATTTGTTACACATGCGTCGCGTGTATAAAATTCTATAAGTAATTAATTATCGTATTGTTATATATGACTATATGAAATTGGAACATTTATTTATTAGCACCTTACGCCATATGTTGATAATGGATTCCATACTGGAATGTATGTATGAACATCTTTGGTTTTACACAATTACTATCAAATTTCAATGGGACAGACAAATATATAGGAGCTGACCAAATATATAATGTAATTCTAGAATCGTCCATTATGCACTTTGAGAGTTGGGTCTATAACTATAAGAAAACACTCCATTCGTTAGTAGAAAATTTGTGAGAAAAAGATTAATTATTTCATGGATTTAATGTATGAGTGATAAATTTAGGACAAAACTCAATATAAACATAAATAAAGAAACTAATTAGAATCTGCATTTTATTGTGCGGCCCCATCATTGGATCGTTCTAGTTAGAACCATGCATTTAGACAAGGCACTTAGGGTGCCGCTGTAACGCAGTCTCCCACACAATACCACAGAAACATGATAAAAAAGATGCAGCTTGCATGGGCACACACTTGAGACAAAATAGACAGCACATTTTGTACCTTGTTTAGAACAATTCTAAAGATTAATATACCTCAAGACTCTTCTCCATCCACTTCTTTAAGTCCTCAATTCATTTATATTCATTCGACAACAATTTAACAGATCAAAAAGCGAAAAAGAACGGGCGATTTAAGTGATGCTTTGTGCGTAGTTGATATGATGTTGCCATAAAAGGGTACGAGCTGAGGAATTGAACTGATCTGTACTGGTATCCCACATCGGAGACGAATGGAATTGACACCCCATAAGCGGTTTATAATAGCCATTGGATTTGTATGATGCTTGCTGCCTTGCTCCACTGGACGGTACTGAAAGTGGCTACGGACCATTTTCATCCTTGGGTGTTATGGTTGTATAAGAAGACATGATAGTCTTATTACATAATTTATTTTATAGCTTGAAGCGATGGAAGTAAGTGGAGTTCGAGCCAAAAATTTTCGTTTGTGGAGTGAGATTGGATTTTTATAAAATATTGAAAGTATTTAATTTTTTTTTTTACAGGGCAAAATTTAAAAATTTCAAAAAAAAAAAATGTAAAATTTAGTTTGATTTAGAATGGGGGGGGGGGGGGGGGGGGGGTGCGCGGCCACACACATCAACCTCCCTTTGGTTCTGTCTTTGTTGGACTTCAAAACTATTATCTTATATGAATGTATGTATATATTTTTAAGTTTGAATGAATGTCCACCCTAGTTGTCTTTCATCCAATGTTTTGTTTTTGTATTTGGGTAAGAAAAATAAGAAAATTTTGTTTTTGTTTTTTTCACGTTACAGTACTCTTTAAATTATTTTTGATCATTTTTATTTTTCTTTTACCTTTACTCACCCAAATAATTGTTCCAAACATAGAATTAGTGTACTCTTTAATTTTCCTTCAATGAATCTATTGTTTTTTTTCAAATCCAATTATTTACATTATCTGTAGCCCATTGTTGTTGCATGTGATCACGAGATTAATATTTATTTTAACTTTTCGTTTGGGTTATGTTAGATTTGCGGATGACAATTAATTTTTAATTCATATTATTGAATTTGTCGATTTAGTTTGAATGAATTCAAAAATTTTAACTCTTATATTTTTTGAGCTATTTTTCCAGCTAACATGGAAGTGAAAATACTAGGCTCATAATGGGGGTGAGACCCTTTAAATCCAATTGTTTTATTTGCAACACGAATATTCAAATTCTGGATATTACTTAATGTCTCACTACGTTAGACCAACTAGTAGTTGGTATTTGCCCATTGTTTATACAAACAGATTAATGTTTAAATTGTCACCCGTTATAATTATTGATATGGCCGGTGACGACTTAATGACAATGAAAATCTTGTCACAAAATTATAGTAGCAATTTTTTCTTCACTAAAAGTTGTCACTAAAATAGTATTACTAATTAATAATAGTGGCAATTAAAATGTTAACTTTTGTCCTGATTGAGACATATTGTGACACACTTGTTGTCATTAAATAAATTTAAATTAATAACAAAATAAAAAGTATTGTCACTTAAATACAATTATTGATGATAATTTCTAAATTATCACTTTTTTATTTTGTCATGAATATTACTTTTTCTTGTAGTGTATTGCATGTACTGCAATATCTACACAATCATTCTTGCGATTCCTTACACTTCTAATGCAATTCACATGCATCTCATTTTGTTGAAGTTTAATTGGTTTTAAAATTATCCTTTCACACGCATGCACGCGCACACACACAGACATATATATATATATATATATATAATTTATAAAATCTTTAAAATTCATTTATCATTTTGAGGTTTCAATTATTCATTTATAAAAAAATCATTATTTAAATATTTATTTAAAAATACTATGGCTAATTTATCAACTTTCAAAGAAAAATAAGTTTTGACAGTTTGTCAATGTATTTTAGCAAAAAAAGAAATTAAAAAAATTGATGAGAATTATTTTCAATGAACTAAAAGACAAAGAAATTTTTTTTATTTTGCCCTTTTTGGGGGTCATGATTGTCAAAATACCCTAACTTTTTAAACTATTTAAATTTTTCCCTAAACCGAGCTTTGAAAGCTCGGTTTTACTGTGCTGAAAGAGTATGACCGAGCTTCTAAAGCTCGGTCTAAGTTTTTTTATTTTTATTTTTTCAGAAAATAAAGACCGAGCTTTAAGAGCTCGGTCTAAGTAATTTAAATTTTTTTTAAAATAATTTATAATAGCTCGGCCATATTATTTAATATTTATATATATATATAATATAAGGTCGAGCTTCAAGAGCTCGACCATCTAATATTTTTTTTTTTGAAAAGTAAGTATTATTATAATATTATATTAGTTTTTGATTTTTTATTTTTTTTAAATAGATTTTTCAATACAGTATATAAACATGCTCCAATCCAAAAATTTAATTCACAAACTTCTCATTCACTGTGGCATTTTTCATTTACGAGTTGTAATAAATTTTATAAGTATTTTAACAAAATAGATTTAATTAAAAAGATAAGATAACATAATATCAAATTTCAGTTAAAAATATTATGGTAATTATAAAATTTCAATTCGATTTGTTGTGAAGCTAACAAAAGGTACATGCTCTTGTGGGATTTGACAACAGTTTGGTATACCATGCTCACATGCCTTGGCAACGGCAACTCAATTTTCGATGGACACCAATCAAATGTTTGCGTGGTACTACAATATAGACTCTTACCAGCAAACATATATGGGTATATTCGAGCCTATTTGGGATGAGGCTTATTGGCCAGAAGCTGATTTCAAATTAGTCCACAATCCCGATAGGTTAAAGGAGCAACAACGGGGCCATGACGTTACCACTCGCATTCATGATGAGATGGACCAACCACAAATTAGGGAAAGATCAAGGCAACGTGCCCAACAACGTCAATAATTGGTACACACCAATACTAATTTGTCATATATTTATGCTTTCTTTATTTTGAATAAAAAATTTCAATTTACATTATCTCTTTATATGTGATATTTTATAATTATCATAATATTTTTAACTGAAATTTGATATTATGTTATCTTATCTTTTTAATTAAATCTATTTTGTTAAAATACTTATAGAATTTATTACAACTCGTAAATGAAAAATGCCACAGTGAATGAGAAGTTTGTGAATTAAAATTTTGGATTGGAGCATGTTTATATAATGTATTGAAAAATCTATTTTAAAAAAAATTAAAAATAAAAAACTAAAATAATATTATAATAATACTTACTTTTCAAAAAAAAAATATTAGATGGCCGAGCTCTTGAAGCTCGGCCTTATATATATATATATATATATTAAACTAAGGCCTTCTCTCTCTCTCTCTATATATATATATATATGTATATATAAATATTAAATAATATGGCCGAGCTTCAATAGCTCGGCCTTATACTTTAAAAAAAAATTAATTTATTAAAAACTATAAGCTAGGCCTTATAAATTATTTTAAAAAAAATTTTAAATTACTTAGATCGAGCTCTTAAAGCTCGGTCTTCAAATTAAAAAAAAAAAATAGAAAAAATTACTTAGACCGAGCTCTTAAAGCTCGGTCTTTATTTTCTAAAAAAATAAAAATAAAAAAACTTAGATCGAGCTTTGGAAACTCGGTCATACTCTTTCAGCACAGTAAAATCGAGCTTTCAAAGCTCGGTTTAGGGTAAAATTTAAATAATTTAAAAAGTTAGGATATTTTGACAATCGCGACTCCCAAAAAGGCAAAATAAATTTTTTTTCAAAAGACAAAACAATAATTAATCAATGTTTATTGAAAAAAAATGAATATGAAGCCAAAAAAAGAAAAAGAAAAAGGAAAAGACAAGAAATAGACAATACCAATAAAAAGATTATTGACTAAATATTTTTGACCTCAAAACATGGATTGGTGGTACATACTCATGAAACGAATTACATATTTTGATATGCATGTAGTCTAACATATTCTCGTTAATAACGTTAAAAATTACAAAAATCATAATTCTTAAAATAAAAATGATTAAATATATAAAAATGACAGTCCAAGTGAAATAATTGACCTTTTTATAATACAAAATATCGGTCACGAGCAATTTTATTTTTTGGAAAGAAGTTAAGTCTTTAAAAAATATTAGTGGAAATAGGGCTTCATGTCCATTTTTAAATAGTTTGGGGGTACTTGCCTATAGAAAAAAGTTTATGGGGTGTTAAAACAATTTTCACATACACATGTAAATGAATATTTAATGAAATATAACTACTGAAGTGAAAAATAAAAGTACGGGGGTAAATTGATATAATTGAAAGTGCATGGAGATAAATTGAGATTAAAATAGAGCACAAGGGGGTACAGTAGAATTTACTCTCTACTACTAGTAGTAATAATAATATAATAATATAGTAAAGGTGGGGCGAGGGTTAATGAAAATGGCGGCAAAACCCTTGGAAAAGGGCGCGAAGCCTTCAAACTTACACCAAATTAATACCTCCGTTCCTAAAATTCTATACATTTGTCGCTCACAACTTACACACACCAGCGACGAAAAATGATGTTCGAGAGCAGCCAATTTGACGCCACGGCCGCCTTCTCCGCCGCTGGCGGCGGCGGAGGCTTCGTCTCTTCTCAATCCTCTGATCCTTCCCCCGCCTCCGCCAAGGTAAACCTAATCTGACACAGAAAATGAAATTACATGGTGATTCAATTGAAAGAGCAAAAAATCAGCCATGATTACTCAAGACTGTTTTTGATCTTGTGGCTATATGAACAGAGTCGAGATAACCAACCGATGCATCCAGTGACGGTGAAGCAAATAATCGAATCGAGTCAATCCACCGACGACAAGGCGAATTTCCTCATCGACGGCGTTGATGTATACAA
Source organism: Petrea volubilis (assembly GCA_026212405.1). Classification (NCBI taxonomy): domain Eukaryota; kingdom Viridiplantae; phylum Streptophyta; class Magnoliopsida; order Lamiales; family Verbenaceae; genus Petrea; species Petrea volubilis. Next base: position 29,259,079 of record CM047870.1, read on the forward strand.
TGTGCGTTTCTTCTACTATCTTGAAATTCAATTAATCATTGTTTCTACCTGAATTTCGTACTCGTTTTGTGAATTAAGCAGTTGTATGCCTACACAGCTCTTCAAAAGGGGTAAAAATTTTATTTCTTCTAGATGTGTTCTATAATTGGATTTCCTAATTACAAAATTTGAAGCTTTCTAAGAATCATGGCTTTCTGTAAACAATTTCACACTATTTTTGTTTGTGTGGAGCAATATTGGTTTGGCCAGAATGCAAATATTTACTGCTTGACAAACTTTAGAGGATTTAAAAGTTCTACCTAAACAATAAGCTTTAGGTTGAATTGAATGTCTTGATTGGTTCATTAAGAGCGAAATTCGTTCTCTATTTTAACTTTCCAAAGTATTAGTAATAATTAAAAAAAAAACTTTCTAAGATGTTTAATCGCTAAAACAAACCTCTAATTTTTGTTATCTATAGAGTATATTAAGTAATATAGGAAGTTTCGGACATTTACTCTTTGAAAATGTGGAACTGATGTCTAGGATCAGAACAAACACATTAAATTTCTATCTGAATGCGACTTTCAGAGTGTATATCTAAGAATTCTAAGGCAGTTTATAGTTAGTTCGTTATGATTCTATTTTGGGTTTTCTTTGTAGGTGAAATTGGTGGGAATGGTATTCAATAAATCAGAAAGGGTTAGTGATGTCTCCTTTGTGATTGATGATGGCACAGGACGTATTGGCTGTACTAGATGGTGAGTCTCTCTCTTCTTTTCCAATTTTATTTGTTTAGAATTATCCTTAATATGAAGTGCTACTACTTGTTACTACATTGTCGTACTTTCTTGAGTTCTTCACAATTTAGTTGTAGGACCTTGAGAGGTCCTGATAACAACTGTGTTGCCACTATTTGTTTTCTTAAGCTTTTAATTCTTTTTCATGGTGTGCTACTGTTGGTGCATGTTTTACTTTTGACAGGGTAAATGATTCTCATGACACCAATGAAGTGGAAGGACTAATGTAAAATTCGACCCTGGCAACTTATTCATTGAGCTTTTATTTAGATATTTAGAGTTGCTAAAATACTTTTGTTGTATAAAACAGGGATGGGATTTATGTTCGGATTCATGGGCATTTGAGGAGTTATCAAGGGAAAAAGCAAGTAGTGGTTTATGGGATCAGGTAATGAGTGCTTTGTGGTGGCTAAAGAGGCTATTTATTATTTCATGGATTCTATTGGATGACGTGCATCGGTACTTCTGTAGTTACTTTAGGTATTGGCTTTATATTCATATGAGAATGTTGCTCTAGATACAGACACTAGTCCTCATCATATTTGCTTGTAGGAACAAGCTTTTGCTGTATCTGTCTGTTGAAAGATGATATTCGTATGATAAATATGAGAGTATTAACACTATAACCATTAACAACGCAGGACAGAGGGTCGATTTGTGGGACAAGTGAAGTTTGTTTGCTAAATTGACTTATTTATGACTGTATATCTATTCCACACAACATGTTTTTTAACAATTTGCATGTCGAACTTGCTTTTCACATTGTTCTTTTCTTTGTCAAAACAAGCCACTCTGCAGCTAAACTGCCATTTTTTTCTCAACCTTTTTCAATGTGGTACATTATGCTATTGACATATCCATCTTGGCATACAGAATCTTATTTGAATCTACTTGCTGAGTTTCTACTTCTCTAGGTGATTACAAATACTTATTTGTTTCATTTGAAATTACACTTTGGATTTGAATAATCCGGTGCTTTCCATTGGGGTATGGCAACTATAAAATTGTCCAGGGTACTACTTCAAGGTGCAGTTTCTCGATCGCCTAGCTTGTACAGATATACCATGTAAACATATGAAGTGAGAACTTATACCTAAATTAGGTGTGGCTTTGTACATGATAGATGATAACAAAAAAATCTACTTTAATATCAATTTCACAGATATCTAGTATGGTGAGTTTGTATTTATATCTCATTTCAAAAGGAAGGTCAAGTATTCTAGGTATGCATCTTTAGGTATGTGGAAGCCAACGAGCAAGAATTGGGGATAAGCTTGTAACCAATTGAAGATGTTGATTAATTTGGCACCAACTTCTATTCTTGTCTTCCAAAATTTGGGTTACTACATTACCTCAACACTCTTTACATCATTACTCATCAAAGCTCTCTTTATTTTTTATTTCTGGTTGTTGAATTTTGTTGCTGTAATATTCAGGCCTGTGAATGATTACAATGAGATTGCAACCCACTTTCTTGAATGCATACATTCCCACCTCTCCAATACTAGATTACAGGTATTTTGAGAGTCCTTCTCATGCAAATGCATGTATGGCGGGAAATTTCCAATTTTTTTTTGCCTGTTTTTAATGGATATAATGATTTACTATTGCAATTCTGGTTGCCAGATACAAAACGGTGGTTCTACCCCTGGCCAGATACAAAACGGTGGTTCTACACCTCCAGCTTCATCAGCTATCAGTACTCCTAATGGACATCAAACTGTCTCGTCTAGTCAAGTTAGTTTGTGACAAAGATTTCTTTTCTGTGGTTTTCTTTTCAAATTATCCAGCTAATGTGCTTATTCCTCCTTCCTGTGTTGTTATCATATAGCTCTCTCAAGAATACAACCTGGATGGACTTGGGAGCATTGATAAAATGGTTTTAGACTATCTCCAACGGCCTTCCTCCATGTAAGTAGGCTAAAGTGCTTTCCTTAGTGTTCTGTTCATTGTTTGCTAAGATTCGTCTTTTATGGCTCAATCGTCATCTTTTGTGGGGCTTTAGGTATGATAATTGTACGGACATGCATATCCTGCACGATGACTTGAAAAACTTATGAATGATCCCTAATAGATACTGGAGACTGTAATCAATCTTGTATGCTGTAATGACACTTTTGGGATGAGGGAACAGAGATTTCAGAACAGAAAAGCCTCCTAAAAGTAGCAAAATTCATTCCCCATTCAATCACGAGAAAAAGTTATTCACACTTAATTAAGTTGTGATTAATTGACAGTCATACCTGAAAAAGATATTTGGTATACATACATATATATATATATATATATCATGTATTCTAAATACACGGCAATGTCTTAGGGCATGCAGCTAATTTTTGTAACTCCAGTAACTCCTCACTCTTGTACTGTCTCGTTTGAAAAGTTACTATGTAATTTTAGGAAAAAGAATAAAACCATGCATAGTATATTGATACCATCCTTGTAGCGTAGGTGTAGAAATTCGGAAAATTGTTCTACCGCTGGTATAACAGAGGTTATGCCAATCATTGCAATAGAATGATGGCTGCTATCGGGCTTAATGCTTCTGATTTAATCGTTGTGTATAAACTGACATGAATTGTTATTTGATAATTCATTTTCCTGGTCCTATTAGCAAAATAACCGCTAGTTTGTTTACGATTGAACCCATTGGATCCTTTTGTATTTCAGCGCACAGGAAAAGGGTGTACACAGGAATGAAATTGCAGAGAAACTAAAAATTCCCCTGGAAAAGATCACGTATGCCAATGCCTCTCTCTCTCTCTCTCTCTCTCTCTCTCTCTCTCTCATAGCTACCAATATTTGTGAGCTGACTCTTTGTTCCGTAACAGAGAAGCTATGGAGGCTCTTGAATCAGAAGGGCTGGTTTACTCAACAATCGACGAATTTCACTACAAGTCTATTTCCGCTTGAATCCGGGAACTTGATAGTAGATATATTTATGGGCACTATTATCTTTTGTAATCGAAGGTCGAGATAATTGGGCCATGCATGTTCTAACGAGTATCGTAGTATATTTTAGTATCCTCAACTATCTCGTTGATGTGGGATTTAAGAATGTTAATTTAAATTGAGTCCTTGTTATTAGGATCAGTTTCCTCTCCATTACCCCATCTTTTTAATTACACCCAATTTATTTTTAGATGGATGCCACATTATATAAAAATTTATCAAATGGTCTATATTTAATTGCTTTAACCACTTCTTAACTCATGTTAAATTCAATTTTTAATTTATCTAACTAATAAGGAAAATCAATATTTATTCTTAAAATATTGTTATTATACGATTTTTAATTAAAAATTAAACATAGCAGATTTATTCTTTCTAATGTTCTCTTATTCAGATTCTCTCTTTGTTTTTCTTTTCTTTGTATTTTTTTTCAATTACACAATTTTAACTAAAAAAAATGAGTAGATTTTTAGTATCTTTTCCGCCATTGTATCGTCGTCCACTTCATTCTTTCACTCTCTTGAGTTTTTTTTCAATTTTTTTTTACGATAGAATGTGGGAAAGAGGATAAAAATTTGTCCATTTTTTTCATTTTTTTTAGTTAAAACATGAAATTGGAGATACTTTAGGGATAAATGTTGATTTTTGGAAGAAAAAAAACTCGAGAGAGAGAGAGAGAGAGAGAGAGAGAGAGAGAGAGAAGATTTTAGAGATGAGTATTGATTTTTGGAAAAAAAAAACTCAAGAGAGTGAAAGAATGAAGTGAACGACGATACAATGGCGGAAAAGAGAATAGAAATTTGTGTATTTTTTTTAGTTAAAATCGTGTAATTAAAAAAAAAAAGGAAGAAAAGAAAAATCGAGAGAGTCTGAATGAGAGAACGTTGGAGAGGATAAATCTACTATGTTTAATTTTTAATTAAAAATCATGTAATAAGAGATATTTTAGGGATAAATATTGATTTTCCTTATTAATTAGATAAATTAAAAATTAAGTTTAACATGAGTTAAGAGGTGGTTAAGATAATTAAATATAGATCATTAAATAAATTTTTGTATGATGTGACTATTTATTTAATAATATATTGAGTGTAATTGAAGAGAAGGGATAGCAGAGAGGAGCCCGGTATTAAACTCCTCGTAGTGTTTGCGTAATGGAGTTGAAAAACAATTGGCAACTTGTGTTGGTTACAACTTGCAAGCGTTGTTAACTGAGTAAGGCGGTTGCATGCATTGTCGTTTGCCCACAAAAGAAACCACGTGCATGTTGCGTTAAATGCCGGCACCCCGTTTTGGGCCTCTAGGCCTGCACTTCAACAATAAGAGCAAGCCCAACACCCCCCCCCCCCCCCTCCGCCCCCAAAAAAAAAAAAAAAAAAAAACTAATCGGATAATTTTTTAAGTCAAATTACACCGACAATTTCTGAGATAGATTATAACTACAATTTAGTCTTTATTATTTAAAAAATTATAAATTTACTCTCAAAGTTTAGAATTTTCTTATAAATATTAATAGAGATAGTCAAAAGATAATTTTTTGTTAGACTATCAAAAGACAATTAAGTCTCAAAATTTTTCAATTAATTTTGTAATTTTATCAACTTTCATAAAATAATTTAATTTTATATGCCACAACTACCAAAGGATATCAATCGACACCACCACTACTTTTGTTTTTATTGAAATTAATTGCATATATAGTTTTTACATTTTAAACTTGTCAAAGATTATGTGAATTTCATCTCGCAAGCCCATTGAAATAATTAGAAATAAATTTGCAATGACATGTTTTCTTGGTGAAAGATGAATTTAGTTATTCATATACATATATATATAAAATTAATACTCATAAATTTCTTTTATTAAGGTTTATAAGATATTTTAGCGATCTGAAAGTATAATTTAATTAGAATTTCTTTAATGAAGGATAGAATTATAAATTCAAGTTGATTGATGATGTATACAATTTAAAACAAGCCCCTAATTGATTTCAAATTTTTTATATGCATGCATAGTCAATTACGAAAAAAAAAAATGCTATTACAAGAAAGATTAATGTACCATAAATGTTTAGCATAACACAACAATGATTAAAGGTCATAGTGCAAAATAAGTTATTGGTAAATAAATAATAATTAGAAAAAAAAAATGGGTAAGGTGATAATGATTTGGGAGGGACAGGGAGTAGGCGATGATGGGGCAATAACAATGTTTGTGGGGGAAATAATAATTTCTTCGCCAACGTGTGGTATCATTCGCTTGCACTCAACAATGCCTCATGCTTTGACCGCTGACCAAGGGATGGCCCTCAAATTATGACTACAAATGCTCTCTCTCTCTCTCTCTCTCTCTCTCCAAATTCTCTAGTTACTGCAAATATTTTCGATCAGTTCCAATCAATTTGTTTACACTTTAAACTTTAAAGCGAAATTAATTTCTAGTCAAAAACAAACAACGCGGCGCCGAATGGCTTTCCCATCCGTGTTTCTCTTGTCATGTTCAGCTCTTTAGGTTCTTCCTTTGTCTTGTTTGCAGACACTATAAAAAAATATATTTTTTTTTACTATAATTTTAAAAAAATAATTATATGATATCTTGTTTTGCTACTTCTATTTTTCATAGATATTGCTTGAAAAAAATAATATGAAATATCTTTGCAACAAAATAATTTTTTGGGCTACTAAATGTATTTTATTAGGGACGACTTTTTGAGTGTCCGTTATTATATTTTTACAAATTTATTTATTTATTATTGTTATCAACTTATATCTTCTTCTCTTACCCTTCTTATATAATTTAAAAGTAATAGAGACATTATTAAAACGAGGACCTAATTATAATTTATTTTTTTCACTTTGTTGTTGTAGATTTTCCACAGACAATATTGCTTTATGAACAGTAATGTCAAGTATATTTTTGTCTACATATATTTAATTTTTTTTATTTGAATGAAAGCGATTAATTACAATAAATCAAATACATCAATAATATTACAATCAATAGTTTCAAATGAAAATTGAACTATTAGAACCATATAAGCATTAAATATCAAATTATTATATAGTAAAAATAAATTAATATACAATTAGAATAATACCACATTCACGGAAATTTGAACCCATAATCTAAAAGTTATGGGGACTCCACCTTGTCAATAAAGCAAGACCTCATCGGTATCATTTCACCATTTATTCAATTAGATACTTTCGATTGATTTGTATTTACTAGGTGGAAGGATATAACAAAAAAGTTAATTAGTAGTCGACCATTTTAAGAATTTAACTAACGAATGCTAACTATAAATGTTACTCCCTCCGTCCCATATTATTTGTCGTTTTGGAGTTATGCACAAGAATTAAGGAAATGGATTAAGAACATTAATTATAAATTATTTTGACCAAAATACCCTTTTAGTAAATTACGCCACTAATCTCTCTTTCATCAACCATTTATTTCTTTCCAAGATATCCTTTCTTTTACATGCAATGTCCTTTCAATTTTCACTATTATTGTTCAATTTCAAGTTTGCATATTTTTGCTAATCACAAAATAAATAAATAAATAAATAAATGCATATTTTACAGATGGAATAATTTCAAATTTTGTTGAAAATTTTAAACAAAGCTAAAAACACTCTCTCTAAGAATTCCCTGTAGGAAATCTGAAAAATTTTCACTACAAAAAATAGTGAAACTTGAAAATTGATAAAAAGTCTCAAATTTTTAGGAAGATTGAAAGACAATAAGTGTTGTTGGGAGATTGAAGATGCACATTATTGAAAGATCATTAGTGTTGTTGGGAGATTGAAAGTCTCAAATTTTTAGGAAGATTGAAGATGCACATTATTATGGAAGATTGAAAGACAATTAGTGTTGTTAGGAGATTTTTTTGGAATTGAGTCACCCATAATTAATAAATTGCTGAATTTTTTTTAGAAATTTGCATAAGATATTAATTAAAGTCTAAGGGTATATTCGGAAAAAATTAATAAATTTCTTCTTGATATGTGACAACGACATATATTATGGGACAAAAAAAAATTCCTAAAACGACAAGTAATATGGGACGGAGGGAGTAATAACCTTTTGTTCGAGTTATAAGTAGAAATTTAGTTGCAAAAAGGATTTTGAATTTGAGTAAGAGTGTATTAATTAGTAATTACATATTCTATTAACATATATCTTAATTATGAGCTTTACTTCAATTAGCAAGCTTGCATGATATATCCAATCATAACTAGTTCAATAATTGGTCTCATTCAATATATAGAAGTTGGTCATCGTCATAAATTCTTAACTAATATTATCATATGATATAATTGTACACAAATATTACTTACGAATTTAATATATATATATATATTGTGATACCCTGACCCTTTTAAGACGTATATTATGCTTATTATTATAATTATTGTTATTGTTAATATTATTAATTTGGATAAGATCGATTACATACATATGAATAAGATTCTTGATTAGATAACCTTGAAATTTGGATAAGATTCTTGATTGAATAAGCTTGAAATTTGGACTAGATTGATGATATACATATGAATAAGATTCTTGATTGGATAAGTTTGAAATTTGGATAAGATCAATGCATTAATTATGGAAAAGACCTTATTCTATAATAAGTTTGTGTATTGATCACTACACTATAAATAGGAGGAAGGGGTTGCTCACATTTCACACGCATACACACTACACCCTCAAATTTTTTCTCTAAAATCCCACTTTCCTAACTCTCCTATATTCTCCCATTTATAATATATACTGTCAAGTAAGTGGTTTCTTCTCCCTCTATTTATTTTATAAAGATATGTTTTGTGAAAATTATATTTTTGTTCAAGTAAGTGGTTTCTTCCCCCTCTATTTCTTTTATAAAGAAATATTTTGTGAAACTTATATTTTCGTTCAAGTAAGTGGTTTCTTTCCTCTATTTAGTTTATAAACCTATGTTTTTCTTAAATTTACGTATTGTTTGGGAAAGTTATTTTCTTATATAAAAAGTGGATTTGAGCATGTTATTTTATGAATTTTCTCTATGTAAAGTTAAAAATCATGTTATATTGTGTTATATGTGCATATATGATAATGTTCTGAACACTTGGAATTCTATTGGTAGGAACGAGTTCCGAAATTTCCGATCGAGTTACGGGGTACAATATCAATTTCCAAACCCACTTAACGGGGTTATAGTTAGGGCTCAATCAAGTTAACGTTGTAGTTAAGACTCTCCTACGGGTAATAATAGTAGTGTCTGAACCCATTTAATGGAGTTATAGTTAGGGCTCGATCAAGTTGGCCAATAGAAGTTCCGAATATTCATGAGCATAGATATACAATTGAATATATTTGATTCTGCTCTGTTATCTGTTCTACTATTTGAAAGTGTAAAACATTGATTTTGAAACTTGTTTGTTTTATAAATATGATTTTCATATTGGATATGTATGTAACTAGCTCAAATGCGATAGATGATTGAGAGATCACTTACTGAGCGAGTATCGCTCACACCACTAATAACCATTTTGCAGAGGATAGTATCTAGAGAGATGAAAATGATCAATTTTGGGGTTGGTAATTCAATGGAAGTCATCTTTGCCTCGCAATTATAGTCAATGTTATTTAGTTACGTTATTTCTTTTAAGACTTTGATTTTTGGAGACTATTGTAGATTAGTTTTCTATTCATGTTTTTAGCTGGATTGTAATAGTTAGAATTATTATCGTTTTTGCTACGATGTGTCGACTATGTTTATCTCAAGGAATATTTAAGGGTTTTAGTATGTTCTGATTTCCGTGGATTGGTGTCTTTGAGTCCTTTCGGGCTAAGGGGCATCGTCGTACCGCATCCCGAATTCGAAGCGTGACATATGTATATGTATATATATACATATATATATATATATATATATATATATATATAGAGAGAGAGAGAGAGAGAGAGAGAGATTTGCAGGTGGCGCGGATGAATGCATGCGTGTATATATAGGTGGCGGGGGCAAAATGTCTTATCCTCTCTAATCGCACCACTTAACAAAGTCGAAAGAAAGAAGATGCTTGCTATAAAGTACAGACATTGTTGTACTTGCAATAAAACATGCTAATATATATATATATATATATATATATATATATATATATAGTGGCTTATTCTTACAACTTTTATCCGGACAACTATTTATTATAATTTATATATAGTAAAAATAAATAAGTACTATTTGTAATTATTTGGAATTTAAAGTTGTGGGATCTCCGAAAGATTGGAGCACTAGCCATGCCTCCCCCCTACTTTTTCTTCTTTTAGAAAATTTATCCCACCTTTTTAAAGTATTGATAATTTTCACCAATTGAGTAGGTTGTGAGCATTTGAATTGAGAATGATGGATATATGAATTGATCTTGAGTCTAATTACACGACTAATGCCTAATGGAGCTGGTATAAGCCCGGACGTTTATGTTTAAATGGCTAACCGGAACTTAATTGTGCAATAATTATTTAATTAGTATTGTAGTGATGTATGAAATTATATATTTTGGATGCAAAAGTATACGTGGAGTAATATACATATAATTGGGTGGTTTGCTATAAGATCATTAACGCATTTTCATAAAAAAGACGGATAAATTATGATATTGTAGATATTGTTTTGTACAATGTCTGGATATATTGTAAGAAAGCATTCATTTCATTAATAAAAAATTGGGAAAAATGCCATTTTAGTCCGTTAACTTTAGCCTATTTGGGTTTTAGTCCTTTAACTTTAGGGTTTTCAATTTTAGTCCTGTATTTATTCAAAAATTTGCACATTCAGTCCGATTTTAAAATTTTCCGATCAAATGTGCTGAGCTGGACAATAAAATTGGGGCTTTCCGGTGAATTCGCTGATGTGGACAATTTTGGATGATGTGGCTGACATGTGTATATTTACACATATTTTTAAATATCCATATATATAATTTTTACACAATTAAAAAATAAATTCTTTAAAAATAAAAATTATATATTTTTTTCAAAAGAAACTCTCACCCACCCCCTCCCCATCTCTCTCTTGTTCCCTCCCCCCCCCCCAACCGGCGGTTTCCCCACCTTGCTCCACCACTACCATCACCACGCCCCCACCACCTGCGTCTCCCCCCCCCCCACACCCCCGCGGGCAGCTACCCTACCACCACCTGCATCTCTCTCTGTCTGCCCCCCCCCCCCCCCCCCCCCCCGCACACCACCGGCTCCCCCACCTTGCTCCACCACCACCACCACCACCACGCCGCTTCCACCCCCCACCACCACCTGCGTCTCCCCCCTTTGGACAGATCCCCAACCTTTCTCCACCACTACCATGCCACCGCCATACTCCTTCAATTCTCTCTCTCGTCGCCCCTCCCACCACCACCACCACCACTAATCGCCGCCACCCCCACCTCATCTCTATCTCTCGTCGCTGCTCCCACCACCACCACCGCTATCGCCGCCACCCCACATCCTCTCTCGTCGCCACTCCCACCACCACCACCGCTAATCGCCACCGCTGCCACCTCCTCTCTCTCTCTCTCATCGCCGCTCCCCCCACCACCACCGCTAATCGCCATCGCCACCTCCCTCGACATCACCAGATCTGGATCTATCTGCCAAGGTAGAGGTAGGGGTGGGGGCGGTTGGTGGTGGGGGGAGGACGGTTGGGGAGAGGGGGTTGGGGGAAGAGAGAGAGAGAGAGAGAAGGGGGGGGGAGGCAGGTGCAAAGGTGGGGGTGGGGAGGGGGGGTTGGTGGTGGAGATGGGATTTTTGTTTTAGAAAAAATATTGTAATTTTAATATTTAAGAAATTTTTCTTTGAATTGTGTAAAAATATTTAAATGGATATTAAAAAAAAAAGAAAATATATGTAAATATATACATGACAGCCACATCTATAAAATTCCTCAATTCATATGCCAAATCAGCAACTTGGGCCAAATTCCGGCCAAATTGACTGCCATGTCAGCAACTTGGGCCGGATTCCGGCCAAATCGGACCAAAATTACAAGTTTTTGAATAAATACAGGACTAAAATCGAAAACCCTAAAGTTAAAGGACTAAAACCCAAATATGCTAAAGTTAACGGACGAAAAACGCATTAATCCCTAAAAAATTTGTAACAAAAAATTTTGTTGAAGTAATAGTTTGATACATGCCGTTTATTCATTTGATTTTATTTTTCTCATTCTTCTCACTAAAATTGTGGTAATATTATTGACATATGACATGTTCTTTTGGTACCATTGATTAGGTACAGTCTGAAATACACAGCTAAATTATAAGAACAAATCTATTTTTCCTGTCACATTGTTGAAAGCACTCTTTCATTACTTATTCCCATTTTTTTTTTGGCTTGCCTTGAAATTATATATTTGTTAATTGTGTTTGATTATCTCCTAACAAAACAACTTTGAACCAAATAAAAAGCGATATAATAATGTGTGAGAATTGTTAGGTTAATTGGGGCCAAATTGGCGGGAGATAGATACAAAGATTTGGAATGACACGTGTATAATGATCAAGATAGGGGGCCCCGAAGAAATGGTTGCTTCCTCACAAACAAACACCTTTTTTACAAGCCCATCATCAACTTTTCTTTTTCCTCTTTAATAATATATATTTTCTTCATTCAATCTTTTTGTTATATATAAAGGACCCTAAATACCATTGATATGTCTCCCATCTCTACAATCTTTTTAATATTTCGTATGTTAATTGCGACTTTCACAATCCTGTAAGTTTAAACTTTACTTTATATATATGTCTTCCATTTTAATTTTCAATAGATTTTTAAATGGGAAATATAGGTACAAAAAGAAGCATACGTTACTACAAGAAAAAATGATATTTTCGGCGAATTGTTTGGCGGAATTCTATCGAAAATAATTAATTTTGGTTTATTTTTTTAATTAAATAAATTTTCGGTGAAATAATCGGATGATTTTTTGTTTATATTTTTTAAAATATAGTTCCAATTGTCTAACTTAGGAGTCAAACCTGAGACATCGCCCCAGCAATCACGCTTGTGCATATATGCGCTCGAAATTGCCCCAATTTGTGGGTCCATTGGGAATCGAACATTTGCCCTCTTAGTTGGCAACCAACTCTCTTACCATTGAACTATATTCACTTTGTTGTTATAATACATTACATTATATATTTATAGCATACAACAATTCAAATAATAATAATAATAATAATAAGAGTTTTATTTATTGAAAACTTTAATATTTTTTAATTTTTTTAAAAAATTTATATATATAATACATAATATTATATATATAGCATATAAAAAATCAATTAATTGTAATTAAATAATAATAATAATAATAATAATAATAATAATTTTATCATAATAATTCAAATAGAAATCCAAGATTTTAAATTTTAATATATTTTTTAATTTATAAAATTATTAGTTTTATTTTTTTTAAATTTTCTGAGGAATTTTCCCCAAAAATTTATAAAATTATTATTTATTTATTTATATTTAAAAATTATTATTATTATTTAATTTTTGGCCAAAATTTTTGCCGAAATTCAACCCAAAAATTCAAAAATTATTACTTTTTTATTTTTTTATTTAAAAATTATTATTATTATTATTATTATTTTACTTTTCGGTGGAATTTTTTGCCGAAATTCTGTCGAAAAATTTAAAAATTATTATTTTTAATATTTTTTTATAAAACTTATTATTTTTTATTTTTTTAAATTTTGGGGGAAATTTAATTTCCACCGAAAAATTCAAAAATTATTAATTGTTTACTTTTTTTAATTTTCAGCGGAATTTTCCCCCAAAATTCAGTAGAAAATTTTAAAATTTATTATTTTTTAATTTTTTTAAAATTTCCCTAAAATTTCGCCAAAATTTTTCGGCAGAATATTCCACCAAAAACTTTCGTCGAAAATAGCATTTTTTGTTGTAGTGCGTGTGCATCATTTAATTATAATTGATAAAGAGTATATAAAGAATTTTACGCTTTAGAATTCATGTATATGCTTAGTGTGCGTACCTATGCTCGGCTAGAATTCTATTATACGTTAAAATTAGGGGCAAAGTCAAAAAACAAAATTATTTGAGAAAGGGGAATTTTGTTTTTTTTTATATATAATATTATAAGTATTTTTATGATTTGGTGAGATAAAAACAAAAAATTAGAAGAACATGTTAGTAAATTTTTAATTTGACATAAATTTGAAGAAAAACAATCACACCCGCCAGCCCTTAATTAACTTCATCCTATTTAAAATTAAAAATTAACATGAAATAAAATGTGGACTTGAAGGACTATAACATGCCAATTAAAACATAGAAGATTAAAGTAACTATAGATTGATAATGAGGAATCATTTGACATTTATTCAATAAAAAAAGGTTGCATATATACATACATGTATATGCATATGCATATGCATGTATGTGTATATTGTATATATATAGGTTTGTTTGGAGAGGAGACAAGCGGAGTCAGACCGCCATAGTGATCCTATAACAGGCATCCACTTGCTAATTTCTTCTCTGCATTATGCTTTTATTATTTCACATATATACACATGGTGTCCTTACCTTTATTTTCTCTCTCTTCTTGCCAAAGGAAGTCACATCCCAATTTTAATTTGATTCACTAAAACTAGTAAACAAAGTTATGTGACAATCAAAATGAAGTGTATCCCGAACAAGTTGTACATTTACATACTGTCACTCGCAGTAAATAACAGCGTGGACGACAGATATACAAAATCTATATATGGATTTGAATTTTTTCACTATATAGTTTTACAGGAAAATTCTAAACCAAATCTGACTCAATTGAATCGATGTCGTTAATCACATAGTGAGCATACTATACTTGCTATGTGATTGATATATAATTTAAGAAGAATAATTAATCATTTACTAAATATAATACACTTATTATACAATTTACTAGGTTCGACCAAATTCACATAAGAATTTTCCAAGTTTCACCCTTTATTGTATTTATTTGAATTTTTAGGCCATTTAATATAATGAGCTTTAATTAACTTAGAGAGGATTAAGAAATTTGTAGTAATATAAAAATCGGAGTGGGATTCTGAAGTATATAATTATTAGACTTCAATTTACTTTACAAATAACCACTTCCTTTACTAATTGACTCAATTCATTAGATTTAGTAAAATTTCATTGCAAAATATAGTTTTATGATAGATTTCATCTCACTAAAAAAAAAAAGAGAGAATTAGCCACAGATTTAGCCCAAAAATTTGTGGTTAAAAAATTAGTTACGAATTTGGTCCGTGACTAAAAGTGGCGTGGCAAAAGATTAGCCACGGAGAACATATTAAATCGGGCAAAAATAATTTAATTGAACAGTGTAGCTACGGATTAACCACAAAAAATCCGTAGCTATTTTTTGTATAGTGCGCTTTAGTGACAAATATTATGTAGCTAAACTTTATTAATTTTTTTTTTAGGACTAGCCACAGAATTTCCGTTGCTGTTCCGTAGCCATATTTTGCCATTTAAAAAAAAATGGAACAATAGTTGTGGAATTCCCGCAACTATTTCCATAGCTAAATTTAAGAAAAAAGGCACGAATTTTCTCGCCAAATTTGTCATGGATTAGCCATGAAAAATCCATAACTAAATATTTTCATGATAGATTTTGTTTCCATAGCTATTAGCCACAAAAAAATTTTATAGCTAAAATTCATGGATAATTAGCTTTTTTTTAGTGTTTATCATAGATTCACTAGTAAATACTGTATCATTATTGCAATTTTAGTTATACTTTAATCAAATTCTATCACAAATCCCGAACAAAATACTTTATATCTTTGACAGGGTCTATTCGTTATACATTTTTTTGTTAGTGAACAGTGTGTGTTTTCATAGTGTTAAAATATTGATATATTAAGTAAATATTAGTGTTAATAATTACTAGAATATTGTATAAATGGTATTTAATTTAAGTGTAAATTAATTTGAAAAATATGAATTAAATACTTTAATATTGTTATGAACGATACGTATCGTGAAATAAAAATTTGATATTAAAATAACTATTAATATGAATCGGATGTAGTAATTGATTGGGATAATGTTCAATTGTTTACTTAAAAAAAAAATTAAAAATTCAACATTGTTGACTTCTATGTTATTGAAATCTAAATATCTTTTCAAAAAACAATGTAAGGAAAAGAATTAAACGTACTCCAAAACCATGAAAAATTTTGACTTTTGTTGACAAAGTATAATTAAAATAACAAGAGAAGAACAAGCTGAAGTATTGAACTTGAAGTTAAATTCCCACAAGGGAGAGGGACGTGATAAGAGCCTCGTAGCTCGTGCACACATTTCCCTTTCACCGCCTCTATATCTGTGTTCTCCTCTCCTCTCCCATATTTACTTACATTTACCTTCTCCCTCTCCCTCTCCTCTCTCTCTCTCACTCTCTCACACACACATACACTGACTGAGAGTCCTGCGCTGTTTCCCAAAGAGCCCTCCCACCGCATCATCATCTGCGCCTGTGTAATTTTTTCACGCTCACCGACGATAATGGATATGGATTCTTCTTCTTCGCATCCGAACTGGCTCGCCTTCTCGCTTTCCAACCACTCCCTCTTATTCAACTCCAATAATCCCAGTAATTTTATCATCACCCACCTCAAAAATAGTGTCTTTTTTATTTAATATATATTACAAAAAAAGAGATGAATTAATTGTTACTATTTGTCAGTACATGCAAACAGTATGTGTGTATATCATGGGATTTGTTATCATCTTTTATTGTTGTGTTTTGATTTGATTTGATTTGTCTGTGTAGGTGGAGGGGTTGTTGTGGTTCAAGAAAATGGATCTACAGATCATCAGCATCAGCATCTGCCGGTTCTTAGCGGCGGAGGGCCCAAGCTGGAGGACTTCTTGGGTGGCGCCTCCGCCTCTTCCGGCGGCCCTACGGCGGGGTTTGAGTTATATGACTCGGAGCTGAAGACAATAGCTGCCAGTTTCTTACGCGGCTTTTCTAGTCATGACCAAAAAGATGCAGAACCCCAGAAGCAACAACTCACGGTGGCGCCCCCGCCGCCGGAGCCCCCGGCGAAGAAGGCGGCGGAGACTTTCGGCCAACGTACCTCCATCTTTAGAGGGGTCACTAGGTACACGCATACACACACACACATATAAAGATCGAGCTAGGGTTTCCATTTTCCAATATTGCCCTCCAACTTTGTTTCAATTTCCATTTCAGACACAGGTGGACCGGGAGATACGAAGCTCATTTATGGGACAATAGTTGCAGAAGAGAAGGGCAAAGTCGGAAAGGAAGGCAAGGTTTGTAATAAAAATCAACTCTGGGTACATTAGCGTTTTGTTACATTAATCTTGTGAAACATAGTTTTTCTGACGAGGTTTCTCTTTATGGAATGTATGAACGTGGCGAATGATTGATCATTGCTCGAATGGGGACAAATTTTTTCAATATTCATCATTTTTTGCAAATATTTCAGTTTATCTAGGTAAGTACTCGATCATAGACTTTTGTTTCTACTTTAGTGTCACCAAAGATTTTTTAACTTGACGTGTTCTTGATTGAATGATTTTTCAGATTCTCTTTGGATTCTCTTGTTCTTTTTTGGACACTTTACTAAAATGGGTTTTTATTATTATTATTATTATTCCTTGAAATCTTTGAATGATTTAATGAAAAAGGTGGATATGATAAAGAAGAAAAGGCTGCTAGAGCTTACGATCTTGCTGCCATCAAGTATTGGGGTTCGACGACTACCACGAATTTTCCAGTTTAGTGTAATTTACGTGCATTTTTAAACATATTTTGCTTATTTGTGTGTGTGTAAATGTAACTTGTTATTTTTGTGATTCTCTTGTGTGTTATTTTTATGTAGGTAACAGATTATGAGAGGGAAATGGAGGAGATGAAGCACATGACTAGACAAGAATTTGTTGCTTCACTTAGAAGGTTTTGTTTTCTTGCCTTCTGCTCAGTACGAGTTATTCATGTACATAATCTGTCTGCTATCTTCTCTTCTATAAATGTGTTATTTTTTGTGAATATTTTGAGTAATCTTGTTAACATCTGATCAGGGTTTCTATTTCTTCATTGCAGAAAAAGCAGTGGGTTTTCAAGGGGGGCCTCCATTTACAGAGGAGTCACGAGGTTTGTAATTTGAACGCTCTCTCTCTCTCTCTCTCTCTCTCTCTCTCTAAAAATGTATTTTTGCAGGCACCACCAGCACGGCCGTTGGCAAGCAAGAATTGGAAGAGTCGCCGGAAATAAAGATCTCTATCTCGGCACCTTCAGTGAGTGGTTTTTGGCTCTCCTCTATTATTCAAGTATAATGTTTTTTTTTTCCTTTGATACAATTTAAGTGTAATGTTTAATAACTAGATAACAATTAGAAGACAATAAAATGGCAAATAAACGCACATATATATATCTTTAAATGCACTCCCGAGGTTTCTATTGGTCTGTCGTGGCGGTGGATGTCCCAAAATATCTGCACCACACTGTCAATCTAGCAATATATGTATAATAAATGCGTTACGTGGCGACTCATATTTGGCCTCTGGAACGGTGCTGCATTATGTGAATAAAAACAAAATCAATAATTATATATACTTTATTATGCACAATAGTATTCTTTTTGCCTTTTGGGTAAACTCCACTCCATCATTATTTATTAGTATGCAAAAGTAATTTAAATAAGATTTCATGTTCGAATTTTGTACATTTAAAATTACCTAAATAACCGTAGAAAGAGTATCGGTCTATATAAATTCCCTTGAAAATAAATTATTAACACCACACAACATGCAATTATGAATTATAAATTCCCTTGAAAATAAATTATTAACACCACACAACATGCAATTATGAATCATTGACCCGTTGTGAAACAATGTAATTATCTTGTTAAATGGAAATTCACGCTTATGATTTAACATGACAATATGGTAGTATAATAAAATTTTGATATCGTCGTATATTATACAACGATAAACAATGTATATATCCACCTAAATAGCATGATGCAAGTCCGCTTTTGTTTTTAATTATGGCGAATAATTTGCCCTTTGCTAACTATTTTTGTAATAGGCACTCAGGAAGAAGCAGCCGAGGCATATGACATTGCGGCAATAAAATTCCGAGGCCTAAACGCGGTGACGAATTTCGACATGAGCCGATACGATGTGAGGAGCATTGCTAGCAGCAATCTACCTGTCGGAGGTGCAAACAACAAATCAAAATCATCATCCGAATCAGTATCGGACAACAAGAGCATAGATGGGATCCCGTTGGATGACAACAACAACAAGGACCTCTCCTCGGCCACGTCAGTCGCCTTTCCGTCACAAAATCCTAGTACTACAACCATAAATTTCGCCCTGCCCATGAAGCAAGACCAATCATCAAGTCTATGGGCTGCCCTAGGCTACAACCAGACCAAAAACCCTAACACCACCGGAGCCTTGCTTTTCCAAGAATCGAACACTGGTGGTGCAACGTTGAAATGCATAAGTACAACACCCTTCAGCATGGAGTTCCCCTCCGGGGACACCGTCAACACCAACTTCAGCGACGAAGGTTTCTACAATGGGAGTGGCTATTATCAACAACAACAGCAAGGCAACGGTACAAGTACATCCTCAAGCGCCTGTATCGTTCCGAACAACGGTACAAGCACTTCCTCAAGCACCTGTATCGTTCCGAACAACGGCACAACTCGCGAAGCGGTGGTTTTCGGCACCGGCGTTAGTGGTGGCAATTGGATGCCGCCGGCCATGCACTCGTTCCAGCCAGTGAAGCCCAATCTATCGTCGTTTCAGACACCCATTTTTGGCATGGAATGAATTAAGGTGGTACGTAAGAAATGGGGACAATGGGAATGATGTTAATTATGTTAATGTTTTAGTTGGAAAACATGAAGTGGTGGGTTGGTCAAAAAAGTGAGGAGAATAGTAATTTTGCTTTTTTGCATGGATTAGAAACGAAAATGGGATTGACAATCATTTCTACACCAACTAGCTATATAGCTCTTTCTGCAAGTGTACTAACTGAATCTTTTTGTTTATGAGGCTACATTTTTTTCTCTTTTTTGTGTTGCCTTTTCTTTTCTTTTTGTCCCCTGTACCGACAGGTTTGTGGAAATTGAAGAATTAGTACAGTAGGGATTATCTTGTCTAATTGAGGTTAAGGAAATAGTATAATAGAATGATAATGTTGTGAGTTTAGTTGCATGACGTATTTTGTGTGAAATAATTTCATACTTCCCGTTTGAATTTGATCAAAATAGTGCTTTTTAGTCATATTTGGTACGATGATGTCGAAACACAACTTAGGTAATATCTAAACGGGTAATATCTCATGAGTTTTCAGTAAATGTGGTGTTTGTCGGCGTTAAATATCAATTACATAATAAGTGTAAAATACTTGTCACGTAACTAGATTTGAGTTAGAATTTTTCCTACTATTGAGATATATGGACAATTCTATTGTCCTTTCTTGCCGAAATTGGGGTTCTTATACGAAAGAAAAAATTGTGGGACATAAAGAGTAAAATGCCGTTGTTTAAATAGCTATTAGATATATGTTCATTCTACTTGGGGAAACATTTTTATCCACTTATAAATGGCGCAAAAATTGCTTGGTATCTCTCACAATTGTCTGTGAGGTACACTAAAAAGTTAACATGTGATTTGATCTTGTATTACACCATTTCATATTCATTACTCAACATGTAACTAGGGTGATATATCCTGACTGTATTCAGACCATTAAAGCTTTCAACTTTGTAAGTATAATTTGTTTTCTTTTTGTAGTTTAACTTTTGGTCGCCCAAATCATTTACAACCAAATTAGAATACATACAACCCCATCAATTATGAAAAGCTATTTTTATATTAACATAAGTAACTTCTGGAGTCTCACTTACCCAACCCTCACTAAAATTTCACGTGGTCAAAGCGGACCCTCAAATAGGATGACGAAGTGCCATAAATGAAATCAATTGTAACCAATAAGCTGTTAATTTATTTGGCTTGATCCATTACTTTTCAAAATAAGGTATGTATTCGAGGTTTTTCATCTAATATATATATATATATATATATATATATCCACTTTTAAAAGTGTAAGGAGTGTAATGTCAAGATTCAAATCCTAACAATATGCATGTGTGAATTATGTGCGTGCATATTATTTAAAACAAAAAACAATAAGAAGAGGTATGAGATACAAATCTATTTGTGTGGACATATATAAACTAGTCACGTTTCCAATAAGGAGATAATAGTTTTGATTTCTACATTGGTGGAAACTATAGTTCAAGTCAGGCATCTCATAGCAGTGAGAGACTTTCATAATCACGTCTATATATATATGAGATTGTTATATCAGCCACATTTCATTGTGTTGTTAATATATATCACTGTATATAAAGAAATCAATGTCATGAATTGAAAGGAGGGAGTGGCAAATGAAACAAATAACTACTGGAATGGTAATATTCCAATTAGTTTGACCCATTACTTCACATAAAGGGGTATGAGATTCAAACCTATGTGTTGCAGTACACTATCAACTAATCACTGAAGGAATCTCAGTTTGATTTATCTTTTGGTGGAGCTGTAATAAGCTGTTCACCTTGTGGAGAGTACCTGCAGTTCAAGTTGGGCATTTCACAGAAGTCAGTGGCAGAGCTACGTATAATTTATATATATACCTCGTGATTTTGAAACTATTCCATATATATCATTAAATTTGAATGGCTACATTAATTGTTATTTGATGCATATCTCAAATTATCTTTCAATGCATTAAGTATTAACGATTGATATTTTATAAATGATAGTTACACCCTTTAATCCGGAGCTTTTATAATCATATGTGTGTATGAGGTTGCTATATTGATTTGTTTCCTTTTTATTTTTGATATAAAGAA
The DNA here is from genome assembly GCA_026212405.1 of Petrea volubilis. Taxonomy (NCBI): domain Eukaryota; kingdom Viridiplantae; phylum Streptophyta; class Magnoliopsida; order Lamiales; family Verbenaceae; genus Petrea; species Petrea volubilis. Next base: position 29,280,778 of record CM047870.1, read on the forward strand.
ATGAATGTTAGATTAAAAGGAGAGGGTAGGAGCTTTAAATTGGTTTTAAGAGAATGAAGTCAAAATCATGGTCTTTTCTTGTCTCAATATTCCGTGGCTCCGCTGCGCTTTCGGCGCTCCTTTGTTGTCCCTATATCCTTTGACCACAACTTTGACCCAATTTTGTGTCCCCATATATTACATATTAGACCCGCTTTGACAGCGACTCTTGCTAGGCACCTCTACACAATGCTTGTAGTATAATCTCCCCAGTGGGGATGCACACCCCGTAATTTTTGGACCATTTTTGTGCCAAAACTATCAAATACAATCTATTGATGAAAAAAAGAAAACAAAAGGAAGTATGTATCCTTCACGGGCGCGGATTCAAAAATTTTTGTTTTAAATTTAAGTTGATATAAAATTTAGATGGAAGAAGGTTGTAAATAAGTAGATAACTTGGTGTTAAACGACTGCACCTCCTAACAACTCAATTGCGGATTCAAAACTCAAAAACGAAACGGGTCAGAACTGTAAAGATTTTCTTTTGTAAACAATAATAATAATAATAGAAAGAAGGTTGAAGGGGCATACGCAGTATTGATTTGAGTACGTACCTAAGACGTTGTATACACCAATGAATTGAATGTGTTGGTGCGACATTTTTACTTTTTGATATCATTATAATCAAATTCAATGGCAAATACACATATACTATGATATAAAAAAGAGCAACATTTAGTAACTATTTTGATCTGATAATTTTTTTTTTGTCATTTTTGTTTTTATTTTTACTTTGCGTCTTCTCTTCTACAATTTTTTACTCTCACCCTATCTCTCTCCCCCCCCCCCTCTCCATCTTCCTATACTTTTCAATATCAATTCTTTTCTTTATTTGTAATTGTTTTCTAAGTTTTTTATTTTAAATTATATTATTTTTGTTTATCACTAATTTTATAAAATCTATTACAATAGTTATTATTATTTTTTTTTGATAGTATAGATACTACCAAAGTTTTTGTATGTCATCAAATTATGTTGTCTTTTTATCATGCATACTTATTAATTGTGCCAATATTCCTTTTGAATGAAAGTGATATATTACAATCAATTGAATATATTAATACTATTACAATCAATACTCTCAATCGAATATTACTAGTATAAATAAATAGATAAGAAATGACAATTTTGTATGTTGTTTTATTTGTCTTTGATGAATATGAAAAATATCGCCGATAATCCTTTGGCTTGGTGGCAAGGAGTAGGTCCCCTGACAATAGAGGTCAGGGGTTTCGATTCCCACTTATATGGGTCTTATTTTACTATGCGAGTGTTTGGCTAAACTTATTCTAAAGAGCTTATAAGCTTGTAGAGCTTATAAAACGTTTTTGCAGCTTATAAGCTCCTACATCTTATTTTAAAATTAAGTTCTTAAAGTAAATAAGACCTTGTAGCTTATAAGATATTTTTAGAGCTTATAAGTTGTAATTATATTTAGTAAAAATGAGAACTTATAAGTTTTTAAGTGTAATGATGCCCAAAAATAATATAAAGTAAAATGCATTTCATGTAAATAAATAATTTTTGAAATAGTAGTAATGTGATATTGGAAAAAATATATATATTTATGTTATTTTATCTTTTATTATTAGACAGTTAATAAGTTGTTTTAAAAAAAAAAGGTTTGGGAGAGCTGAATTTTTTATTTGGAGCTTATAAGCTCCTAACAGCTTATTTTCAGAGCTTATAAGCTCTTTTATTAACAAAATTACCAAAAACTTTTAAAGAACTTATAAGATGTTTTTAGGACCTTATAAGCTTGGCGAAGCACTCGCTATATGGTAATTAGTTCGTTTGTATTATTTGATAATTTTTCTAGTTTGATTATGAGATGTAACAATTATGGATATATTAATTGTGCTTGATATACTTCTTTGAAATGTATTGTACCCATCTCAAAAAATATGAAAACTATCTTCAACAAGTAAGGAGAAATTTGTCAAATAGCTAATCTATGCAGCTGTCGTTATGGGAAAACAAGAGTATCTTTTCAAATTTGTGCCCTTATAGACTTTTTTATAAATAATTTATAAGTATTTAGAGGCTTTGAGTTAGATTTAAAATATTAAGTAATTTCTAAAATGAAACTTTGGAATAAATATAAGCATTTTCAGGGACTAATGTATGAGTGCGTTATGCGTTGAATTAATATATTTAAAATGAATATTTCTAGTAGTAATCTATTATCTTAAATTTAGTTTTTTTGATTTGGGCATTACTTTTCCTGGGGTCACATAAATCCATTCAGTTTGAAATTTGGGCTATCTTAATCCAGCTGGGCTCTGTTTACATCGGTCTCACTGACATAAATTTAACTGGCTGGCCTGAAGTCCTATTAATTCCTTTTCGTTCCTTTTCCTCGTATAAAAAATAAGGTCGTGTTTGGTTTTGTTTTGCGAAAATGATTGTCAAACCATTAAAAGTTCAAAACAATCACCGAGCAGGGATGGAGTTGGGAGGTGGGGGGTTAGAGAGGGCGGTCCCCTTCCCTTAAATTTATATCGAACTAAAATTCACATGCATTTTTTAAAAAAATTTAAATTTTGCCCGTAAATCATAAAAACACATTTAATGTTTTATAAAAATCCAACCTCGACTCTCCAAACAAAATTTTTTGACTCCATACCCAATACAAAAAGCTAAAACATAATATAAAAACATAAATTATTACATAATAGGAAAAATCGACATTAGTGGAAATCGAACTCACATAATGGATAAATTTCCGAAAGGGGCTCTGTTGGTCCAATTTTACCGAATAGGTCTTTCACGGCCCTAAAAGGTTAAATCATCGCAAGAAAAATAATTTTAGCGATTATTCAAAAATTTCACTAATGATATATATTAAATAATTATAGTTTTGATAAGAGTTATAAAATTATTAAATTACGTATCATTAAGTATTAACATTAGCACAAACTTTTGATCCCTATCCCCAATTACTAATAATGAAAACCTTTTAGAAACTACTCTCAAATAGAAACACCTTTTAAAATACTTTTTATTACTGTATCTAAAAGCAAAATTACTTGATTTATTAAAAAAAAAAACTTTACCATAAAAAATACCGTTCGAGAAGCATTTTTTTAAAACTCATCCAAACTGGCCCCTAATCTGCTAAGGAATACTTAGCTTGACAACAAGGAGGAGTGAGAATTGTATTTCATTTGAATTATTAATGTGCTTATCTGAAATGTAATAGGTTAAGCTCTATTAAAAATATGTATATATTAAGAGCAAATTTGATGTGCACCAATTTTTGGGATGGCAAGGAATTTGTAGGAGAGAACTTAAGATCAGGGAATCCTACTTCGTTTGGAAGGATTTGTCAATTCTTGGGGTACTAACCTACAAAAAGTGCATTAACACTCCACGGAATTAAGTTAACATGTGCCTATGAAAGAATAAAACAAAAAGGAACTACACAATAATGTAAATATAAAATAGGAAAACAGTAAGAAAATCTTGTGTGCTAGTGAGCGTTCGCGCTAAGTGTGTGCTCGTTTGGTGAGCTTGGATCTATTGAGTGCAATGCAATTGAAGTATACAGATTAAAGGCGATTTAGTGTGCTTTAGAGTGCGTAAATCTATGAATCTATATAGAACATGTTTACCGATTTGGTGTGAGGGCCTATTTATTGAAGAGACTCGTACTAGCTTGGCCGAGGATTCTCGCGGTGGCTTCCCCAAATCAGGGGAGATAACGAATTCTTAGGAAATTGGTTGTGGGTTGGTTCCCATGTTTTTAAGATTGTTGGAACCTCTAAATATATATGGCCCAATGTTTTGGGCTTGTTAGTTGATGGATTAGGCTCTTGGGTCTTATGCATGTGGACTTTTGGTGATAATGGTAGGACTTGGTCCATCCTTGATGAGGAAGGCCAGTTGGACCTCTTCCGTAGGCCTATTTGGTTAGGCTCGATTTCTGAGCTGCAGTGAAACCACTCCATTTTGTGGGCCGTTCAGTAGTTTTTCAATCGATTGAATTTTGAGTAGCATCAGAATCCATGTTGACCAAATCAAAATTTGAAGCGGTTTCGAGATTCAATTGTGTTAGTAAATAAAGTAGTATGTTTTGTAGAGGTGGTTTGAACATTTTTTTTTTTTTTTGAATTATTCACCAATTACTTTTTTGAATTATTCACCTATTACAAAACAAGTAAATACTTATAATATAATTCATACTGATTCAATCGAATCAAATCCGAGTTAAAGCCTAAAGTTTGCCGCTAGCAAGGGCCTTTGGGCTACAAATGAGACCGCTAGAAATGGTTGAATATGGACAAAAATAATCCGCACCGTCCAACTTTGTATTCATTCCAATAATGTCAAAATAAATTAATGAACCTAAGTTCAACTACCTAACAAACGGGAAAATAGATACTAAAATGTGTCAAAACATAGATTAATTGTTAGGTAATTGACTAGGAAAATCAATTTGTAAAAAGTAGGTTTGACGCAATCCGACGGGCCACGGCACGTCACACAAAAGTTGTATTATGACTCTAGAATTCTAATTGTTTACTTTTTGACATTTCCAAGGTTCCTATTCATGAATTAGACATAAATCCAACTAATTTACAACACACATGTAAACATACGAATGATATTCTTGAATTTGAACTAGTGTCCGAGTCTTACAAGTTAGAAGAAAATTGACTAAAAAAGGCTTACGGGTGATATGACAAAAGTGAAACCGCGGCTTTATCTGTATGTAAAGCCGGTCCAATTAAAATGAGAGATGACATAACAAAACTAGATTGGCTTAATCAACCAATATATATGAACACAAAATAGAAAGATAAAGTGTGCAGTCTCCCAAACTTATCTTGATGAGGTACAAAGAACATCAGCTATTTTATATTTTATTTAAGCTATATCTATGTATGTATATGTATATATACACACACACACTATATTTAGACAAAATTGTTTGAATTTTTTATTATAGAAGTTGAATGATTGGCAATGCTAGCTACGTCGTAGTGGTGGCCTACCGTGCGAGGAGGAGAAAGAGAAAGGTGAAAGACTAGTACTATGTTTCGCACAAGGATTTTGATTTTAAAAAACAAATTAGAAAAAAAATAAAAATGATCAAAAATAAAAGTTAAGAGTATTATCATTTGAAGTAAAAAAAATAAATTATTTTTTTATTTTTTTTTACCAAAATTTAAGAACCAAATGGAAGATAAAAGAAGGTTTTTTTTTTTTTTTGAGTAGATTTAGATATGTAAAGTTCAAATCGGATTTCATGCAATAACAAAGTATTTCATTCATTAAAAGACTAAATTTAATGAACTTCATTGCAAGATATAGGTCGGTGATGAATTTTTACATCAATAAAATGAGTAAATTTATGACAATATAACAAGTGATAATAAAAAAATTATTATTTTTTTATATGTATCTATCTACAATAAAATTATATTGTCACAAAACATAATTTACACAATGTCCAACACAAGAAATCCGCTATTGAGCAACAATTTTTTTCGTCACTAGTGGCGACAAATTTAGCTACAAAAATTTAGACACAGGTTGTTTTGTTGCTAAATTTGTGGCTAAATTTAGCCACGAAAAATTAATAGCTAAATTCATCTCCAAATTTTTCCATAAAGACTCCGTCGATGAACGTAGCTAAATTCATTGCTATTTTATTCTTAGCTTTGAATGGTTTTAGCCACTACTTTTTCGTAGCTAAATCCAATTGTTAGTTTGCTCACCAGTTTTAGCGACCAATTTTCCATAGCTACATCCGTCACTAGGTCCTATAATTTTTTTTAATTTTTATTGTTCTTTTATTTCAACCACTGCAAATTACTAATTTTATTATTCTATTGAGTAAAATAAGCAATAGGTCTCAATCAGTTTAAAAGCATAATCAAACTTCCAGATTTATTTTATTGAATTAGTGATTCGTTCCCTAAATAGCTAATCAATTGATTTTTTGTTCAATATGTCAATTAAATCAACTCAATTAATTCAATTGGTTGATTACACATAATGAAAAGACTTTATAATTTAATTTTTAAATCAATTTAAACATATAAATCAAATATTTTGGTTTCTTTTGTCAAATTAGTTTTTAGTTCTCTAAAAAGCTAACCAAATTGAATTTCTCATTTAATGCGCCAATTTTCTGTATTCAATTAATTCAATTTGTTTATTTAACGGCAGTTTGTTTAGTTATGTTAATTATATTTTTTCCGTTATCTCAACTGATAAGTAAATCTTGAAGATTTACACGTGTCACGAATATAGAGTATGGGGCATGAGATGGGACATCATTTTGGGGTAGGGGATCCCGTCCGTTGGTTAATTACACATATAATCATAGCATTTTGAATATGTAGTTTGGTTCTTATGTAATTAAATGTGTCAATTGATCAATTGTCAAATTTTGAATCTATTGATCCGATCGATGGTGGCAAGTTTTTGCAATTGATTGGTTTAATTTGGTCAATTACGCTAAATTTAAATAAATAAATTGATAATTTCTCCTATAATAAATAATTTTACCTAAATTTCACCTATAACATTTGAATTTTTTAATTTAGATAAGGTTAAAGGCAATTTTTTTTTTTAATTTGAACTTTTAGCCATAGATTTTTCTATGGCTCAAACATCAAAAACTTTAGCCACGAATTAAAATACTCAAAACAACGAATTATCCTGTGGCTAAGTTAGCCACGAAAAAATTCATAGCTAAATATTCGAATTTCTCGATGGCCAAATAACACCGTATCCAATTTATCTACGAAAAATCTGTTGCTGAATCCAAATATTTAGCAGTGATCAATAGTGACAACATAGGAAAATATTGATAATTAGTGACACATCTATGGTAGCAACTTAATAACAATGAAATCTTATCACAAAATTTTAATGACAATTTTTTTGGTTACCAAGTTGTCCTTATGGATATGTCACTAATTGTCAACGGTAACAGCTAAAATATTAAATCTTGTCACTATTGAATGATATTGTGAACATAAAAGCTTTTGTTACCAAAAAACTTAATTAGTGACCAAACAAAAGGTATTATAACTAAATAAAATTATTGGTGACAATTTTTACATTGTCTTTTTTATATTTTTCACTAATATTATTTTTTTCTTATAGTGTTTATTCATTAAAAAATTATTAGTAAATGCCTTGCCGAAATTTTTTGAATGAGTTCTAGTTTTTTTTTTTTTATATAAATATCCTATATTTGAGGCAGAATCTATCCGTCCATAAAATTCGTCGGTGAACGGGCTGACTGCTTGTAGTGATACTACAAACAAGAACTTAATTTTAATACATATAATATCATATTTTTTAGAAATGTCTTTATTACGCACTAATTGATGCGTTAAATAGAAACGTGTTGCAATCAATTATACTACACTTATGACTAAATCCATTTTTATGCACTACTTAAGAAAAATTTCTAATTGGACGTATTAACGCGCCACTTTTTCAAAAATTTATCAACAATAGAGAAATTGGAGCACGTACACAAAAAATGTCCCTACAAAAAGTGATCAAAATTTTTTTGTACTAAAACATATTTTATAGACACTATGAAACATCAACAAAGGCTTTTAGGACAACGTAAACACATGACACTTTTAAATAGTGTCACAAAATTAAAAGTGTTATAATACCCATTTATAGTGATAATTTATGGTGTCTTCATTGTTCATTTTTCTAGTAGCGATGGCACTATAAAACATTGAAATAGACTATTGATATGGCATTTAATTACATGAAACTTTAGACTGGTATTTTAAAATTAAAACATTACAATATATGCTTGTGTTTTCAATCTGGCTCGAGGAAATTCACGCAATGGGATAGCCGAATCGATCATCATGGAAATGGTTTCTAGTGCCTAACTTGCCAGCAAAAGCAAATGTGAGCTAGACGGAATGGTCACAGGCAAAGGGTTTTCAATGCAAGTTAGTCGAATATTCAAGGTGGAGAATCTGAGGAGAGAAACTAATTAGTTTTAGGAATACATATGTCATGTATGAGAATAAGAATTAGAGGGCAGGGACGGAGTCAAAAAAACCATTTGGGGAGGGGGGCGGGTGTATTTTTATGATTTAAGAGAGTAGGCTAATTTAAAATTTTCAAAAAGATGTATGTAAAATTTAATCCTATACTGAACTTAAGGAGTAACCGCAACCATTGGCCTCCCCTATTGAAAGGGTAGTTATAGGTGGGGTTTGATGGAAGCCTAGTTCTAAGGCTAGTGTCTTTATTTTAGAGTTGGTGTGGCGTTTTGTACTTTTATTTTTATTGAAAAATCATTAGGCATCGGATTGTTCTATGTCCTCGAGTAAGATTGTGTGGGGATTATTCATACTGATGTGGTCGAATCTGTTTTGGCCACGTGGGCACCAACTCAGCTCACACGTCGGATCCAGCTCAGCGCATACTGCCATTCTCTTGTTGCCGCGTGTCAGGCCTAGCTCGATCAGGCTCCATGTTCTTTCTTATCGGCCTATTTCGGTCAGAGTTCATCACATCTCCTCGACCCATATAGTATCCTCGGGGTCAGGACATCGTAGATATCAACCCTATTCCATCATCGGAGTCATCACCCTGACATCCGCCTTCAGCTATGGTTGTACCCAACGCGCCCATAGCGCGCGTCAAGGAGCACTCATGTAGCCAGCAACGGGGTTGGATCAGCCTAACCCTAGTCCGGCCCACCTGTTTTTAATTATTATAAATAGTGCGCCGGCACTATTCATTGGGTAAGACACTTTTAATCCACTATTACGCCCATCATTACCTTCCGACTGTCTACTCGAATACTGACTTGAGCGTCGGAGGGTCTTCGCCGGAGACACTTCCGGCTAGTCTCACGTGTGTTCCATCCTTGCAGAATAGGACCCGACCAGCTTTAATACTCTCCTGATCGGAATTTGGATTAGATCAGACATTCATACCCGGAACCTACCTTTTCTCGGAGTGACGTGTCCAGTGAACCGAATCCAACCGCATCACATACGAACTTTGTCGGTTCTAATAGTAAAAACATTAGGCCAATTGAAGTGGTTGTACTCGATAATCCTCCTTAGTTCCGGTCAAGGAACTACTAGAATCAAAAAAATTACTAATTGATTACGATCAAGAAAAAAGGCAAATCAACCAATAAAACGCCTATTCATATGTGTTCATCACCCTCCTTCGAGTGACCCGGTTCTCTTAAAAGCTCCGGTTTTCCATGTGATTATGAACTCATGGATTAACTAGATTATGCCACCACGTTATATCTCATGAAGGTTTTGTAAAACAATTCCATAGAATTGAATGGCAAAATTGTAATTTCACCATTCTTAGTGACTTGCACGCATTGCTTATCCTTCAATAAATAATATAAATATAACTATAAAACTAATTGCTCCAACTCCCAAATGTTGACAAAGCCACACACACAACAACGTCGGTGCCCAATCACGGAGACCACATTTTATCTTCTCATTTCTTTTAATGCGTGATATGTTAGGGAAACGTAGCTTTCTCCATCATTTCATGAATAATATCTATAAAAAGTTATACACATATATATATATATAGTAATATACATTCAGCATCAACTTCATCAAAACAGTATTTTTCTAACCTATAAAAAACCACTCACTTTGCTCCTCACACTTTTAAGGACTATAGTACATTAAGTGGAATATTTGATTATTTAATAATCACTAACAATATATTTTTTTATTAATGGCTATTCGAATCTCTTTGGGGTTTACTTTCGGCTTTTATTCGGGAATATCTGCGTGACGTCATGAAAGATGATTTTCAAATCTCATTAGTTCATTATTCTTGTGTGATCGGATTCACTTGAATTATTCATGCAGAATCTTCATATATATATATATATATATAAATTTATTTGTTTGATTTGATTTTAATCTCAAGTCAATGAGGCTTTCACTCGTTATTTGCCACGTATTGATTAAAGCTATTCCTTTTTCTTTTTCTTTTTTTCAATACAAAAACAAATGTATATACCTACTAATATAACGGCATGAATTAATTAATACTTGCGCTTAATATTTAAAATAAAATTAAATAGTATTTTTTATGTAAAATATATTTTCCACCATTTTATTCAATTAATTATTATAGGATCAAATTTACCAGTTCGTTAAAAATTATATAATGTAATTACTCTAATAATCTCATAATTTATAGAAAAAATTTAATATAGATATAAATGTTGCGTATCGGGCGGCTTCAGCACTATCCTTTGTTAGTAATGGGAATCTTGGATATATGTTTCCACCATTTTTCGAATATAGAACTTTCTAGAAACTACTGTTTTACATTATCGTTTGTTAGTTAGCGAAATCTTTTTTAACTTTTTTCTTGTCTTCTTTTTATCGAGTATCACTTTTATGTTTTCATTAACAGTTATAAATAATTAAGGCTTCATTTTTCAAAATTAAAAAAAAAAAAAAACTTTATTTTCTCATGTCCGACTTTCTTTCGAAATTAGTGAGATTTGACTTTTGAAATCCTTATTTCATGCCTCAATAAAATATAAACTTTTAATTTGAATAGAATATTTACAAAAATATTTTCAAGAGAATGTTATCACATGTTGTGGTGTTACTATATAAGTTCAATTTGGACTAATTAATTTGGGCGATTATACTATAAATTGAGCATTAATTTAATGGCCAAACTGTCACTAAAAGCCGAAAGCTCGTCTCAAAAATAATAATTAAGTTGAGGGAAAAAGGTTAAAGAAAAGGATAACGAAAATTTTGGTGATAAAATAATAGTTCATGTTGTACTTAGCAAAAACTAATGAAATATTATATAGATTTAAAGGGAATCTAGATTTCCATGATGGTTGGGAATCCCGCATTTCGATAATCTCGAAATTTATTGGGACAAACAATTCGTATAAGTAGTATTAAATTGAGTTCTGCAATAAAGGGACCAAAAGGACTTTGTCATCAGACTACATTTGATCGTTTGTGCGTTTCGTTTTGGAGAGGGTTAGAATTAGTTTGGGCTTGAGTTCGAGGAGAATAAGGAACTCGGGGAAGATGCTTCTAGCAAAAGTTGTATAGATATCTAATGTATTAAAAAATGGAGAAACGTGTGTTAATTGGGATAGCCCTAAGCTCGATTCTTCAAAATCATAAGTCTGATACAGAGAATGAGGTTAATATGAATGCGCTAATTTGGCTTAACTTTGAATTATTAGCATGTACTTGTCAATTAAAAGTAATAGGAATTTTATAAGAGAGTAATCTCTAAGATGGAGATTCAAATGAATTAGGATGCTGATGTGATGCACATAGTTCATAGCTTGTTACGAACCACGTGAATCGAAGGGACCTTTGTGAGGCTAAGTAGACTTGCAAGTTGGGGGTTGTGTGGTCTTGTTTAATACTGATGAGATGCTAAGATAATTAAGTATTAATAATGGTTGATGGTGGACACGACCTTCATTAAATGTTGGTGTCTAATAGAGATCTTATGATTTTCCAAATACACGTCTTCTATTGAGGCTACGAGGGATTGATTTTTTAAGTTTCCTCAAGGTATACTCTGAGGATGATATGGGGTGAGGCCAATGCTAGTTCTTTAGGATTACATGATCTCCAGGGTGTCCTCGGATTGATGGCACTCGAGGGTTCGACCCCACTCCTTGTTCGATGTAGTTCCACCTTGAGAAGGTTTGTGTCAACCTTAGATTTGATGCCTTTGAGTTGGGAGAGCTGGACAAGACACACCACATGAAAGTATGCTCTTCACTATCGAAAATTTTATGACAAAAATATTTTGTTACAAATTTAAGATACTCTTGATGGATTAATGTCATGATTCAATATAAACAAAAACTAAATAAATAATTAGTAACAAGACATTTAGTAACGGAATTATCATAAACCAAATCCGTCATAGAAACTCAATTTATAGTGCATTGATTCGTAATAGGGTATGCATTCTTATAGTGATAAATGAGTTGCTTGAAATGAGCCATGTGGCAAAATCATATTGTGCAACATTATGTTTATTCAATTTTATCTTGTTACATTTTACTTTTTAATTACGAAATTTGCACTTTATCTTTTAAAATTTAAATTTCAACGAAAGATACATTAGGGAAGGGTTAGTAATGAGATTTCAGCCAAGTTGAAAAGAAGAAGATTACAGCTTCAATTTCGTAATTTAGAGGGCGATTATGATGGTGGTTTCCAGTAAAATTCTTATATAAATTTGATGTTTGGACCTCACATATGAACAAAAGTGGTTGAAATTATATTATATGTTGTATGTTAATTTTTTGAATAAATAACTTAATGTTATAACGTAATTTGAACCATTTGATGCCTATATAGAACCCAGACCTGGTTCGTGAAAAAATTTGCAGTGGTTTCAATATCTAGAATTCATATGTTCACTGATATCAATATCCAAAACTGACCAAAGAAAATGATATCTATGAATGTCCAACGAGAAAATAGTGATACACATAGTCATGTCAATTTTTGGATGGGTAGTATTCTGTGATGAACCCTGCCCCACGACCAGTTGTGTCGCGTGTGTGTGTGTGTGTGTGCGTGTGAAGGGGAGAGAGAGGGTGAAATTAAAATCAATTGCATACTTGTTAGGCATATATCATTAAGAGACACTATTAATTCAACGAGAGGAATAGATAAAAATTAAGACTTTTTTGATTAGGTGAATGGATTAGGGAGAGTAAATGTCAATTTGGTTAATAGGTCTAGAAAATTGCAATAATATTAATAATGTGCCGGGAGGGGGTCCAGTGGAAGAGGTCAGATGAATTAGCATGGGTACTGCAGGGTGGTTTTAATAATTTGTACAACTAAGGCCAATGATTTTCTGGACCTCCTGCCAAAACAAAAGCCCTACGCCACCAACACCCCACTAACCCTTACCTCCCCCACCCTCCCAAAGCAAACACAAGAAAACAAGAGAGAGAGAGAGAGAGAGAGAGGTAAATGTTTGAAGATTATATGAATATATATGATCATCGTAAATAATATATTTATACATATATATATTCTGCCATGGGTGGTGAGAATTGCAATTCTTTTGAGTTCAAATGTTGGTCGGAATTGTTTGTCTAGAGAATGAGGCTTGGTTTTTTGACAAATATGTTGCTTTTTTTTTTTTTTTTGAAAGTAAACTTGGAGATTTTGTTCAAGGACCAATGGTTTCAAATACATCGGAATTAACGAAAGCATGAATATTCATGGAGTCTTCAAATGAAAGTATAGACGATTCCACAACCATGCTATTGAGGTCATGCGATCCAATTGAATTTTTTAATTCCTACTAGTATATGTGTATATTTTATATTAAATATTATTCCTTCAGTTCTATTTTATTAGTCATCCTAGGTTTTTTCACACATACTAATTAAGTCAATTAATTGCTCCCTTTTTAGCTAAATTTATAAAAAAAATTGACAAATACCCTTCTTTTTAGTTGATTGTATAATGATAATTAATGAGTTTTAGTTGAGAAATATGAGGGTAAATTTGAAAAAGAAAAATAAATGCTCTTTTAAAATCCTCAAAATGACAAATATTGTGAGACAAAAAAAAAATTCTAAAATGACTTATAATTCGGGACAGGGTGAGTAATTACTATGGTATTATACGACCATTTGACCCTCACATTAAAATTTTAAAAAAATTTATGATTGGCTCATTATCTATAATTTAAAATAATAGACACAATAAGTTTTGCCTCTGTATGACAATCCTGAAATCACTGCATTCCTGGCAAGAAGATGTTTGTTGCCAACACGATGAATGTGGAATAATCTAACATTGTCAAGCTTACCTAACAAACTTTCAACATCTAAGATAAAATTACCCAGACTAGGGCCATCGCCAACCGCAGCCTTCAAAAAGCTAGATGGTAATACAAAAATGATCACGAATAATATGTATTAATACATTTTATATTATTATTAATAATATCTACTAAGTTTATAAGAATATATATATATATATATATTGTCAATTATGGGAAGTTCAAGCCTCAAGAATATGCATGTTCTTGAGTTTGATATTTTAATAGGATTTTTATTTTTTTTGGCTGAAGAATATATTAATAGGATCAGTTATTTACTTTTATTAAATTTTCAAGTTGAACAATCAATTATATAAAATCTTATTCGCTGTTAAACATACAACGGAATCATATCCTCATTTAAAAATCCTTACCGAAAATTGCTGGACTTTACAAATTAGGATTAATTGTCACTAATTGTCCATAATCACGAGAGAGTATAGTTACCCCGAAGTCCATAAATTAATATCACATATTTTTATTTTTATTTTTATTTTTTGTGATAAAAATAAAATAGTACACAATTTTTTTTTTCTCTTTTTTGCCCGTAATACGCAGTCCTTTATTTTTATTTTTATTTTCATTTTTTGATAAGCCGTACTACACCACTCCTTCAGTAGAATATGTAATATAATTCAAGCTAATTAACTTCAATATGTTCAATATAATTGAGGTCAAATAAATTCATCAAAAATTATGATAATAATAATAATAATAATAATAATAATAATAAATTCATCAAAAATTGAAAAAGAGGAAAAGTTGTAAATCTCTCCACCTTTCCCAAATATGGCGTGACCTAAACCAAGGCGACCCGTAATTTAATAATATATATTTCTTTTTGAACTAACATATCTTACAATCATTTGGATAAGTATAAAAAAGAAAAATATTTGTGGAACCCTATTTTGTATTGCATAACTTTTTGTTTTAAGTTAAAATATTTTCCTTTTTAAATACAATTATTAAAAGTACTTTAAAAGATGTCTTTTTTTTAGACAGAAAGGTTATTCTGAATAGCTTTAAAAAGGAAGCCAAATTTCAGATTTTCTTTTTTTCTTTCTTTCTTTTTTTTTCTACTTTTTTGAAAAATCAAATTGAACATTGAATTTTTTTAAAAAAAAAGAATAAGTGTTTCTGCTTAAAAATAAAAAATAAAAAAAAATCAATTCAAGCGGTGCTCTTAGAGGATTTTGTATAAGCTCCTAGCCAACTAGGTCGCGGAGGATATGGAGACTATACAAATTTTAAATGTATAATAACTAATTTAGCGGGATTGATTTGGATAATTCCAAAGTTATACCATTGATCCCAAATCTCTCACACCTAATTTCAGCTATTTTAAATTATTGTGACGAATTTGAGATATAATTAAAATTGGAGCCATCAAAATCCACTTTCTATTTTTCAAAATTAAATTCTTCCAGTAAAAAAGGTTGGAATAAAACCCTCATGACACTGCATTTACATATTTAATGTTTTACATAAAAAAAAATGATTGAATACATTTCAATGATTACTATAAGAATAGGATATATAATATTTAAATTCATATAGAAACTTAAGTCTATGATTTAGTGATGGGAAACATTAGAACAATGAAGTTTGGCCCACCATGTATTTGTATTGTCATTTTAATGAGAAGAAAAAGTACGGAAGAAAGAAACCCTCATCACAAATTTCTTTTGGCAAACAAAGATTACTTTTACTATACAAACTTTATAAAACAAAACTTGAAGTCGCAAGAGTCACAAAATACATGGAGTCGCGGAGCCGGGATTCAGTTCAAGTGTATCTACCAATTACGAATTATTAATAACATAAATAATTACATTATAAAAATTAAGAAGTGCACTGAAAAATAATCAGCAAGTGCACTGAAGAATTATTAAAAGGTAAAGTAGGGGCGGACGTACAACCTCTCATTTATATGTGAATGTAATACTGTATGGGAGTAGATAGTCTAATATAGCACATACCACAATCATTTGAAACCTATTTTTTATTTTCTGAGAAAATATATTACAAGAATCTTAAATTAAAACATTGGAATAGTGATTTGAGCAAGGAGTGATAATGAAATTGAGTATAAATTTGTGATTTGTGCATGGGTACTACAAGTTCTATGGGAGAAAAAGGTTAAAAGGGGGTTATAGCCTTCTACATTCAGCCGCTTTTTTTTCCCTGTAGCTGAGCCTCATATATTTATTCGCTTTTCCAGCTCTTACTTTTCTGATCTCTCCTCAACTGCCCACCTCTCTCTCTCTCTCTCTCACACACACACACACACAAGAAAAACTCCTCTCTCATCCTTTCGGACCCTTCCCCTGTACACAAACGCACATACGCACAAGGCATATTTATTTGTATATACACACACCAAATTGTGCTTCGGGTTATGAAAAGCCCACGTTAAGGACCCATCTTTCATGGATTTCTTCTCCGCTCCTTGGTACTTGTAACCCCCCTCTCTCTCTCTCTCTATATATATATATATATATATATATATATGTATGAAGATATGTGTATGTATGACGCCCTCAAGCACACAGCAACATGACTTCTTTCTTTATGTTTGTATGTGGGGAGTTGAAAAATTTTGTCTTCCAGGTTAACGGTAAATGGGCTTTTGGTGCTAATGCTGGCTTAGTCTTTTGTTATTGAAAACAAATATCAGCCATGGAGGCTTCTTCCTTGGAGGGTAGAGATTCTTTCTTTTCCTTTATTTCTTTATTTTACCCTTTTTTTTTGGACGAAAGTTCTCATCTTGGTTATTTTGCTGTTGTTTATTGAAGGATTGCTCTGGTTTTGATACCTTGATGCAAAAAAAGATTGAATTTTTTATTTCTTGAGATTTTGTGAATAATGGGATGTTAGATTCATGGTCGATCTGTTTGTTCACGCGTGATTAAGTGTTTGTTGATTTGATTATTTTTTTTTTTTTGGGATTTCTTTTCTCGATGAAATTGACACCACACAGATACAGACACGCATGCTCACACACTCACGCACACACTCCATTGTTGCTTTTTCCTATTTTATTTGCCTTTTCTTATTTTATTGTGAAGTAAATATGTCAAAGAGTTCAAAGAAATTACCTACTCTGCGTCGTTTTTATCGTTTCTTACATAATTTCAAAGATGCTTGCGAAGAAAAAAAGTGACTGATGATGAAGGCGAAAATGGGTTGCCAGCTGTTGCTGTCTTGTTTCTATTAATCTCTCTCTCTCTCATCAACTCCTATAGATGGTTGGTTATGATTGTTGAACTATTTCCCAATGAGTTTGGTGAATTGATTTTCAGTGGTTAAAACACATTGTATGGATCATTACTTTAGGACCCCTCATCAAAGATGAGCGTGGGGACAATCCAGAATTCAAAAACCCGGTTGTATCAACTAAGTTTTTTCGTCTCTAGACGGCCTTATATAAGAGACATTTGATATTTTATATAAGAGGCATTTGATATTTTATTGATCTTGGGGTTTGGCATTGTGTGCCGACTGGCACGTCTACATTTTTCATTGATCACATCAATTCGCTGATCTTTGCCTTAAAACTATATTGTTTATGTTGGCATTGCATCGATTATGACCAGCCGAATGTCAAAAGAGGAAGATTACACTTCCAAGAAAGTCTTCTCTGTGGTATGCTTTCCTTGAGATGCCAGGAATAAACTTTTGCAGCTTTATTGCAATTTCTTTTCATGTTCCTTGGTACTTTGATTATTGTGGTACTCATCCTACTTTCTTCGATTTTATTTTCATTCAACTGTTTCTCTGTGTTTACAGCTTTTGTGTATCATTCAAGGTAGCAAAGCTGTATGCATTCTAAGGGGAAAAAAAAAAAGAATCTCTTTATGTTCCATCATTTTCTTGGATAACTTGTCTACAATTGTTGAAGCTTTGTGGGACCCGTTTCAAGTCCATCCTCTGCAGTTACATGTTGTCTTTCAAATTCCACCTAGTTTTCATATCTCAAATAGTAGTTTATTACTTGACTTGGTTCTGACAGCTGCTTTTCATCACTTTTGAACCCAGAGTTGGTTTTTGATCCATCGAGGTGCAGCAAGTTGAGTATGGAGCAAAAGAGAGAACTGGTTTATGAAATCTCTAATTGGTCGGATAGTGCCACAGAAATCCTACACACGTGGAGCCGCCAGGAGATATTGCAGATCCTCTGTGCAGAGCTCGGTAAAGAAAGGAAGTACACCGGCTTAACAAAATCAAAAATAATAGAACAACTTCTGAAAATCATATATGAAAAGAAATCACAGAATGCATCAGAAGTACAGGCCACATCAGAGAATGATGAAAGGATGCCTAAAAGGCAAAGGAAATCCGATTATCCAAACGGGGCTGCTACAACTAGTGCTCCTGATGTTGATTCAGATAATACTGTGTATTGCAAAAACTCAGCTTGTAAGGCTAAAATGAATCGTGAAGACGTGTTCTGCAAAAGATGTTCATGCTGCATTTGTCGCCAGTATGATGATAACAAGGACCCTAGTCTTTGGTTAATTTGCAACTCAGACCCTCCCTTTCACGGGATTTCGTGTGGTATGTCATGCCACCTTGAATGTGCCTTACGCCATGAAAAGTCGGGCCTATCAAAGGATAGGCAGGATAAGGGACTTGATGGGAGCTTCTGTTGCGTATCATGTGGGAAAGTGAATGATTTGCTTGGGTAATTGTCTGGTCTTGCTTCTATTTATATTGTTCGTTTTCTGGTTTATCAAATATGATATCCATATAGATATACTTGCATATGATAAGAAAAATGTGGTTCATAAGAAATCTTTTATGAGGCATATCCTCATCATTAGGTCCTTTGATTGTGGTCTTGTTCTCCCTGTTTTCTCTGATTTGTTCCAACACCAATACAATATTGGCTTGCTTTTCTTATTGGGTATTGGATGCTGATAAAATAGTGTTGCCTTGATGCTCATATATCTTTGTGCACTACATCAGATTTGTTTCTTTTTACGTGAGATGCATAAGTTACCGAAGTGTCATCAGATCCAGTGATTGAAAGAGGAAAGCTTTAACTGACCAAAAGCCTTACTGTGTCTAATGATTTGCCTTCGGTCTTGAAATCTGCTGCATAGGAACTATTGTGTTTTCCTTTTTGGCTGAATATTTAAGCCATTCGTAATTTATTTTGTAAAATGCACGGCAGGAAATGGTCTGACCTTCTTAACTTTTTGCATGTAGTAGTGAGTTGGCATTCTCCTGTCATCTTTGCTGCTCATTATTTTTGTAGAACATATGAATAACCCAGTCAACTCCACCACCACCAACCCCAACCTCAACCCCAATGGTGAAATAACAAACTAACAATGTAGAATGTGTAATGCAGCTCTTGGAGAAAGCAGCTGGTTGTGGCGAGGGATACTAGGCGGGTGGACATATTGTGCTATAGGCTATCCTTATGCCAAAAGATTCTTGCTGGTACAAAGCACTACCAAAGTCTATGTGGAGTAATTGATGAAGCTGTGAAGAAGCTCGAAGAAGATGCAGGGCCTCTAACCGGTTTACCCGTAAAGAAGGCTAGAGGGATTGTCAACAGGCTCTCCTCAGGCCCAGAAATTCAGAGCCTTTGCGCTTCTGCTATCGAGTCTCTAGACTTGATGCTTTCTCAGAGAGTGTCCGACACACCTTCTGGTGCTCTCTCTCTGTCTCTCTCTATATATATGTGTGTGTGTGTGTTTGTGTGTGTACGTGTGTACTGTCTGACTTATTCTTGGCGTTTTTGTCATCTAGATTGCAAGAAACTCGTTAGATTTGAAGACGTACATTCTTCATCAGTTACAGTGATTCTGAATTGTGATGATGCGGACGTGGTCGATAACATGAGTTGCATGTTATGGCATCGAAAAGTTGATGATATAGACTATCCTCAAGAACCCACTTGCAGATTGTTTGCAACAAGCACAAAGTATCTGCTCTCCGGCCTAACTCCTGCTACTGATTATTTTCTCAAAGTTGTTACCCTTGACAATGAGAGAGAGACAGGTGTCTGTGAAATTCCGTTCAGGACAGAAAATAGTTCAGAAGTAGAAAGAAGCCAAAGCCCAGTGACCAACTGTAGCTCTCTCTCTAATCCATCTTCAGTAGAAGATGAGACAAATAATGCTGTGCCATGCAGTAATGATGAGATTAGAGGAGATAATTATCTTCCTTTCAGTGGCAATGATGATAAAAATGATACTACGAATTCACTTGGCGATAAAACCAATGGCTCGGATGTGAGCCAAAAGGAGACTAATGGTGATGCAATCTCTTTATTGGATGAAGAACATAGCATGAAGAATAAAGAGACATCAGACACTGATAACGGGTCAAATACGCCTCTTCGTACTGGCTTGGAATGTGTTCCTTACATAGATAGTTCAGAAGCCGGCTTGCAAATCACTCCATGCAAGATGGAGGGCATGAAAGAAGGAAATGGAAAGAAGAAAAATAAACGAAAAGCTAACGGGAAGGGTACTTTCGACATTTTGTCCAAACAGGATGAGGAGCCTGAGCCTCAGGCAGGCAGCTCGTCCAAGAAGAGAAGTGGAGAGAGGCTGGATGAGGAGTGTACGGGTATTGGAGACAAGGATTTCGAGTATTACGTGAAAGTGATCCGATGGTTGGAGTGTGAGGGGCATATAGAGACGACGTTTAGACAGAAATTTTTGACATGGTACAGCTTGAGAGCCACGACGCAAGAGGTACGCATCGTGAAAGTGTTCATCGATACGTTCATTGAAGATCCCGAGTCTCTTGCTGGACAACTCATCGATACTTTCTCCGATGTTATATCAAACAAGATGAGATGTTCAACGGTTCCGTCTGGATTTTGCTTAAAGCTTTGGCATTGAGATGATCTGAAATGTGTTTACTGGTTCTGTCATTTGTAGGATTGAGCATGCAAATCTGATCAGAAGATGATATTGATTTGCCTGTTTTTATTCTTTGAATTTAGAAAAATTGTTAAAATCATTATTCTTCATTGGAATAGCATTATTCAAATTTCAAACTTGATGTTTTAGGAGTTTTTGTGCATTTTTACAAGTGCAGGGCAATTTGGACCAGGATTATTGTTCTTCTGTAGGCTTTCATCTGCTTATTTATATATTCCGGCTACATTTTTCTGTCTTTCTTCTTTGCTACATCACTAAGGTGTTGTTGAGAGATTTTGATTTCGCAATAATTCTACGATTTTTTTAACCATTCGATTTTCAATTTATTGATCAACTAGTTCAAATTCGAATATTCCGGAGGTCAATATAAAGACGATCTTCATAACCTGATTGTTCTATTCACAATCTCGAATGTTGTTAAGGGATCTAAAGTCTCGTCCCTATTACAAGTACTCTCGTGATTTCAGAATTGCACGTGTCTCCTTGATAATTTATTTTAACAGTTATTCCCTTTGTTCATTATTATAATAATGTATATATAGTTAAATAGTGTTATAATTCAATATTTTTAGTGCACTTTTAGATTGTTCTCTTATTCAATGGATGGTATTTTCCAAGTTTCTTGATAAAATTCTATTATTTTGATTACATTTTGATGAAAGAAAATATTTATAATCTTTAAATTAAAAGGGAAAGTTTGGATAACATATTTTACTCGGAAGGTCACTAGGATTGACTCGAGATTTAGCAGAATTTTGTCACGGTGGTTTTGAAATTCCTACCTCTACCTATGTTTGAAATTTTGGATTTCCAGAACTCTTTGGCCATGCAGAAATCTTAACAATAAGAATATATATATATATATATATATATATAGAGAGAGAGAGAGAGAGAGAGACCCTATAGTCTAGAATGTCATTGTCGGATTGATTCTCAGAGCTACAATATTAACCATCACCAACTAGTCTTTCTTCTTTTTAGCAAAAAAGTCGTCGTTAACAGGACTGGTTAAGATTGATCAATTTTAAGAAACTAATACTTTTCAATCAAACCAGAGGAGATGAAAAAGGGCAAAAAGTTAGCGGTATCTATATTTCCAGTGGATCACTCATCATCCGAAATGAAAACCATGGGCTCAAACACCATTTCCTGTGTACGACGATACATTGAAATATTTTAATTCAGATCCAATTCGATTAATCAGTATTAATCACGTATAGAGTGATTTATATTTATCATTTGATCGCTTATATTTTAAACAAAATGACTAATTATATTACAAGTGTAATAATACTTACTATATGATTAATTGAATTTGAGTTGGAGTAAACCGAAATTGAGTGCACAATCCATGCACCAATCACCAATCACCGAACCCAGTGAGCAAAAACAAACATTTCACCAGTCAAGTGGTGATAAAACCAATGCATAAATGCCTAACAAAACCCTCCCACCACCCTCTAACCAATCCCACATCACTTACGCACACTACACACACTAACTCTCTTTGTCCTTTCTCTTGACCTCACACACCACCACCACCACCACCACCCCCCACCCCGCCCCACCCTCTGCAAACCCTGAAGATTCCATTTTTAAGACAGCCCATACAGCATATCATCTATTTAGCTCTGCTAAACTTTAATCTCTTCAAAACCTTATTGTTAATCTCAAGAAAATGTCAGCTGCAAGCTTTTCAGCTACTGTTGCTGCATCGAGCTATGCAGGGGTGAAATCCAACGGCTCAAAGCTTTTGCTGGGACAGAGACGGTTTCTTGGTAGCAAGAAAACTGTCTCAAATGGATCAAGAACACACTGCATGAAGGTAGAAAACAATGTTTAATCTCATATGTGTGTGTGTGTGCATAACTGTCTTTTTTAGCAGATATACTGTATTTATGAATATGGTTTGTTTGACACAGACTTGGAACCCGATAAATAACAAGAAATTCGAGACCCTTTCGTATGTTCCTCCTCTGTCGGAAGAATCGATCGCCAAAGAGATCGATTACATGATCAACAAAGGATGGATCCCTTGTCTTGAATTCGATGAGGTACAATAATGTTTTCATAAAGGTCAATTCGATTTGCTGCTGTCTGATTACACAAGTTTTGCCTCTGAATCTCGAAATTACAGACACGCCCCCCTTTTGAGTTTTGATCATCCAAATTTAAACAAATCTGAAAAGAAAATATTAGAAAATTTGGTCAACATTATTCATCAATTTCAATTTTTCCCTGAAATTTGAACTGTAGCATTATTTAATTATATTAAATATAGAGTAACAATATTGTTTCAGAGGGGTATAAGTAGTTTTAAAATCAAGAAGGATATTTGTGTAATTGTATAATTAGTATTGTAATTATATAGGACATGTATGATTTGGAAATTCTAATTGTATGTGAGATCCACGGTTAACCCATTTTGTAAATTTGTTTAATTTGATACTTTTGAAATTCTTAATTGAAATCCTCCAGCGCCTGCCCAGGGAAAGTTTGTTATATGTCACTTTTAAAGATTTGAAATTCAAACTGCATTTTGAATCAAACAATTTTATACATGCTAAAATACCACAAACAAATAAATGAAACACGTCGATGACATTTTAAAAATGTGTCCTTGAATATTGAATTTGTTGGTTGGGAAGGTGGGGTATGTGTACAGGGAGAACAGCAGGATGCCAAATTACTATGATGGTAGATACTGGACTCTGTGGAAGCTGCCCATGTTTGGCTGCAATGACTCATCTCAAGTCATGAATGAAATTCAAGAGTGCAAAAAGGCTTACCCAAATGCTTATATTCGCTGCTTGGCTTTCGACAACGTCAAAAAGGCTCAGTGCATGGCCTTCCTCATCCAGAAGCCCCACCACACCGCGTAATAATCGGAGACAGCATTTCTCTGTGTTCTGAGTAATGGTGTTGTCTCTTTTTGCAAATGTGTACGAATAATACAGAGGCTCAACATGTGTTTACTTTCTCGAAGAAATTATCGATCCAGACGTTGCAATGAGGCAAAACTTCCAATATATGATGAATAAAACAGATGCAGATCCATCTAACATTGTTGCTTGTAATGCTGTAATGTAAGGGAAATACATGCTATAATAAGGATGTTGCTGAAACAACCATGTAGTAACAAAAACATTAAACACAATGACCAAACAAAAAAAAACAAAAAACAAGAAGAAGCAAATGTAAAAAGAACACTAAAAGCAACAGTAACACAATACAGAATTTACTGTTGAGACCAGCACGAGAGAATGGTAAGCAGCCAAAAGTTATAGGAATTTGTAGTTTACAGTTTACACACAAGTCAGAATAATAAGAATGAAAAAAGAACACAGAAATTGCTATCTGTTAATGGTTGTCAGGAAATGGTACAAAGACAACCTTGAATTATACAAACTAAATGGGATTCTAACATCTTCTCCAGTTGTCCCGCTTGATCTAAACCAACGAGTAGCTCCATCTTCAGCGAATGGCATGGCATGTACTTCAATCTGCAGTAATATCGAAAATCTAGTGACTTAACAACAATTGCTTCCATCTTCAGCGAATGGCATGGCATGTACTTCAATCTGCAGTAATATCGAACATCTAGTGACTTAACAACAATTGCTTCGGAGAGGATATAAGGTGCATTTGCGCACTTGAAAATATCGAGGACTTTAAATGCAATATAAACAAGTATGGTAACCATATATGCCATCAGTAGACTCAGAAAAAGAAAAACAAGAGAAACAGTTAACCTCTTAAAAATGGAACCAAACATTATTTCATTGCATCCTTCAATTATCTTTGTATGTTGAGGCCAAGAAACATAACTAGCCTCCCACCGTGCTTTTAAGGTCTAAGGTCTACAGATTTTTTATTAATAGCATCATTCCTCATCAGAAATGAGTCTTGCTGTTGCTAACCTTTTTGGCCAAATGTAATGTTAATAAGAAAATAGGGATTGGGATGACGGGATTTACCAAATAAGAAGAACGAGACTTGAGATAGAGAGGTCTTATGAGAAAATGATTCTACATCATGAAACCAATGTGCTTAATTTAGAACTTGCAGCACTTAACAATCCCATCAGCTTATTGTCACTCTGCTATAATTTCTTCATACCAAACGAGTCATGCTTCCGGATGCTTTTCTCAGCCGCTCAAAATCAAGGGAAAACAGCACTAAATCGCTTCTTTTAGATGTTTGCTGCACTGATGCCCTACCCCTTTTACATGCATATACCCCATCAGTGTAAAGGCTATTCCCTTCTACCAGAAAACCACATCAATGAACAAGCCAAGATAATCCAGCAAGAATACCATTCCTCGATTAGTCGCAATTCTAAGTTTGAAAAAAAGTTAATTTCAGTACTTTCCTATGTTCATATATCAGTTCAATGCAGTTAAAAATCTCTGTTCAACACCATGATGCATCGATAGTTCCATAATCAGTCTACCATCATATAGTACAAACAAGCTTACAAGACCAGTGGGCCTCTCTCATTTACATATCATATGTTTGTTTAATTACACTGAGATCATAAAGTTCTCAAATCCAATTTATATGAAGTAAATACAAATCCAGCATCTGAAATGGATACCATACTCGAGGTTTTTTTTTAATTTGGTTAATCGACCAATCATGAAAACAAAGGAAAAAATATTTGAAATATAGGGAGTTGAACGACTAGGATAATACAAAGGCCAACAAGGAAACGTTATGGTTTTATCATGAAGATATGTCTAGATGGTATAATTATAATGCTCCGCATTGAGGACAAATTCAAATCATAACTACAAGTTATCAATAACCCTAACATGAATAAATGTACTAGGAAAATCAAGAAGCCAAAGGCCAGAATTTGGCGCTGACTACAGCTTGTTGAAATTCTTTGATCTTGCGCCAGGCAACCAATACTCTGATCCTATACGGTTAACTAGGCTTTAATACAAGTCAGAACAAAAATCAATTAACTGCCAAGTTGAACTATTTTAAACAGACAAATTCCAATACTATCCCAAATTTGAGATAAATAAAGCACTATATAGACCCATGAAATCCATTATCTACAAGTTCATGGAACACTTAGTGCAAGCTCTAGTAAGTTACATAAAAGAAACAACTCCAATCAAATATAAGCAGAGGGCATCATGATTTGTTCATCCTTACCTATTGTTACAGAAA
The DNA here is from genome assembly GCA_026212405.1 of Petrea volubilis. Taxonomy (NCBI): domain Eukaryota; kingdom Viridiplantae; phylum Streptophyta; class Magnoliopsida; order Lamiales; family Verbenaceae; genus Petrea; species Petrea volubilis. The sequence goes on from CM047870.1 coordinate 29,306,757, forward strand.
AAAATTTCACTAATGGCTAAAATGTTGGCCCTAATTAACTTGAAATTCTAACCGCGGCATCACAACAATAAGCAGAAACTTGAGCTAACTATAGTTAATTAGATTCCACTTTCAAGTAACAATGTTGGATAGGAAAAATCATATTAGCGAATAATCAAAGTTGGGCATCATTCCAATCACAATGTATTAGCAACTAAGAAACAAGCTAATTTAACTCACAAAAAGAAACCCTAACCTGAAAGGAACTCAAATTCTCAGTCCTCTTTCAACGATTGCGTTCAGCAGGTAAGGGGCGATTGAACCCCCCACGGCGGTTCATGTACTGCCGCGGCTGCCGCTTCGTGACCTTCCTCACGGCACCAACATCGTTCCCAGGGACCGGCTTCCCCTTGGTGGAATCGAACCCCACGGGAATCCCAAATTTCTTCATCATCTCCATCTCATCCTCATCCATCCCCTCGCCATCCTTATTGCCCTCATTATTGCCGACAGCATTCTCCTTTGGCTTCTTGTCTTTAGAAATTGCGTCGTCCTTGTGCTTGTCCTTGTCTTTCGAAACGGCGTCGTCCTTGTGGCGCTTCCGGGGAGGGGAGGAAGGGGAGCGGGAGCGGGTACGGGACCGTGAACGGTGGTGCCGGTGGCGGTGGCGGTGACGGTCCCTTTCATCGGGGGAGCGGGTACGGGATCGGGTGTGGCGCGATCGAGTGCGGTCGGGTGTGCGGGAACGGGAGCGTTTGCTACGCTCGCGGTCGCGGTCTAGGTCACGGTCGTCTCGGACTCTCTTCCGGTCACGGTCTCGGTCTCGGTCTCGGTCTCTATCGCGGTCCCGGTCGCGGTCTCTGTCTCGGTCTCGGTCGCGGTCCCGGCGGTCGGTCATGGCGGATTGCGGAGGAAGAAGATGCGGAATTTCAAGAGGCGAGGTTTTTAGAGGGCGGGGTTTAGAGTAAAATAAACCAGTGTGATTTTAGAGAATTTCAATTCTCCAATTACTAATATAATTATAATATTAATGGGCTCATATACTATTTGCATTATGTGAATACTTGTCCTCATCTCTCACTTCAAGTTACAAATTACAATACTTCTTGATAATGTTAACAAAATTTATTCTCCTATAACTACTTATTCTTTTTTTCTTTTAGGCAAAAAACGATGATTTATTACACTTGTTATTTTAAAAATTGATGCTAGTATGAGCTATACTCTTATAAGCCCCATATTTCAAATGCTCTTTTCCCCATTTTTTTGTTTTAAGTTTTGGTTGGTGGTCAAGTAGTGTCAAGTTTGCTCTGAAGTGGTTCGGTAAATTTATGATTTGGGTTCGAATCTCCATTATACATCTATCAAAAACATTTGTCAATTGTATCTTTTCAATTTAAACGTGGATCAATACCAATTTTGGTTGACTATACTGGACATTTGATTGTGCTATGTTGACGAGACCAATGCTTACGCTAGTTGTTCAAGTGTTTGATATGTTCGCGATTGAATACAGAAGTACGAATATGACCTTACCAGAGAAGACATGGATCGCCGCTAATTGTTTCCCATATTTTAAGTTCATTATATTGTTATAATGCCAAGCTGAAATCAAGAAGGTTTTAAAGAATTTTGTGAATGATTTCCCACTTTTATCTTTTAGTGTATTTTATGCTACACTAGGCACATTATATCGGATGGATGATTAAATGAATGCTATGTGTCTAAAATGTAATATCAATTTTTTAGTGAGTTGAATTGGAAAGAATTAAATGAAATAAATGGATGTATGTCACTCATCTAACCAATCAAGCATTATATTAAATGCAAGATCTATAAAACCATTTACCCAAAGAAGAATATCAAGAAATTATCCAAGAAAGACCTCCCCCGTTTTTGGGATACTAACTTGATCGTCCAAAAATTCTTAATATTGTAATTTATTTAACCATCATTTTTTTTTCTTTTTTTTAATTAATTATGTTACTAAAAAAAAAACCCACTTTAAAAGCCTAATTAAAAAAAATGGAGTTTTGGTACTTCAGCACAAGATAATTACATCTGCAGATGCATCTGCATTGGCCCACAATTGGCCTTCAGCCCAGGGCATCTTTCAGATGTTTTAAGCCTTGATGTCTATTATATAATAAAACAGGGGCCCAGGTGATTTTAGTCTACGGAAGGTGGGCCCAACAATGGCCTAATATCTTATTTGAAAAATGCATAAGCCTGTCTCACAAAACTTTTTACCAATAAATATTTTAAAGATATTACATGCTTTAAATCATCTTATTTTAACTTATTGCAATTAATTAAAGGTGGTAAAATAATTTTTAAACCATGGATCCAACGTAATTCAATTATTTTTGGATTTGTTGGGTATTATAATTTTATAAATGAGTTGCATTGGGTCGAACTTTGGTGGGTTTTAAAATGTTTTGGGTTCTAGATGAGTTCAAATAGATTTTAGACAGGTTAATGCATTTTTTAAATAGTTCCAACAAAAGAAAAAAAAAATAACTTTGTAATACTTTACAAGTTTGAAAAATAAATGATAAAATTGTTTATGCAACTTCAATGATATGTTGGACAACAAGCAAATATTTGAAAAATGTACAATATTATTTAAATAAACTATACTTTTTTTTGTGTGTGTGTGTGTATTGCACTTGTAAGGACCTGCACTAACTTGTTATTAATCCAAATCAAACCCATTGAGAACCCCTTCTCTAAAACCTACTTGGAACCCAATTCATTTTAAATCCAATCCAACACTTCAATTTGCCACCACTACAATCACATGGTGAAATGTACTAACTATATGTTACCCAGTTGGGTGATATCTAACTTGTGTTTTTAACCATTGAATTGAGTATAATAACGTAATAATTTTATTTTTTAACACTTTCTGACATTTTCATATTCAAATCCAATAATTAAAAAAACCAATTGAGTAGTAACCGACTGAATAGCACGAACAATTCCGGGTTAAATGATCTTCCCTTGTATGATTCGAGCCCGAAAGGTATATTGAAATTGTACTCAAGTTCATGGACATTTTGAATCTATCTTGGATTGGGCCGCACCCACTTATAAGAGAGTTGTGCGTAGTGACTTGATCCCTTTCTCAAGGTGTAAGTAACTCCATAATTCACTTATTTTGCCATTGAAATGATATAACCAAATTAGAACAATAAAATGGCCTAAGATCAGCATGCTCGTCCCTGTCAACTCATTCGTTACTTCGTCGATGGGTAACTACTTTATTCATTTTGCGAGGGCAAAACTAGATAGCTTCACCTTCCAAATTTGTGTTGCGTCAAAATCTAGTGCGTGCAACATGGTCGTTCTTGATTGTTTAGTGTCGCAACAAATTTCAATTTCCTCTATTGTGATGATGTAAACGAGTTGAACTGCACTTTCGCCATAATTATATATAAATTTTAGCTCAATCAGCTTAGAAAGATGGGCTTGCGCCATTGTTCAAATGGAGCTCGTTGCATTTCCTCTAGTCTGAATTAGGAATGTAAATATATCAAGCTAAAATGTAACCATCTTTTAAACTCCAATCTGAACGAGCTCCGGATATGGGTTAGCGCAATAGCTCGATTTTAGCTTGATCATGTCCTTGTTTACATCGAATTTTCCGTAGGTAGAAATACAATATATTTCCAGCAATTAAATTGATAATTTAAACAAAATATAATTCTCACATTAAGAACAAAGAAATTATATATAATACTAATAATTGAACTAGTATACAATTGAAAAAAGCTCACATTCGTGGAATAAGTTTCTACAATTAAAAAATCTCAAGAAAATGGGTTGGCGTTATTGTTTGATTTCAGTTCGACTTGCTTGTTTACCTTGAGCTTATTAGACTATATGCTAGTTTTTGGAAAAATCTCGATTATTTTATTGTGTTCAATCTACAACTTCTGAACACGAACTCAAAAAAAAAAAAAAATGATTATTTTACAAGAATATCTCATTATAAATGTAAAACCATTTGTTAGCCTGCAAATCGTGAGAATTATTGACTTGAGCTCAAATTCTTCAAACTTAGACCCGAACACTAACTAAAATTTTGATTCTTATGCAACATCAACGGGAAAATTTTTATACAGATCAAGTGTATGGGCTTCATCCATGTACGTTGCAGTCTAAATTTAACAACGTATTATATGTATTTTATAACAAAATTTAATGCATAACATATGATTAAATTTTAAACGCACGATACATACATTAAATCCACGAAAGAATTTCCCACGTCAACGTTTTTGCACTCAATGCATGTGAAACTTTTCTTTTAAGGTGAAGACAAAAAAAATTGAAGCCTACAGAACACCTAGTTGAAGTTGCTAGAATGGAGAGGACCACACAAGACAATTAAGTTCCCCAATGTAAATTTTTCTTGCAGGATGGTGATTTTACATCCACAGAAAAAGCATGCATAGATAAGAGCAAAAGGCATTTAGATCCCCAAATTCCCAAAAACAATTACATTTAAGCCCATTTTATTTTTTATATATATTTTTACCCACGCATTTCTCGATCACATCAATCAACATTTGGATTTTTAAGGTAAAACATGCAGCATCACGGAAAATTTTGTCATAAATCGAGTGAACTGTATGCTATGTATTAATTTTTTTATATAATATATGGTTAAATTTAGACCATATGATACATGGATGAATACATACACCTGGTCCATACAAAATTTTTCCCACCATCACCAAGATAAAAGGGAAACTGTCCATCTTCAACGTGGAACTCGACATTAAATAATAGATACAATTGTTTGTGGGCATGGCTTATTTCAAACCCCATCTTGGGCCCCTTAGGCTTTTATTTGAGTTGCTCACAATTTAATTTTCACATGCTTTCTTAATTTTGAGCCAAAAGATTAGGATATGTAATTGGTGGACCTTTGATTCAAGAAAGCCTTGTCATTATCTAATGTGTTGATTGGATTATAACGAGGGAGAGCGTTGCAAATTTTAAATTTGAAAGGCTAGATTGGATTTGTATAAAGTGTATAGGATTATTTTGTTATTATATCGGTCAAAATTATGAATTTATTAAAACGATACAATTAATATAATACTATATACACTATAAAAAAACGCCTTCTTTGCTATCGAAAATTATATGACAGATAAATTCTGTCGCAGATTTAAAATGATTGTGATGGATTAGTAAAAGAATTTGATGTAAATAGAACAAAAAAAAAATCAATGATAAAACATTAATCAGATATTTATTATGGATAGATTTTGTGATTAAAGAATATACATTATTACAGTGAGAGGGGAGGAAATCCATAAAGCCGAAGTGAGGAAAAAGTTGTTCGTTTACTTTGCTTAAAGGGGTGAATCACAACTATACCTTACGAGATTTGGTGCAGTTATAAAAATATATTTTCTTCTTTTGTAAAATTCGAATACCCTTGAAATTTGAGTCCTTGACAAAGTGTGTGAAAAGACATAAATACCCCTTTATGATATTTGAAAAAAAAAATATTACAAAAAGAAATTTAAATATTCAGCGGTCATTTTGCCCCTAATTACTATATTGAGAAAATTCTAATGCTTGAATTCTAGAATTAATTAAGCCACAATTCTCTAAATGGAACTACAAAGTCCAAACCAGATTCACCAATCACCTTCTGTTCTAACCTCGTTGAACCAACCATTGAATTTAATGTTGCATATGTTTTTATAAACTATACATTTCCATGTTATTATTGGGATTGGAATATAAATCAGTTCATTATCAGTCTAAATAATATTAAGGATTGCGTATACTGTTTGGCGTAGAATTCCATCTGTTAACCCATCTAAAATACTCAAATTACAAAATGTACCTAATCTTTTAAAATTACTTCATTCGTTTCCTTTAATTGTGGTTTTAGCAAAAAAAAAAGTTATCCCACAATTAGGGATACAAACGAACCGAGCCGGCTCGCGAGCCTCACGAGTTGGCTTGACAAAGGTTCGAGTTTGAATTCGAATAATTCAAGCCGAGACTGTATAAATTTCGAGCCGAGCTCGAGCCAAGTAATTCTAGTTCGTAGACTCACGAGATTTTTATTTTTTTAATATTTATTTTTATTTTATATAATTATAAATAATATATTAATTTTCGAACTCGAGCCCAGCTCAAACATAATAAAATATTTAAAAATATTTAAACTCGAGCTCGAACTTGAGTTCGAGCCTATAATTTACTCACAAATTCGATTCAAATGAGCCGAGCCGAGCCGAGCCGAGCTCGAACATGACTCGAGCCCGAGCTCGAGCCTGTTTTCCTGGCTCGTCGGGCTCGAGCTTGATCTATTTGGTTCGAGCTCGAGCTCGAGCCTGAAAAAAAAAGGCCAAGGCTCGGCTCAGCTTTTTTGCATCCCTACCCACAATACTACTCCCGTAGTAAATATTGTTCTCAATTTTGGAGGATGCATCTATTAATTTTCTCTTCGCTAATATATCATTTGAGTGATGAGAGATCATTAGTGGGGAGTACTTAGGATCCTTGTTTTAATGTGGTTAACTAAAAAAGGATTTTAGTCATATTAATCTAAACTCATAGTTACTAATGGTATTCTTTAATCCCCCTGTAAAAACTTGGAATACAATTAAAAAGAGAATAGAGGGAATCACTATCATTATATGTAAGTATAAAAGATTGAAACGAAGTTGGTAATTCATATTTACAAGAATTGTCAATGTAATTAACCCTAAATAATACTATCACCGTTTTATAATATCATTTAAGGTTTTTTCATAAAATTAAAGAGAGTTTGATAGTATACCTTATTTTAATAAATCTACCCCTATTAATGATTTTTTCAAAATATGAGTGATAGAATAATTAGGGATATTTTTATGAAGCAGTATAGATATTTTAAAATAAAAGTAAGATATCAAAACGATATATAATATGAAATTGAGGTAATAGTCTGTAAGTATCATTATTAGTAAATCAAATGGATTGCGCCCAATTTAATTACGAGAACTTAATAAACGGGTTGGATCGTACCCGATCCTTGTAGTATATATACATATATTAAAGAAGAAAAAAAAGGAAAATTAAGCCAACCACCCCAATCATTTCATGCTGGATTAAGAACAACAGTGCTTGGTTAATAATTCCCCTGTTTAACAAGAAGAGGCTCATAAATTCGTGCGACAAAAAACTCACATTTGACACTTTTTCTAAGCACTGTCCCCCTCCCCTCTAGCGTGTGTGTTTGAGAGAGAGAGAGAGACTTCTCGCACACACTCCACTTTAAATTAAACCCATCTCTACTTTGTCGTGTTCTGAGGTTGTATGAAGAGGGCGAGAGTGTGAGTTCCCCTTTCTGTACTTCCGTTCCGGTAGGCCTCTGCTAGCGATTTTTCTAAGTACGAAGACATGAGATACATACGTACAGCCAACCTCAAAAGGCTCTTCTCCCTCAGACGCCACAATATCGACGAAGATAATTTGCCCAAAGACTCTGTTTTTAGCCCTGATCAAGAAAATCACCCCTCTGCTCCGCAACCACCGGAGCATTTCCAAAAGCCCACCTGGAGATGCTTCTCCTATCAGGAAATCTCTGCCGCCACCAACAATTTCTCCTCAGGTCCACTCCCATTTTCATTATTTAGTTCAAAAAAGCAAAAAAGATTGCATTTTTGTGTGTGTGTGTGTGTGTGTGTGGGTTCATGTTTTGCTTATTTTCTAATGTGTTTTGTGTGTGTAGATAATATGGTTGGGAAAGGAGGGTATGCGGAGGTCTACAGAGGGGTTCTTGAAGATGGGCAGGCGATTGCTGTGAAGAGATTGACAAAAGCAACAAATGATGAGAGGAAGGAGAAGGAGTTCTTGACAGAGATTGGGACATTGGGACATGTTAAACATCCTAACGTCACAGCACTTCTTGGATGTTGTATTGATAATGGGCTCTATCTCATTTTCCAGTTCTCCTCAAAGGGCTCTGTTGCTTCTCTTCTCCATGGTACAACTCTCTCTCTCTCTCTGGCTCTCTCGCTCTCTGCCTCTCTCTCCTTCTCTTCTTGTCCCTTGTAAATTGTCAGGTATCTCTTCTTATGTCTTTTTCTCTGTATGTGAAGATGAGAAATTGCCTACTATGGACTGGAAAACAAGGTACAAGATTGCAGTTGGAACCGCAAAGGGTTTACATTACTTGCACAAGAATTGTCCCAGAAGAATAATTCATAGGGATATTAAGGCTTCAAACATCTTATTGGCTTTAGATTTTGAACCCCAGGTGCAATTTATATTCAAAAATAGCCTTTGTCAGTGTTGTTGCATTGGACTAATAAAGCCATTTATTAACTCTACATTATTTTTGGTTCTTGTGTAACAGATATCTGATTTTGGGTTGGCAAAATGGCTTCCATCACAATGGACCCATCACTCAATTGCTCCAATAGAAGGAACATTTGGGTAAAAAAGAAAACAAAAAAGATGATCTTCATTGAATTTCCTTAAATTAATTATAGCTTAAAAAATGAGGCGATGATCGTGATAATTATTGCGAACTCTACAGGCACTTAGCGCCAGAGTATTTCATGCACGGTGTAGTCGATGAGAAGACGGACGTATTTGCTTTCGGTGTGTTTTTACTTGAGCTTCTTTCTGGGAAGAAGCCTGTGGATGGTTCTCATCAGAGTTTGCACGGTTGGGTAAATACATGATCCTCTGATTTTGTTAGGATTACGTCAAATGTTGTACTAATTTCCCACTTTAAATGATTAGGCCAAACCTATACTAAATCGAGGGGATACGAAAGAAGTGATTGATCCGAGGCTTGGAGAGGATTATGATGTAATTCAACTCAATCGACTCGCATTTGCAGCCTCTCTCTGCATTCGAGCTTCTTCTATTTGGCGCCCGACCATGAGTGAGGTGATTAATTTGCTAATCATTTTTTACGCGATTTCGTCTACTAGGAAACATGTCTGGTTAGCATTTTACTCTATTACATCATCGTATTCTCATCTAGTCGTTCAAAATGCAGTTGGATATATAATTACTTAGCTGGCAAAAAATAAAATTTTTAGGGATCTTACTAACACATCTAGTACCTTTTGCTTTTCGTCTCGTGAAGAAGTGGGGGCGAACGAGGGCTGCAAACATTTTCTTGTTTTGACACAAAATACAAATGAAAAGACCATAATCTTAAGTCATCTTCATCATCCTATTACTTACTTTTTTTGTTTTGTTTTTCTGTAGTAAAGGGCTTTGAAAAATCAACCCCAAGTGGCATCAGTCCAAGATATCAAAATTGTTTTCTTGAATTCATATTCTTTATTATTATATCACCCTTTCTCAATCTTTATACAATATATGAGAACTCTAATGACAGATGTTGAAGGGTTTTTTATTAAAACATTCATGTCACTTTCAGATTGAAGTGCAGCATAATACTATGCCATTTTATCCGTTGATCCACCTAAACTTATGCTAACTTTTTGCCTCACTGATTGAGTTTAGTGATAAAGACCTCGACGTCAATTTGGCACGCTCGTTTTAAATTAATCAAAATTTATAATGATTAAACAAAGACAGATATCATGTAGGTTACAGAAACTTTCATCATTGACTCGCCGACTAGCTATTTGTCGATTTATAACAATATATAGATTGCCTGTTAGAAAAACACCTTGTTGTCTTAATTATGACGTCTAACGATGATTTAGAAACAATAAGCTATGTACTAATACTGAAATATAACTCATCTCATGACTCCTAATGTTCTGTTGATGTTACGGCCACACCTAACCGTGATCTTCTCGCGTTATTAGGCAAATAATATGTCTCATTCATGTGATTAGAAGATAATTGGATGCTGTATTTTAGGATAATTTTGTTTTAACTACAGGTTCGGACAAGAAAAATTCCATTTCACAGTATGACAACCTTGTATGCCTCCCGTGGTTGATACAAAAAACAATGCTGAAATAATATAATCTTTGCCAAGTTGAAGATTAATTTATATGCGTACATGAGAGCTGTTAGTTGTCCGCTTCCTGGCTGTGCCAAAATAAGGGTCTATTTATACTGTATTTTTTAATAATACGTACGTATAGTTTTTGTATGCATCCTAGAAGTGTGTCGCGACTCGAAGTATATTCGATGCGATGCAGATTTTTGATGTTAAATAATTGTACTAAAACTTTGGGAAACTTGAATTTGTGACAGGTATTGGAGGTGATTTCATTGGAAGATGGAGAAATAGACAAGGAAAAATGGAAGATGCCTGAGGAAGGAGATGAAGATCAAGAAGAGTTTTGGGGTTTTGAGGATCTTGAATGTGAATGCGAATGTGAATGTGACACTTCTTCTTTATCAACCTCACCACATGACTCTATCTCAAATTCAATTGGGAGCTCTTACAACAATAATGCCTCATAGTAAATTGACATGTAAATATCACAAATAGCATAAGGTATAAGCATATATATATATATATGTATGTACGTATGTATGTAAGAAAGTATGTATTTCTCTCTATGTTGGAAGTAATGTAACTCTACACCAATTTTGGGGTTTTATGTAAGAGTTAGGCCCTATTTTGTAAAAATTTAAAAGAAGTGTTTTTGAAATTTTCAATATTTTTTTGGTTTGTGATCTAGAACTCTGATGTCACCTTTTTTCTATTAAGGTGAAAAATGGCTAAAAATTAGAAAACACCTCCTATTTGACTTTTTTAGATAACGCCAAGATATTGATGTATGATATATGTTCATTTAAATTCAATTTACCAATTTATAAAATTGAAATAATTATGTTGTGATAAAACATTTGCCATTCATTAAATCAACAATAGAGCGTATTGGGTATAATATAAAAAAGATATAAAAGTACTTTATCCTAAATTATGACCATTTATATATATATATATATATATATATATATATTATTTCCCAAATTAGGTTTCATTATATTTTGCCATATAAACTTCATGAAATCTGTACTTTGCCCCCAAAATGCCACTTTCTGATCAAAAAAATTGTTTGGGTCATTGCATCATCGATATTGCACCACTGAAGAGACATGTCATTCTACCACTAAACTCAACCCGCTACGTCAAGCAAAATCCCAACCCAAAAAGAATTCTAATTAATAGCTCATCACCGTTAAATTTTACCTTTAGATTCATCATAGAGCTGCCTCAATCCCATTTCATCAATTTTTTTGTTTGGAAAGTGACTGATGGCAAGTTTAGGTTCAGTGAAATTTGTATAGCAGAATAACCAAAAAAATTCTAGTAATCTAAAATGACTGTAAACAGACTTTTATATTTCTAAGCAGTAGCCGGACCAAGGGGATCGTGGATATGGTAGCACCATCCCTACCCACCCCCCACCCCCCCCACCAAAAAAAAAAGAAAATAATAAAAATACTTTTAAAATCTTATATAAATTTTATTTCGCCTCCTCAAATAGAATTTTTTAACTCCGCTGCAGTTATATCTATATATATATATATATGTGTGTGTGTGTGTGTGTGTGTGTGTGTGTGTTTTAAAAAAGGAGATACTGTGAAGATGGGAGTTGTGGCTATTGATTGGAGTCCATGTCACAGGCCAACTCACATAGTTCCAGCACCAAATAGGGTAACGGTGTCAGGTTTCTTGGGGGAAAATAATAATAGTTGAATATGTGAGCAGCACAAACTAACGCTTTAAAATGGGCACAAAATAATGATTACATTTTCCAATGATTTCACAACATGCCTCTGTAATATATACTATTTATTATTCACTGTGGATGCGGTCCCTATTTTGATTTTGTGACTCAAGAATATTTTTTTGGCATTACATTGGAATAACCAGAAAAAAAAAATGTCAGAAACGTGATGGTAGAATATTATTGACTCAATCTAATAAAAAGACTTTGCAAATTATTTACAAAATGATTATGTTTTTTTGATTGTGTATACAAGTGGGATTTGATTTATTCAAATAGAAAAATAAACGCAAAATGGTTTATTTTGAATAAGACAGGGTTAACTGAGCTGAGAAGGCCTAGTTGAACCAGCGAAATTAAAGTACTGGTATTGTGAGGTTTTGAATTCGATTTTTTATCACAAATGTGTAGATCTTTATCCTATTCTATTAATAATTTGTTTTGATTGTAGTTTCTTTATTTTATTTTTTTATAAGAAAGTGGTTTGATTTGTCCTTTCAATAATAATATAATAACTTAATATGTAATACACGTGTTATTTAAATAAACTAATATTTATGGTTGTGGAACACAACCATAAATATTAGTTTATTTATGTATTAGTTTTATGAGTATTGTAATTTTTTTCGTATTATGGTGTGTTTGAAATATTATTGTTGAAATTATTATAGATCACTCAATCATTCCTAAACACAACAAGAGAAAAGAAAATTAACGATAATATATTAAATTATAATATAAAAATTATCATAAATTATATACACTTAACAATTTTTTTTTTGGTCACAAAATCAATTTTCACTACAAGAAAATACTCCTTCATTAACCGAAATTTTGTGACGTAGAGACTTTATCACAAATTTAAAGTATTTGTAAAGAATTAGTAACAAAATTTAATGTAAATAGAATGATTAAAAAAATAATCTGTGACAAGATATTGTCAATTTTGACTTAGTAGCATTCATTTATTTGCCAATTTAGTGATGGGAGAATATTTTCATATCATCATAGTCACAATTTATTTGCCACCAAATTATCGCTAGTGAAAATTAAAATATTAAATTTTGACACTGTTGAATTTTATTTTGACAAAATAAAAGTTATTTTCACTAAGTAAATTTAACTAATGACAGAATAAAAGCTATTAGTACTTAAACCATATTATTAGACACATTTTTTTTATCACTTATATTATTATATCTTGTAGTAAAAAGATAAAAAAAATACCTAAGCATCAAGCGATGCTTTAAAAATTAATCGGGTAGCCCGACAAAAAAAACTTGACTTTTATACTTGCTTCCATGTTTAGATATTAGGCTTTGGTGAGAAAAATATAAACAAAAAACAAAACATTCAAGACGAAGTCATGTTTAAATATTTAATTTTATGAGTAAAACATGACGAGAAAAATAAAATTATTAAAAAAAAAAAGAAAGTTACATAATTTAGAATCATTTTTGAGTTTTTTTTATCCAAAAAAAAAAGAAAAATTAAAGATACAAACGTAAATCAAATTTCAGTTTTGTTTCCTAACTAAAAATTTGCCAAATTAAACACGAAGTATTCAATCCCAAACGGCTTAAAAGTGGATTTTAGGTTTGATTATGACCGACTTCAAATCATCTTAATTTTCCTGTATTTATTGTTCTTGAAATGAATGCGAGATTGTTATAATTAATTAAAATACACCCTAAAAAAATTAATGTTACCCTCCATGGAACGACACCATCGACACTATTAACGTGACAAACAAGTATTCAATTGATGCATCATGCTTTCATATCACGGGTGCATTTTTCTTTCTTCTTCTTTTTATTTTTTCCTCGCTAAATTAGCATTTTTCAACTCAATTTTAATAAATATAAATACAAAATATTTAAAAATTAAATATATCACATATATGCATGATGTGGATTTGTGGTTTGAGTATGAGGGGAGATGTGTTACTATCTTCCACTATATTTGGGTCTGGCGTGAGTTTCATTCTACTCCATATTATTTCCTGCTATATTCAGGTTTGAGCATGAGGGGAAACATGTTATTATTTTCAGCTATATTTGGGTCTGGATGTGAGGGGAGATGTGCTATATTTGGGTACGAGCATGAGAGGACACTTGTTACTACCTCTTGCTAGTTTCCTGCTATATTCGGGTATGAGTATGAGAAGAGATAAGTTACTATGTTCCGTTATATTTGGGTTTGAGCATGAGGGGAGATATGTGCTATATTTTGGTTTGAGCATGAGGGGAGACTTGTTACTATCTCCCATAATATTTGGGTTTGAATGTAAGGGGAGTCATGTACTGTATTCGGGTTTGAGTATAAGGGGAAACTTATTACTATCTCTCACTATATTTGGATCTAAACGTGAGGCGAGGAGAAATGTATTAACATCTCTCACGTTGACAAAACCAGTATACACGTGGTGCGATTTACGAGGGTTTGGGCGTAACTTGAAAAATATCTTTTTAAAAGTTCATAATTTTATTAATGAAACATTTGCCGACTTTCAAAAGAAATAATTACTATAATATATGTTAGCTTTTAAAGCCTTTAAAAATTGCCCAACTCCATGCTAGTGCTTATATGGCACTACTCATTATACTAGTAATCAATTAAGGAAAACCTTCCAAACAAGTCACAATCGCTTGAGCTAGCTGTTATGTTTTTTTATTTTTTGTTTTCCCAATCTAAAGTTCTTCGCAAGTTGATATTTCTGTTAAATTTTAATTGTCACAAAACTAATTAACAAAATAATCAACTTAGATGATCATACTCACAAAACAAGTCGTAGACAAATGTGCACATGAATATTTAACTAAAACTTAAGTAAATGACAAGTAGTGAACAAATTTTGAAATAAATAATAGATGATTATGTAACAATAAACGACAAATTGAACATAAGTTTAATTAAGATTTAAGACTTGGGACTTATGTTTCTGTAATATTTTTATGTGTAGGAAAATGCATGAGAAAATTTTAATTTTAATAGGGGGAGAGGCATGCAGGGAGAACAGCTGGCTCCTTTATAGAGTTGACAATGTTGTTTCAACAACCAGGCAATGGAAAGTGAACATACACTAAAGTTTTGTGAGGAGCAAAAAACACAGTATTGAAAAAGTTTAGAAGTTTGCCCCCACCCCCACCCCTCCCTACACGTATAAATATTAGCAGTGTGACACACTCGATTTTTATGTATGTATATCCTTAAATTTTCAATAATATGTATTAAATTTTTGTTGACTGAAAAGAAAATTAATTTACAATAAAACAAAATTATTGATTAAACAACAAACACAAGGAGAACAAAAACAAATATACACTGAATAGTGAAAAATGGAGGAGGGTAGTGACACGACCCTTTTAGAGTATTCCGTTACGATATCTTAATCCAATATCTGACCATCAAACCTAAATGCATGATTAGCGGTGTAGATATATGAAGTCACATCACTTGCGTACTTAATAGCAAATTTTAGATGCATTTCATTCATTAAAACACACGTTATCCTAAAATATTCTCTATCGTTATTCGTTGATTTAAGCATTAAAGGTCCACGGTGAAACCCTCAAAACAATCTTGATGAACAAAAATTGCTCTTGAGATATAAGTTGTATATAGCTTCATCACACTATATATATCCATCCTTGTTCATAAACTCCAAACTTAGGCAAGTGCATAATTTAAAGGAATAATATTTCCAATAATTTGAAAAGGAGCATGTGAGTGGCAGTTGATGAACAGATAAGTATTGGGGCCTTTTTAATTAATTATGGGATTCATCCATTAATGCACCAAATGGCACTCAAACACACACACACAAGCAAATAGAGGAGAGTTAGTTGAACACCCTCATTTACTGGGACAAAAAGGGCAGTTAGGTTATCTAAGCCCCATTTTCATTCTTTTGGGCATCCATCTATCTTTTTAGTTTTGTCAATTACAAAGAATGAGAATATGTTTGGTAAATTGGTTGTTCACCACAATCATCCCCCTTTGTGCTATTGGAATCATTTTCTTGTCTTGTCAAAAATGTTAGCATAGAACCTCATCATAGACCACAGCGCATAATGTATATTGGCCCATTCATAATTTGGTTCGATTCTATAATTGTACAATTTTAATGAGGTTTTCCGAAGTTTTAGAGAATCAGAATCATAATTATTCGTTACGCGAAATTTACGGATTCACAAATTAACTTACAGCAATTCAGCTAATCAGCTTCATCACTTTCTTACGTTTATTATTCAAAACCATTACAAGAATGACTTTAGTGATGAATCAATCTATTGGAAATTAATTAGTTCTTGCGACAGGTTTGTTTTATAGCAAATCTATTAGTAAATGTCATGTCGCTGATTCTTTCCTTAATTCTGTTTATATTGAATTATTATGTAACTAATTCATTATAAATACCTTAAATTTGTGACAAAATTCATTAGTCACGAATTTTCAATTAATGAAGAGATGCTTTCTTGTAGTGAACGAAACCAGTAAGGATAGAAGATGTAGTTGCTCCTCTGCGCCTTCCAAATTTTATATCTAACTATGTTTTATATGTATTTCTATTAAAATTCAAAATCCTATCTCCCAAAACGATAAAAAAAAAAAAAAAAAAAATTGTCTTTTATATATAATAAAACTCCTATCTCATCCCCTAAACTAAAACTTGGGTCTCTCTCTCCAACCTCATCCCACGTCTCGAACAACTAAAAAAAATTATGTTTAAATTGGTCTGGATAAACTTTATCTAGTCTCGCGAGTAAAATATTTTTTTGTACATACCATATTCATCCTCTACCAACCAAAATTTAAATTGTATTTGTTGATGACCAAGCAATGCAACAAGAATTAACAATAGTTCAATACGACGGCGCGTCAACTTCCACAGAAAGTTTATTAGGTTATTGGTTTTATTTTATGGCACATAGATAATTTGTTTGGTGATAAGCTTATAAACCCACTTCACACAAAAACACTTTTAGGTTTCTGGTGAGTTGACAAAGCCGTCCATTTTGGTTTGACTTCACTGATAATCAAAGTTCATACTTTTAAAAAAAATAATAAATTAATGAAGATTATTAGGGTATCCAATGAGAATCTCAGAGAATGTAATAGAAACTCAGGGCCCAGGCGGTTCCACACATTTCTGTTTGATTTGTTTGTCTCTACATTACCCGAAAGCCGAAACAATTTTCAGTTGGTAATAAAAAGATTATAAGTGTTAATTGTTTAGGAAAATGGCAAAAGCAGGCGTCCGAACAGAACACAGCGTAAGAAAGCAAAAACTAAGGGGAAAAAAAAATACCAATAAACAGAGATCATAAGTATCTACGTTTCAACTGTCGAAAAGTGTTACCAAACCACATTTTGATCTATTGAAAAGAGGATTAAATCCTTTAAACAACGTTTAGAATTTGAATACTGAAATTATAAATTGAACAAATAAATTAGAAAAGTCGAACCCATAATATACTTTTGCAATAACCCAATCAAATTAATTAGTTAATGGGCCAAAATCGAGAGACTGAAACATACACACACACACAAAACTGTTGAAAAGTCTTTGATTTGGATGGCAACTTTAATAATGCAAGCACAAACAGAATAGTAGCATTTTTTTAATCGTAATTAAGAGGGGAAATGATGATGATTGGTGCTGGCCAGAAACACATAAGTTGCAATGATAAATTTAAGGGCCACAATTTTCAAGGTAACCGTGCCTTAGAAGTATAGTCAACACTCACTCTATAATTACAATCAAGTTCAATCACCAATTACACTTTCCATATAATTACAATCAAGTCCAACAAAAAAGAGGTAAAAAAGTAAAATAAGCAGCAGAATACGGTCAAACCCGCATTTGTTTCAAAATTTACTCTGACATAGACCTTTAGAACTTAAACGACACAATTTACTTGTTACAATTGCAATTGATGAGTAGATAAGGTGTCAGATCCTTCAGGGTTCGAATCCTAATATTGTGAATGAAGCAATTGAATTGAGAGGATTGCTCGCATAGGACCTCTACAGTACTCAAATCCGAATTAGTTGGCCAGTGGATCGGAAACTGGCTGGTCAAGACCAAAAAAAAATATATATATATATATATATATTGCAATTGATAAAAGCTGAATAAATTTCAGGAGCCACACACTGAGCACAAGTTACTGATAAAGCAAATAGACTTTTGGAGGGGAAAAATGAAGCTGCTAAAGCATAAAGAATCCCTCTTTCCAAAGCAAGTAAACACAATGTGAAACAACCTTAAAAAGGCAAAAATGACAGAGCTTTTACACCAAAAGAGAAACACTTATATGGAACATAAACAATGTCGTATGGAATGCTTTCCACCTAGTGGAAAACATTAGTTTGAAATCAATAGAATATCTAGTACACATTGCCTCAACAAGATATCCTACTGACAATAACTACACATTCATGAGGATAATTTTCTTGGCTAGAATGAAGTTCTTTCAACATTTATTACAAGTATTCTTTTACTAAGAAAATAAATTAAAGTTTTTCATAGCGCTTGAGGATTGAGGATAAATCCATAGAGAAGACCAATAACAAGGCAACACAAGTGAAATTGAAGATAATCATGATATAGCTATTAAATTTGTTTTCTTAGGGACAGTTGAAAGTGTTTCATGCATTGGGTTTTCAAAGAGCTTATGAGCTTCTTTAGGATTGTGCTACTCAATTCCAAATCCATGGTGAGATGCCTAGGTTTCTTAATTGTTATTTTCCCTAAGTTTTATCCTTGGTTCTCTACAATATTTAGTACTTCACTTATACTTCTGCTGTAAAAACATCATATCCCATGCCGTCAGCTAGTCCATAATCAACCTACATTCAAAACCTATATTACCGTTCACAGTCCCTGGACACGCCTCAACACCTTCTTCAAGGTTGTTTTACGTCATTATTTTCATGCGTGCGCCAGGTTCTTCCAAAATAATGAACTAACAAGAAAATGCTCAAGAAACCAGACGGACAAAAGAAGTTCTAATCACCTTCCTTAAGAGCAAAACCATAGAATTGCTTTTACCACATCAAGAGGTGGAAAAATGCAACATTCATAAATCTCAGAAAGAGTTCATAAAGCACATATATCATAAAGGAAACGGGCATAAGTTGCAAAAGATTTCAATGCATCAACATTTCTCCCACAAAGCACACAAGAGGTAGCACAAATTATAAGATGAGGTGCTTCTGTTCAGTTTACCCTGAACCTGGCAAAAAGGAACACTACAATAAAGAAAAAGGACAAAAAGAATAAAGGAAATAGACCTACATGGGAAGGCAAGCAGCTCACCTTGTGAAGACATACACAAATCAGCATAAACAGGCATATGGAAGTCTGCACTGAGAATTCAGGACTAAATATGTGTTTCCATGCTCATTATCGCATCAATTCTTTAAACAAGGGAAATGCATATCAATCTAGTAATAATTTATCAAAAAACAGTATAAGTGTGATGCTGAATTGATCAACTGACATACCGGAATTAGAAACATCAATGAAAATGAATTTTCCAACTCTGAAAACAAGTAAGCAAACAGCAGCGAGACAAGCATTTTCTCTTTTAACATTAATTTGTGATAGAGCATCAACCTAACTGAATACATTGTCCTATTGGGGCAGAAGAGAACAAGAAAGTGCGGCTGCAACTTCAAAGTATAAATTCAAGCTGTCACTCTAAGCAAACTGCAGACCACTGCTATGTTTGGGATAAGGATATTGGTGAAGAAAAGTAGAAGAAAAATAAAAAGAATCAAATGAAAGCTAAGAGTACTATCATTTGAAGCAAAGAAAAAATTTTCCTTATTATTTTCCTTACCAAAATTCAAGAACCATACGGAGGTGCATGTAAATGCTAAAAGATTCAGATGAACTGAAGAAAAAGAAAATATAAATTAATACAAAAGAATAACTCCTCCAACCTGAAGTACCAATTGCACAGTTCAAGTTTGCATGTTTTTGTCAAGCCGCTTCACAGCTGCGGCACCCTTCAATCTCTTCTGCACTTTCTTCTTTTTCTTCCGCTTCACCTTTTTCTCAACAGGTGGTATCTCTACAATGGGCCCTGGAGGCACTCCCTTCTTCAGTGCACTACCCATGGGAGTAACAGATGGTGGCAGTCTCAAACTTTCAGGAGGCAAAGGATTCTGTGGCTTCCAAACCAAGTTATTCTTCATAGAAAACCTAACCTTCTTTGCACTCTTCTGCTCACTATTTGCAGCATCATCAACTCTAACATCTTCAGCACCATTAGAGTCCAGATTTCCAGACTCCAGCAAATCTTTGCCTTCAGTTCTTTTCCTCTTATTTGAAACCAATCTATGCATCACAGCTATTAAGGAAGTATCAGAAGAATCTGAATCTTCACCACTGCAAGAACCAGCTTCAGCAGTCACTTCCTCAACTTGTTTCTGACGCTTCAAAGCTCCATTCAAAGCCACCACACTTCCACCACTTTCCAGCCCATCACTCAGACCATTACCATGAGCAGTGAAAGAATCGCCATTTCCACTAACCATGGAGTTAATTTCTAAAACCCCATTGTCATCTTTTCTCTTTATCTTCTTCTTCTTCTTCTTCGCCTTCCTATTGGCTTTCTTATCATCTTTATCGATCCCTTTCTCCACCTCCTCACTCTTCTTAAAACTTCTGTCATCAGACAAATGCTCACCTTCATTTCCATCATCAAACCCTTCTTCTGACCTCAATTCTACATCACAACTACTAGAATCATACTCGGTGGGGATCAATTCAGGCACATCATCATCATCATCACAATTATCATTGCCCACATCATTGTATTCGGGCAAGGCAATTTCAAACCCAGATAATTCCAACTCCTTTTCCAACTTCAGAAACTGCTCATGCAACCCCACAGCCAACTTCCTGTTCCCCTGGACACATTCCACTGATGAACCAACCTCATAAAACCTCCTCGACAACCCCATCTTCAAAGCAACCACCCCCAACAACACATCTCCATCCTTTTCATCCCAATCCACTCCCATCCTCTTCTTCACCAACATTTCCTTTCCCACCTTCACCAACTCATCAAATACGCAACTCTTCAACTTCCCCAGCAATACCTTATCCTTACCTCTCATCATAACCTCAAAAAACGGCCTCAAAATGGCATCGACCACCTCCTTCCTCACTGGAAAACCAATCCCCTTCAACTCCTCCAAAAACACAGACATTACATGATAATTCACCCCATTTCCCTGGAGCAGCTTATCCTCCGCCAAGAGACCATCTTTCTCCAAAACCCCAAAATATTCCCCCAAAACCTCAACATCCCATTTCCGCAACCGCATCAATTGAAACAAACTCCTCATAAACCGGCGTATCAACAAGTAAAATTTATCCAGCCTCACCTTGTCAATGCCGGGCCAGTCCCTGCGAAGGGTAATCAAAAACCCACGAAAAAACTCCAAAGAAACCGATGGTTGAAGCGATCGAAACAGTTTTGTGAGTCTATTGATCAGGACAAGCTGATTGTGTGTTTTGTTAGCATGCCACAAGCAGTAAAAGAGGCCTTTCCATAGCTTCTTGATGTCGGAGTCGGAGAGTTGCTGAGATTCAGAAACTAGCCACGATTGAAGAAGACGAAGGGATTGAGATCTCACCGTGGTGCTACATGACGCCAAGCGTTTGATTAAGGCCGGGCCGGTGGCAGACGCGAGCCCGGGGAGGAGGGTTTCGGGCTCACAGCGCCTCTCCTTCATCGCAGAGTAACGGGAATTTGAGATCGATTAGGGTTTTGGAGGTTTATGGGATTTGTGAATTTTGACACTGCAAACTGAGGGATTGTTATTTGAAGCAGATTGCGGATTCTTTACTCATCTTCAGGCCAAAACCAAAAATGTCTGTTAATCTAAAAGCAGATTGGATCATTTGAGCAATAATTGGTCACTAAATTAGGATCAGAGTGTTAAGCATGAATTCGAGTTAGAAATTTTTATTCAATTGAAAATTGATAGACAGATGTGAGGGGGGAAAAATGCCAAATCTGTTTGTAAAATTGGTTCTTTTATTTTATTATTTTTAAATATAGGGTTCCATAAAGGGCAAAAAATATAATTTTAGGATAGACTTAATTGCACATTTAGGAAGTCAAAAATTTGGAGGGATAAATTTAGTATAGAAAAGTTTTAAAATTTTGTAATTGAAGGATTTTGACCGAAAATTAACAACTCTCATTAAAAATTGTTTATGTGATTATCAATTTTGGAAATTTTAATATGTGGCCAATGATGTGAATTTTAAAATGAACATTTTGGAGCGTATTGTAAGGGTGAATTACGTTTAACTTTCCTGAAGTATATTCTATTTACAAAAATTACCTTAATCTATGAAAAATTTTAATTACCCCCCTAAATTGAGGGAATAATTACAATTTATACCTAAAAAAATAAAATTTCAAAATTACCTTTCTAAAAAATTACAATTACCCTCTTAAATTGAAATGATTGTTTTGCCCTCAAAGGGGTTTTTTGTTATATTATTATTATTATTATTATTATTATTATTATTATTATTATTATTACAATCTCTTTTCATTTTTTTCCTTATTATTATTATTATTTTGTTCCATCCCCTCCCCCATCTCTCTCTCTCTCTCTCTCTCTCTCTCTCTCTCTCTCTCCCCCCCCCCCCCCCAAATGGTTGGAACACTGGAGGCGATGGGCGGCGGACAGGCAACGGTGGACGGGCAGCGACAAGGCGGATGAGCGGCCGACAAGCTTGTCGCTCTTGATCCCCCCCCCCCTCCTCAATCCCTCAATCTCACTGT
Source organism: Petrea volubilis (assembly GCA_026212405.1). Taxonomy (NCBI): domain Eukaryota; kingdom Viridiplantae; phylum Streptophyta; class Magnoliopsida; order Lamiales; family Verbenaceae; genus Petrea; species Petrea volubilis. The sequence goes on from CM047870.1 coordinate 29,329,264, forward strand.
CGGAGGTGGAAAACGGTGGACGAGTGGCGAACTAGTCATTTCAAAAGTGGGATTACCCTCTTAATTCGTATAATATAACCAAAAAAAACCCTTGAGGGCAAAATAGTCATTTCAATTTAGGGGTGTAATTTGTAATTACCCCCTTGTAATTTTTTAGAAAGGTAATTTGGAAATTTTATTTTTTTAGGTGTAAATTATAATTTTCCCTTCAATTCAGGAGGGCAATTGTAATTTTTCATAGGTTGGAGTGTTTTTCGTAAATAAGTTATACCTTAGGGGAAATAAACGTAATTTGCCCTACTAAGTAAAATTAGGAGGGGAAAATGAAATTAAACAAATAAATATAAATTAATTTCTAAATTTCTAAATTAATTTCTATTCTCTTTTATCTTTTAATACTCTGCAATATTATTTTTTTATAAATTTCTTTATAATTATTTTCTTAATTTTAATTATTTTATTTTTACTTAATATTAATTTTATAAATCTATTAAAAATAATTAATTTTTTTTATAGTATAGATACTATCAAAAAAGTTAATAAATTATTAAATTAAATTATTTTTTTAATTATACACACATATCAAATATGTTAATATTACTAATGTGTGTGTGTGTGTGTGTGTGTGTGTGTGTGTGTGTGTATATATATATATATAGAGAGAGAGAGCGAGAGAGCGAGACAGGATATTTGTATGTACATATAGAGAGGAAAATTGTAGACGCACATTAAGACACACACCCCTAAGTCAAAAAAAAAAAAAAAGTCAGTTGGGAGAATAAGTACTTATTCCCCAAACTGTGGAGCTTAGGACCCCAACAAAGCCACAATCTAACAACCTCATAGGTTGTCAACTCTTGTAGTAATGTACCTCTAGCCACACACAAACAAACACCCACACCCACACCCACAAACATGTACATATAGATTGAGGGAGGGAGGGAGGGAGGGAGAGAAGAGATACCAAGAAAGAGAGAGAGAGAGAGGCGGCAGGAGGTGGCGATCAACAAATCAAAGAAGATGAGCAGACCTCCACCCCCACCTCGTCTTCTTCAATAGATGCCCCCTCCAAGGGATGGCAATGTGTTTGAGTTATATTCGGTTGTTTTTAGACTCCTAACTAGATTTAGGGTGGATCTCTAGTTTTCTTTTAAAATCCCAACCTGTGCTGAACCCGTCTCGTTAAGATTATATATTTTTTATTTATTAATATATAAATTTATGTGATCTATATCTATACTTCATATACAAAGTATATATTATATAAATAATCACCTACAAAAATATAAACATGATATTCTTATATATAAAAATAAGGGCTAAAAGCGTTAACCACTCCAACATTTGGAGTCTGTTGCACTTTGGTGCCTAATCGTTGCACGCGTGCGGACGCAATACCTAACATATTTAAATTGTGTGTGAGGAGAATTTGCACATTTCCGATGGAATATACCCGGATATTCCACCAGGCCTCACACATGTGACTTGTGTGTACATTTTTCAAGGGTAAAATTGGAATTCCAATTTAAAAAAAAGGATACAAATTAACTCTTCTTCCCAGTGCCCTAATTTTCCCAAATCACACGAGAAAAATTCTACCAACAAAAATTCTACCTAAGGTTACATTAAAATAATTTTTACCATACTCCCCATCTTTATCAGCCTCAGCAGCTTAGTCTCTCATTAATCTTCTGACACTAGCTTCAACGTGTGCTCTTCATGGTTGGATTTTGATTTTGCAATTCATAAACGAAATCAACAAGAAATCAGTCAAACAAGACTGTCTCGAACTTGCGCCTTTTTCAGAATCTGCGACTTTCATGACGGCCCTCCAACCATCGCCAGTGCATGTTCTTTTTTGCAGTTTTATTTCATGCTCTTGACTTATAAAGAAATCGAGGTTTTGTTCCGGAAGCAGTGTTGGATCTATGAGCCTTGTGGTGTGGCCTTTGGCATTTTTACTAGAGTTTATTTGGGGTGCTAGAATTTGTTGATGGATAGATAGATTGCCTATGAGGTATTTGATGTATTTATCATTTAGAACTTGTCAAGAAAATATGATGTATTCACAAGCGTTTGTGGAATTAATTATAATTTTATTTGTATTGTTGAAGTTGTAATGGTTGCAATTTATCATTTGATCATGAAGTTATGTTGACGTTGGTAGAATTTTTCTTGTCAAATTTAGGGGAATTAGGGGCTGACTTTATGAGTTTTATGGATGAAAGAAGAAGATGATGTATAATCGCAGTGCAAAAAAAATAAAAATTGCATCTATTTTGTAATTGAAATTTCAATTTTACCCTTGAGAAATGTACACACAAGTCATATGGGGTGAGGCCTAACAAAATATCCAGGTATATTCCATCGGAAATGGGCAAATTCACCTCTAGTGCACAATTTAGATAGGATATGTGCCGCGCCTGCACATGTGCAACGGTTAGGCACTAAAATGCAAAAGGCTCCAAACGTTGGGGTAATTAATGCTTTTAACCCTAAAAATAATTATATAACATTAGTAATTAAGTTACAATTTCAAATATGTGTAAATAAATATGTGATTTAACTTTTCAAAAATTAAAAAATGTTCATAGAAATTTGTAAATAATTAATACTTTGGTAATACTATTATATTTCTATATTTAAAAAGCTATGATGGTATAAATTTGCTCCAAAAATTTTTTAAATTATATTTAAAATATAGACTGGATTTAACTGGTTCGAGTATGGGTCCTACATAATCCTATGGGGTAGGTCTCGAGTTTGACCAGACATGACCCGTTGCATCCCTACCCCCACCCTCCTGTCCTCTCTCTTATCTCTCTTCTTTCTCTCAATCTTTCTCTTGGTCTCCCTACTCTCTCTCAATCTATAGCAAATGCGCCCCCTCCTCTCGCCTCTGTCTCTGTCTCTCTCTCTCTCTCTTGCTATTTCTTTCTCTCTCTCCCCCTCAATCTGCATGCTTATGCATGTGTGTATATATATATATATGTGTGTGTGTGTGTGTGTGTGTCTTATTGTATCTACAATCTCTCTGTCTATATATATATATGTACATATATTTGTCTATATATATATACACACACATATATCTATGTGTATATATGTATCGACATATATAAGGGGTTTCTTGGTTTTTTTTTTGAATTTTAAATTATATGGGGTCGAAACGCAATTAATCCATGAATTTTTCCTTTACTTTAACGGTCATGTGCAACACACATGGCTTTACTATCTATTATTTGACGGAATTCAGCCAATGAGATCTAATTTAAGAAATTTCATATTTCATAAGATCAAATTTGAGAACGCAAACTTTATGGAATTCAATTTTAAAAAAGACAACACTACAAGACAAATTCGACACTTTCCATAACTTTGAGCTTACTTTTATTATTTAGCTTTTATTAGAATTTTTCACGTCCATGAAAGATAACAAACTTTTCTTGGTTTGTGATAAAATACAGAGGCAATAACATTTTTCTCGAATTATGACGGTTTACTATTTTTTTTTCTTTTACACTTTATCTCTTTAATTTAACAATTCTTTACGCATTACCATATACTTATTTTTGGTGGAAATATTTAATAACAGAATTTAAAAAACTTACACATTTTCTATTCAAATGCAATTAGGTTAACCTAGAAAATGAATGCAAACTCATCATGTGGTCTTTCTGGAAACTATTTCCACCAAAACTAGGTTTAAATATGTCATGTGTTAAAATCGTACAATTGGGGGGGCAAATTATAACAAAATAAAATTAAATTGGTGAAATGTAAAAAACTGGCAAAGTTTGGGTGGGACGAGGAAAAGATATTCCACCTGCACAATATATTAATGTTAATATCACTAAATTATATTTTATAGTATGTATTTTGTATTTAAAATATAAAGCCAATACATAAATACTGGCACACGACATATTAAGCTCAACCGTAATACTCTCCAAGGGACAAGCCAAATAGTGAAACACTTGAAACCTAACTCACAGCCTGACCCGGCGAATTTGGGTTGGGCATTTTTACAAACACTTGTACTACACACTTGCTCTTTCGTACATACTCGCTCCGCAATGCCCCAGGCTCCGCTAAGTTCAAAATATAGAACGCTCCTCACGAACGATTTCATACGTGGCTATTGTACATTACTGCCGTACGTTCAACGACGATGGATGACATCCAGCAAAAGGGTTCAAGACCGCAGCAAGAACAAGCGAGTGCACGACCTCGAAATCGCGACGGAGAAACACAAGGTAATCTCCAAAATCCTATATTTATTCGAAATTCTCAAGGGGGAGCCCGAAAACATTATCCCTTTAAGAAATCTTGATCAACATCGTAAGCAAATCAATCTCCCCAAGCCCAACAAAATCTCGGATTTCCTGCGCAAGTCGCCTAAGCTTTTTGAGCTGTACAAAGACCAGAGGGGCGTCGTGTGGTGTGGGATGACGGAAAAAGCTGAGGAATTGGTGAAAGAGGAGGAGGAAATTATTCAGAAACACAGTGAGAAATCTGCGGAGTATTTGACTAGGATGTTAATGATGGCGGTAGATAAGAGGCTACCACTTGATAAGATTGCACATTTTAGGCGGGATATAGGCTTGCCAATGGATTTTAGGAAGGATTGGGTCCATAATTATCCTGAATACTTTAAGGTTGTTCAGCCCTTTAAGCCTTATGATGAGGCGGAGTACTTGGAGCTTGTTTCTTGGAAGCCTGGTTGGGCGATCTCTGAACTGGAAAAGACGGTTTTAGGTATAAGGGAAGGGCAGAATGATAGTGATCATGTCCCCGGATTGCTTTTGTTGGCTTTCCCGTTAAAGTTTCCCCAAACTTACAAGAAAGTCTATAGGTATGGGGGGAAGATCGAGCATTTTCAGAAGAGGGAGTATTTGTCTCCTTATGCTGATGCCAGGGGTTTAAAAGCCGGGTCCCCAGAGTTTGATAAGAGGGCAGTTGCAGTGATGCATGAGTTGCTTAGCTTTACTATTGAGAAAAGATTAGTGACTGATTATTTAACGCATTTTAGAAGGGAGTTTGTCATGCCGCAGAAGCTAATGAGGCTTTTGCTAAAGCACTTTGGAATTTTCTACGTTTCTGAGAGGGGAAAGAGGTTTAGTGTGTTCTTGAATGAGGCTTACGATGGTTCAGAGTTAATTGAGAAGCATCCTTTGGTTGTTTGGAAGGAAAAGGTCCTGAGTCTAGTTGGTTATAGAGGAAAGAAGAAGGACATAGAGTGTTTTGAGGATTTCTCAGACATGGAGGATAAGGCTTTTGTTGAGAGTGATTCCGAAGATGACCATGTACGGCTGGAACATGGACAGAATGAAACAATGCATTGTTTAGAGAATGCTTCAGCTACGGAGAGTTCTGAAATGGAGATTGAGGAGGTTTGCAGAGCTTACAATGACTGAATACCACAAGGTTAATATCTGTTCCTGATTTTGTTCTGTAGTCGTTTTATCTCTGTGCAAAATGCGTACATGCATTCTTATAAGTAACAGTCAGTACTTGTTTGATTTTGACTTCACTGTGTTATATTGATTTTTATGTATGGCCTATCATCTTGTCATGATTTCTTATGTATCAACGACATGCTACTTCCTGGTGAGATAATTTTAGCCAAGGAGTGCATGATATCATCAATTTCATGCTGGGATTATTTGTTTTGTTTGATGTGATTGTCAAACTGGTGTCTAAGAGTGGAGAAGCATTGATTGAAGTGAACTCGATGCGCATAAGACATAAATGGAGATATACTCTTCTTTCAAAGATTAGGTTTTGTACTGGTATTATATTTCATAGTAAGGCATCCATGTTGCTTTGTCCTATACACAAATTTCTGAGCTTTTCCTCCATTTTTCTTTTTAATTTCATTATCTTCAATGACACACAGAATCATAATTTCCAACTGTTGGATCCAGCAAAATGCACTATTATTCTAATGTTATATATATATATATATATATGACGTTTTGAGAATAAGGTGGCCAAGAATGGTAGAGGATTGTGCATGATTAGAGAGACTATATCCAGCAAGTCTCCAACGACTGAGGTGTACTGCTATCAAGGTGTTAGTAGACTAGCGGTTAGGTGGGCTTGATTGCCTGCACAGGAATGTTAAGGCTTAGTATTCCGGTGGTGGTGCGGATGGGTGGCTTTGAGGTGGATGAGGCTGGCATCTACAGGCCAACTCCTTGGGTTCTTAGAGTAGCCAAGGGAGGTATCTGGATTGCACTTGATAAAGTGCACGTCAGTGAATGATTGCCAAAGGATGATGTGAAGAAATGACAGATGACACGAATTTTGCAAAGTGATGACTTTCTTTAACATTTGGAAAAGCTATTTAATCTTTTCAGGTGATTATCCACTAATTAATATGGTTTGCTCTGAATTTTGTGGATGATATTACATGTAGCATAACCCCTTTTAAGTATAGTTATTTTTACTTTGATTTTGTTATCAGTTGGGGTACATTCTTCTCTGGACTGGACTTGAGCATTTAGAATTTTATAGATATTCTTCAAAATTCAACCCTTAACAGTTAAGCTCGTTGTGGTATTCACTGCTTCTGGGCTGCATCTTTCAGGGACAACAGTCAAGAGATTGATCCTATTAATCGAATGACCTCTTGTTTGCCAGATGTGTAACATTCTTGTGCGTCCAGAATTTGGGACTGATTTCTTCTTATGGAGAGCTGCTAGACTTTTCTGTTCATGTGGAACTGAATTTTAAGGTGATTAATCTGGACCACTTTTTACTTGATCGTTTTGGATATTTTCAGTCCTGTGTTAGATTGAGCCAATCCAATATGAAAAGTAGACGAAGAACTCTTTTGATTGCTATACCACTATAAGTTATCATGTATATTGCCTGCAGCATTGGCCACAAACTACTTGATTTGTTGTTATTGGGAACATGTGATGGCAGCGCCCCCCCCCCCCCCCCTCTCTCTCCGCGCATGTGTATCAGTGTGTTATAGTTTTCTTTGGTTGCTGCTGGGAGGAGGAATCATTTTTTCGATTTTTTTTACACTTTTTTCCCCTGTGTGATTGGCAGTAACAAATTCTGCCATAGTTGATTTGTTCATAATGAGACCCTTTTTCCTTTTCCGGTGATTTTGGTTGGTTACCACCACAAATTTCCTCCCTGTACTCAACTTTCTCTGATATTAATTGCTAAAACTTGCAGGTTATTATTTAAGTTGAGATTCTTCCAAAGCATTTGAGCAAGGAGGTGATCTTGGAATCAAGGCTGAGAACAGACATCATTCTTATTGCGGCTTGACAATCAAGGAATGAATATGGAAGAAATCAAGGTGCACGGTTTTGATCTCTCCGCTCTGCACGTGAAGACCTTGTAACTGGATATCTCATGGCCTTTATCTTGCAAGTCAGTGATTGAATGAGCTGTGTCATTTGCACTAGAGCAATGCTTCAAGGGTCCCTATGCTGAAAGGTCGCATGCATGTTTTTACCTTTTGAAGATGCGTCCTCCCAATCTTGAAGCCAGAATATCGTTCAGCAATTTAAGACGCATAACTTTGACAGGTGGTGGAAGGGCCGAGTGATAACCATTTTATGTGGGGTAGAAACTTTGCATTAAAGCCCATTTCGTGCATTCGTTTTTTGCATTTTTTTTCCCTTTCATAACAAATTCATTTGTGTGTGCATGTTTGTGTATACATGTGCGTGTGTGTGAGTGCACGCGCGCTCTTACTGGACCAGGACCATTCAGCATAATTAGCTTCTGAAGAATCCTCAAAATAATTCACCAGTGGTAAACCATAGTAGAGTTCTCAACTTTGAGACTGAATTGAAGAAAAGACCGGATTTCTGTGTATGACTTATTGAAAAGAGTGCCTCACTTGGTGTACTTTTAGATGATTGGGTTCATTTGGAAGTCAACAGACAATGTAATTGATAACACATGTTTTGTAGACTTGTTTATGATCTGAATAAATATTCAAATTAGATCAGATCTATTATCTATTCAATTTCTCTAATGTTCTTTCTGATTTGTTTATGTGATTTTTCTCAGGATTCAATAAATTCATGTGATGCCCTTTTTTTGCTTCATCTGCACAAGAGGTGAACAAAATAAATTTCTTGGATTGTGTGATTCTTATCCTCAATCGTTCCAAGTGTCTGACAGGTGACATAATTTCTCATGCTAAAACATAGCGAAAAGGGATTTGAGTTTTTCAAAATTTCGGAAAATCTATACTGAATCTCGATATCATCGTAAAAATGAAGTAGATCTACTTATATGAGGTCCAGGGATCCAACTCCCCAAAGCAATCAAATCAGATTAAAGTTAGTAAATAAATAAAGGAATGAAAGAACATATATTATAGGAGTTGGATATCTTGGTGGTAAAAAAAATTGTGGGATTGTGTCTCTAAATTAAATCCCATTAAATTTTTTTGTTGTAAACGGATCAAATCGTATAAAACATTATAATTTACAAACTCGACTAGAGTTTCTTATGAAGTCTGCAAAATTTATTTCAACTTAATTTGATTGCTTAGTTCGAATTTGAACAAGCTTCAATCGGTTCAACATGGATCAGCTCATATATAGTCTTATATTTTTGCTCGTATTCTATTATTTTTTATTAACCAACCAATTCAAGCCCAAAACAATGGAGCCCACCCCCCCCCCCCCCCCCCCCCCAAAAAAAAAAAAAAAATTCTTGTTCAGATTAAATTTTATCAAACTCAACAAATCATATGATAAATTTATTATAATTACTATCTCTAAATATATACTAATCATATTACAAATATAATACATGTATAGCGTAATTAGCTCATAGCACTAGTCCACCTGTCCCTAACAGCCCCCCACCCCCCGAACACCCGAGAGGGATATGGCCATAATTACGAAACGGGCTTATGCTATATTGTGAATTGGATTAATGAGCCAGCTTAATGCCAAATGTTAATTCGAAAATAAATAAACGCTAAAACATTATAAAATGTGTTCCAAGCATGTGGAGGAGTATGGAGCGGGGTTCCCCTGATATACATATATATATATATATATATATGAGATTTACAAAGAATATCATCTTTGATTTTTTAAATATTTGCGAGACAGATATGATTTCGATCTTTTGCTTTTGGAGGAAACCGAATAACTGGGAAGAGTCTCGTCCCCCGAATTAAAATCTCAAATCTCGATGATTAACTTATTAATTAATTGTTCTCATTATTTAATCATACCTATCTCCAATCACTTCCTTAATCATTTTTATCATCATGATTCCCTTGTGTGTTCTGTCTAAAAACTTCTATTTTAATTGCTGTCATTAAAATATTAATCACCAAGGATTTTCTTGGAACTAGAGAGAGTTAATAAAATTAATTAGCCAATCAAGGCTTCGTCTTGGTTTAGCAATTAGCACTACAGGACAAGATAGAGTGCACTTGCCTGCTCAAATTAATTATATATTTTTTTTATACCTTATATCAATTATAGGGATAATATGTAGTTCATCCATTACTGCACTTAAAATTTATACCATCATGATCTCCAAATATATTAGCATAACATATCTGAAGTTGTCTGGAAAGTTGGGCAGATGGTTCTTTTCATTATTATGTTGATATTGTGGTGATGATATATGAAAAATTATATTATATTCACATAGTGAAATATTCATATTTAAATAAGGTTATGAAGTTCACAAATGTATTCCAAGTAAAAATAAAGTTAAAATGCTTGCAGTTATTAATTATAAAATATTATTATAATTTTATTAAACTATTTGACATTAATATTATTATGACATTAGCTATACAAAGACAAAACACCTATCTGAGATATTTATGCTGGTTTATCTACAACAATGGAGGCTAGGTCATTTATTGTGGATGACCTTGTTAATAGGAGGAATCCAACGACTTTATTATTAATTATTTACAAGGATGCTCCTGAATTCACTTAGGTTATCATAAGACCACATGCGTAATGCGTTAACCTCTTATTAGGAGTTGATTGGATTATCATAGCTGGCATCCCATGCAGACAAGGTGGCTGCATTAAGTCAGATGAGAGGCCAAGAGGGTTAATGTGACGCATCGAGGACTCATGCGACCCTGTTTAAATAAAGCTATTTAAGATCAATTATGTTCTTCATCAGAGATACGTGACATCTCATGATATGATTGATCATGCATTGACTCCTCAATGAGGTCGTCGAGGAGGGTCAATGGAACCAAAACCTAATTGGCATGAGTGAGGGTCATTGGCTCGTTGTGCGAGATTTCAAGAAATAGTGGTTCAGAACTCGAGAGGTAAGGGTTCATTAGAACGGGGCCCATCTTCGATCTAGGGTATCGAGAATATAAATTAATTATCAATCCGCATCTTAAGAATGTTCAAGGGCGTTTGGAGGTCGATCATGTGATATGTTGTTTGTCACGTGGAATAATCAAATTATGCCACATCAAATATTATTTGTTACAATATAAATTCTATAAAATTAATACATAATATTGACATTATCATTAAAATCTTTAATGACAAATGCATATTATATTAGTTTTTATAAACATTTAATCCCTTATGTTCAAGTTAAATATTCAATATACATGCATTATAATGATCAATAGCAACAATTTAACTACATAAAACACTCCTATTAAAATGACAAAAATTACTATTGCGACATATAAAAAATTCTTGTCACTTGAATATGTAATCAACAATACTTATTATATTGTCACATATATAACATCTTACAACCAGTATTCTTTTTGTGTATACAATCTTGGAAAGATTTGGGATTACATTTCTGTTATTGGTAACGAGAAGTTCAATTAAGTTTCCCATGTACATTGTCACAAAAGCTGCAATCAGATTATTGTTGATGAAAAATCAGACACCAAAAGGAGAAAGAAAGGGATTTGTTCTGTCTGCAAAAAGAAACACCAAATGCCCTTTTTCTTTAATCCATTTCACCTTTAAGTCTTTTTATGTGTGTGTGTGTGTGTGTGTGTTTAAATTTTTTATATTTTCCATCTAATCCAGCAACTTTTTCCCACACCATATTCTCTCTGCAAAGACCTGCCTGGAATATTTAGTTCACAGGCCTACATTGGCTGAAGTTTGGAACTGTCACACACACACACATACATGTGTATATATATATATACACATGTATGTGTGTGTGTGTGTGTATGTGTGTGTGTTTATGTATCTATATACATGCATCCACGATCCATTACATATTCTTTATGATTCTTATGTGGGGGCCACTGAATTGATCTACCTAAAACACAACACTCCAAAATACTATGCACAGATTAAACTAAACATAATATTCTAACTAGCAACAGCTACTCTCTCTTCTTCTTTGTCATACACAACACATGCTCTTAGACAATACAGCCTGTCAGCCTGAATTATTTTGAGAAATCCCATGGTTTTTAATTCTCATAATAGTTTAATATTACCCGAGATTGATTTGTTGTTGCTCCAAGAAAACAAAAAAAAGTATAAGGCTTTGTATTTTGACCTGGTAAGAGATTATTATTGCTGGTTTTTATTCAAAAAACACCATATTTATGTTGTCATAGTTTATTAGTAGAGATTTATATGGGACTTTGTATCTATTTAGCCTGGCAAGAGATTGCTGTTTCTTGATATTTTTTTTGCTCTGTAATATCCGAAAATTCGACGTGGGCTCGCCATTTGGATTGATTTTGTGCATGGTGATCATCTGCTTGGCTTGTTGCTTTCTGGGATTTGGTTTTCTTGGAAACAAAATTGTTATATTTGAAGGCTGTGGATAAAAGTTGAGGATTCAATGAGATTCTTATATGAATTCTATGTCCAATTCAGGTGAGAACGATTTTTATTTTTTTTCCCAATGTATTTCATAATTCTGATGTTGTAGTTGTGTAAGAATTGAAATAAATGTTCGACTACATGATACTGAATTTTTATTTATTTACTTATTTTTTTTTGAAGGAGATTTGTTTGCTAATTGAGTCATATTACAATTCTGAAATATGTATTCAAATTTGCTGCAATTTTTCAGTTTTTTCAAGTTTTTCTTGATTTTCTGCTGTTCTGTACATTAGAGGTGATTGTATGAACTATTTCTTGTTCTATGAAATTGCACTATCATGACTCTCTCTCTCTCTCTCTCTCTCTCTCTCTCTCTCTCTCTCCCCTCTTCAAGTGCCATATATTGTCGTGGATCGAACAGATCAATGCACATTTGTTGCATAAAATTGAAATTATCTTTTAACACACTGGGGAAAAAATTGCATCTTCTTGTAAATAGTCCGATGTTGTTTTCTTGATTTATTTTATCAACTAGTTTAGATCATTTGTGGAATCCATTATATGATATAAAAAATGAATTCACGGGCCTCTTTTTTTGACTTTTCTAGACAACAAATAATGTGTGATATCTTAGGATAACCACTGGTTTTAATACATTATCTGCGCCTACAATAAAATCAACCTCCCAAAGAACTTTATGCAAGAATATAGATCAACTTGGATGATAGCAACATATTTAGGACAGAATTTTTTTTTAATTATTATTATTATTATTTTTTTCTCCATGTCATGGTTTGCATGAGATTGTAGCATTATTAATTACAACAAAATTGTCAAATACGCACTTCGGATCTTCTACTATATAGCCGTGCAATATCTTTTACAGCACTCATCAATATACACCACGTTTCTTGTCGAATATGAGTTAAGATTATCAAAAAACTAGCCCCCTTTTTTTTGTTTCCTTTTCGTCCTAAGTTATATTCTTTGCTTTAGTTTTAAGTCTTGCTCTCTTTTGACAATTTACAGACATGTTTGCCTGCTGTAATGATGTGGTTTTTTGAGATAGTTTGTTTCAAAAAATAAAAGAATAAAAGCTTTTTTGGTTGAAATCTAAGTGGCCACAATCTTTTGTCTTTCAGGCATGACAACCAAGGTCCAACATTTGACAAATCCATTGTCTAGAGCTCCACACAACAACTTGTTTGCTGTGTGTCTATCGCGTCATCGAGAGCTCCTCAAAGTGGAGCCTTTAATGGATAGGATTCTTGAATTGCGTAACATAGAGTCGATGAGGAAGACGATGCTGATGCAAGAAGAAATCTTTAAACAGCAGGTAATTGGATCCCTCGTTGTGCTTTCAAAATTACAGATACCCCTGGGTCATCGAAATCTGATCAAAATCTGACAAAAGTTATCAAAAAGTTATGATTACTTCATTCAAAGTTTGAATGAAGGCATTATTCAACTACACAAGGGGGTAAAAGCAATGTGGAAACAAATTACAAGGGAGGTGTATGTAATTTTTCAATCATGTGTAAGTGCATATATTTACAGAGGAGGGTGCTGTAATTATGTGCTTGATGCTCATTATCTTAAATCATCCGATGATGAGACTTGGGACAATTGTTTCAGATGTTTTAATGAGGTGATTCTTTGTCTAAATTTCAGGTTCAAGACCTGCATCGTCTGTACAATGTTCAGAAGAGGCTGATGCAAGAACTTCGAAATGAACTAAAACAGACGGGGACAGGACAACATAATTTCCAGGTTTTTAGTGCAAGAGATGATTCAAAAGAACTGAGTGGCAGCTGCTCAGGAGAGAGCTCAAGAATCCCAATCCAATTCGACCTTGAAAAGCCAGCCGACAGCAGCACCCCATCAAATAATAATAATCAAAGGATTGATGATCATCAGGAAAATGATGTAGAAGTGGAACTAACACTCAGAATCGGTTCAAAAACGAATAAAGGCAAAGAATGTGGTGAATCGGGCTCGATTATTAGCCAGAGTTCGAGTGTTTATCAAGAAAATACGCGGCCGCATTGGCTACTGCAAGATCTAAGCTTGAACAAAACGTGATATCAACTTTGTCGGAAACAAGATTCTTTGAACATTCGTTTTTGTGTTTTTTTTAACTTAACATGATGAGAATATTGTCTGATTTTAACGAACTTACTGGAACTAAAAGCGTCCCTTTAGCATTGGAACAGTACTTCTGTACAATAATGATTGTATAAACTGCCTAACACTTACTTTTTCTAGTAATTTTAATGTTTTAAGATTCCATCAATTTGGACTCATTAAGTATGTTCTGTTTTGCTATTTGTTAAATACAAGTGGATATAGCACTGCTGTGATTTTTGAACTTTAAATGGAATTTTGAATAGAAAAGGACTCGGAATGTCAATGTACTTTTATCCTTGGCACCAATTCATTTCTTAGATGCTATGAACACATATACACACGTGTGCGGGTGTGTGAAGCTCTTTCTTAAGTTTCTTTTTTTTTTTTTTCAAATAATTGGCTCTTTTTGAAGATTAATACTGTGCCCAACAACAAAAGTGCACAAGTGCTTCCGGATCTTAAGTCTATTTTGTTTGGTATTTTCATTTTACATTTTTTTTGGCATTTTAGAATGTATTCTAACATTTCTCTAGACAAGCTTAGTTTAGATATTTTTTAGTTTTAATAGTTTGTTAGTTGTTGTCCATCTCATTAGAAAAATATCAGTTATATTTAAAAAAAAGTTTAAATCAGAATTGATGAGCATAAAATACATATAATAATAGAATTTTAAATATAATAAATGTATGTCTAAGACGAAAATGGTCATTTTGTTTATTCTTCATTTTACAATCCGAAAAGTACTATCGAAGATCTTATTGGTGTTTATTTAGAGTGGTCTATGTCCATGAATTATTCTTAACTACAACGAACATAGAATGCCATTGTATTGTTGTTTTCTTTTTTTTTTTTTTTTGATGTGAAATGATAAACCAATCACGCACCCTACTAGGATTCGAACCCTAGTCATTACACTCCCCACACCTCTAAGACGGGGTACGTGTCCATTAGGCTAGAAGCCCCAGACTTCTTGTTTTTTTGTTCATTTAGAAGTTGGACAGAAAAATGTTAGGCAATATTGCGAGGAATGTCAAACATGTGCTACGTGTCCATTAGACTAGAAGTCCCGGACTTGTTGTTTTCTTGTTCATTTGGAAGTTGGACAGAAAAATGTTGGGCAATATTGCGAGGAATGTCAAACATGTGATGCACGTAGTGCTTTTACAATCCACTACGAAAAAGAGCAGCTCTCATATAAGGTATTTCTCAAAAATTTGATATTATATTGACAAAATTAGTGATAGTTTGTATCCCTCCAGTACATTACTTATTGTGGACCCAATTCATTACCTTATGAATACTCAATGATATACCATAATGAGTTTCCGATTGTGGAATTTTTGTTCCAAAGTGATGCAATTATAAAACTTATTGTCGGAAAGATATTTCAACAAGTCCACAACCAAACTTGATTTTGTAAATAATCCAATCTAGTTTTTTTTTACTTGTTCAAATTTTTATGATTTACAGATAAAGTCCTCAACGTATTTATATTACCACCTCCTCAAACAAATGGCTGGGATTAACTTGACGTAATAATTACAATTTGACTTCTATAACATTCAAGAAAAATATCTAGCTACATACTGTAAGAGAATTTTAGAATACAAGTTCTACGAGATTCTATACGTTTCTATAATGTACAAGAGAAATTCAAAAATGCCGAGAACATTTCGGAACCTTTGCACGCCACTGGGTATTCAACTTGGTTGTGCTAATATTTGCTATCTTTGTTTTATCTTGTCTTGGGATGACATTTAATCTGTCTTTCATTCACTACGGGCTTCTATCCTTCCCTACTATTCCTTATTTTTACATAACTTTATTACTGGCGTGGCAAAACTGTAATTTGATCGATCTTGTAACTATATATAGCAGCATATGATTGCACAAACCATCTTACACTTGGTTTGTAGCGCTTTGAATGTTCTTAGGTTCCATCCATTTGGACTCATTTAATATGTTTTTTTTTTTATATTTGGTAACTACAAGTGGAATCGCTGCCGTGTTTTTTGAAGTTCAATGGAATTTTGAATAGAAAAAGACTTAAAATGTTAATGTAGTTTTATTTTGGACATCATTTCTTATGTACTATGCAACACACACACACACACACACACACACATATATATATATATACACACGCGTGTATGTAGCTCATTGCTAAGTTTTCCTTTTTTTTTTTTTTGGTTATAATAATTGGCTCTTTTTTTGTAACTACACACTGGCTGCGCGATAGAGCTTTTGATGGATCCCACATTAAATTCGCTTCTAAAGAACTTGAAATGGTCTATGGGTATTAATGCTTATCAAAACAAAAATAATGGTGACTTATCTGACGCAATATCTTAAGTATTGAACAAATGTGTGAAGAATTGAATAATGTATTAATGTCACTAAAATACAAAATTACAAAGCATATACAGAATATAATGTGGGCTTTAACTAATATAAAAGAAGCCCTAGTCTATACACAAGAAACCCTAGCCCACACAAAGGAAGCCCTAGCAAATATGAAAATATAACCATGAATATACAATATTTAATATTCTAACATCCCCCCGCAACCTTAGCAGGGTGGTCCACCACGCAAAGGTTGGAACGAAGACGAGTAAAATTGTGATATGACAAACTCTTAGTGAAAAAATCGGCAAGTTGCTGATCAATAGGAATATATTGAACGGAGACAATTCCTTTAGCAACTTTTTCATGCACAAAATGAATGTCAATTTCAATGTGTTTGCTGCGAGCATGTTGAACCGGATTGCATGCCATGTATGTGGCACTAATATTGCCACAAAAAACACGACTTTGAAGACGTAAATGGACACCAAGCTCATGTAACAAGGAATGAAGCCAAGTAAGCTCAGCGACAATGCTAGCTAATGAGCGATACTCAGCCTCAACGCTGGAACGAGAGACAATAGCTTGCTTCTTTGCAGACCAAGAAATCAAAGAAGAACCCAAAAATACACAATTGCCAGAGGTGGAGCGGCGAGTGTCAGGACAACTAGCCCAATCAGAATTCGAGTAAGTAGAAAGACGATCAAGCTTTTTAGGACACAAAGACAAACCAAAATGCAAAGTACCCTTTAAATAGCAAAGAATACGTTTGACAATAGAGAAATGCATTTCAGTTGGAGAATGCATATGTTGGCAAACTTGATTTACAACAAATGAGATATTTGGCCGAGTGAAAGTTAAGTATTGCAAAGCACCAACCAAGTTGCGATAAAGCAAAAGATTTGAGAAAAGGGGATTGTTATCAGCTAAAAAAGTAGCACGAGAAGCAAGAGGTGTTGCAATAGGTTTACAATTAGGCATGTTGGCACGATCCAAGAGTTCCTGGACATATTTGGACTGATTGAGAAATCAACCATTATATAACCATTGAACAGAGATGCCAAGAAAATAATT
Source organism: Petrea volubilis (assembly GCA_026212405.1). Lineage (NCBI taxonomy): Eukaryota > Viridiplantae > Streptophyta > Magnoliopsida > Lamiales > Verbenaceae > Petrea > Petrea volubilis. The sequence continues at coordinate 29,346,609 of CM047870.1, forward strand.
TAGAGAACCAAGGTCCGTCATGGCGAACTCACAACCCAATTTATTGATGATACTTCTCAAGAGAGAATCAGAAGAGACTGTTAAAATGATGTCATCAACATAGAGTAATAATATGGCAACATCTGAACCATGGCGGAAAATAAAAAGAGAAGGATCTGCAACACTAGAAACCAAGCCATGAAGTAAAATATAAGTAGTAAAGCCGTGAAACCATGCACGGGGTGCTTGCTTTAAGCCGTAAAGAGCTTTATTCAATCGACAGACATAATGAGGAAAGTCTGGATGAGCAAAGCGAGTAGGCTGTTTCATATAGACCACCTTGTCAAGGTTGCCATGAAGGAAGGCATTTTTGACATCAAGTTGGTGAACAAACCATCCAAAAGAAGCAGCAAGAGTTAAGACTACACGTATTGTGGTTGGCTTGGCCACAGGACTATAAGTCTCATCAAAGTCAAGACCTTGTTATTGAGTGTATCCTTGAGCAACAAGGCGAGCCTTGTGACGTTCAATAGAGCCATCAGATTTTATTTTTGTGCGGAAAATCCATTTAGAGCCAATGATATTTATATTAGGAGGTGGCGGGACAAGGACCCAGGTTTTGTTGCAAATTAAAGCATTGTACTCTTTAGGCATAGCTTCAGGCCAATAAGGATGTTTTGAGGCTTGAGTATAGGAGGTGGGATCAAGGGGTGCATGAGGGTAGACATTGAGAGGGAAGAAAGAACCTTTGGTTTATAAATGTTAACCTTAGCACGAGTGATCATTAGATGAGTTGGTTCAGGAATGGATTGTGAGGGTAGGTGTAGGGTTGTGTTAGAAGGAGAAGTGTTGAGAGAATCAGAATTATGTGACGCTATCAAATGGTTGTTTGTGTTAGAAGGAGAAGAGTTGAGAGAATCAGAACTGTGTGACGGTAAACTGAGACTTGGAGTAGCGAAAGTCGATATATTGTCATGAGTAGAACTAGACGTAGAAGGAAAGAAATTATAGGGTGAAAGTTGTGGATGTGAAAAAGGAAATAAAGATTGTGGTGGAGAATTTGAATAGTGAGCAGCGGACAAGGTAGAAAAAGAAAATGTAGATTCATCAAATCGAACATGACGAGAGATAAAAACTCGTTTGGATAGTAGATCATAGTATCGGTATCCCTTATAATTGATAGGATATCCTAAAAATACACAATGGACAAAACGAGGAGCGAATTTGTGGCAAGAAGTTGATGTTAAATTAGGAAAACATGAACATCCAAAAACACGTAAATGAGAATACGATGGAGTATTTTTAAAAAGAATTTCAAAAGGGGATTTATTATTAAGTGTAGAATTAGGTAAAAGGTAAATTAAATAAACAGAGGTATTTAATGCCTCAACCCAAAACTATGATGGTAAGTTAGCTTGAAATAAAAGTGTTCGAACAATATTTAAAATGGTGAGATGCATGCGTTCAACTTTACCATTTTGTTGATGGGTGTGAGGACAAGAAATACGTAAGTGAATGCCATGGCGATCCAAAAAAGTTCGAAAATCAATTTTATTAACATATTCAGCAGCCCCGTCACATTAGAAATTTTTAATAGAGAGAGAAAAGTGATTTTGAACAAAAGAATTAAATATTTTAAACTTTTCAAATACTTCTGACTTTTGTTTTAAAGGATAGACCCAAGAAAAATTAGTAAAATCATCATGAACAAAAGATAATATTTAAATCCAGAAAATGAAGAAACAGGAGATGTCCATAAATCACTATGAATTAATTCAAATGGCAAAGTAGGTTGCGAACAAGAATTAGAAAAAGGCATTCTAGAATGTTTACTTAACTGACAAGCAACACAAAAATCATGACGACTCTTGGATGACTTAATAAAACTAGAACTAGACAATATATACATAACCACAGAATCAGGATGACCGAGACGAACGATGCCAATGATCCACAACCAAAGCACTCGAAGGGTTTGAAGTGGATCGGTGAAAAGAAAACGAGTAGAGAGGACCACTACTATTGCAATTGAGGAGGAGCTTTTTTGTTATGTTGTCCTTCACAAAAACAAAAAACCAGAATTAGTAAATTCAATAGAGCAGTTATTATCAGACGTAAAGCCCTGGATAGAAATAAGATTTTTGCCAAATGAAGGAACAACTAAAACATTGGACAATTTAAAATTGTGACCAGAATGAGTGAAATGAAGAGATCTAATGTGAGTAGTGGGTAAAGAGAACCATCACCGATAAGAACACTATCAGTGCCACAATATGGTGAGAGATTAGACAAGTTACCAGAATGTGGTGTCATATGAGATGAAGCTCCTATATCAGGATATCAATTGGGATCAAATTGTAGTGCATGCGGAGAGAAGGCTTAAGTAGCAGTATTTGTATTCAAGGCTTTCTGAGAGAGCATAGGGCAATCATGGGCGGTATGGTTAAAACCCTGACAATACTGACATATCAGAGGAGTAGGATAATAACCGTATGATGGTGGAGGACCAAGAATAGACTGGGACGAAGGGCGAGGATAGAAAGATGGTTGAAACATAACATGTGTGGGTGCGGTATTAGGAGAGTTACCACGCCGACCACACCCTCCTCGGCTAAGATTAAAATTACTATAGTGGTTAGACTGATGATAACCACCACGACCAAGATGAGAAGACACACGACTTTTATTAGATTTTTGTTGTGTGTAAGAAATAAGAGCAGCGGTTGAGTCATTTGATGAACCCGTGGATGAGTTAGAGGATTGAAGGAGTTGAGATTCATGAATAAATAAAGTAGATCTGGCTTCGATAAATGATGGAAGGGGTATACTAGAAGAGATCGATGCATGGGCAGAAAGATAATCCGAAGGAAGACCAGCAAGAAGCTGAAGAACTAGATCAGTTTCAGATATACGATTTCCAATCGTTGTGACCGCATCGGCAATAGCTTTAAGACGATGCGCATAATCAGTGATTGAAAGATCACCTTTCTTAAGATTGTGAAATTGCATCTTAAGATGGAGAGTATGAGAATTAACTTGATCATGAAATAATTTCTCAATTTGGAGCCAGGCATCGCGAGCCATAAGAATTTGGTTCGGCCGGATAGTAGCTTGGAGAATATCCAAAGAGACAGTACCTGAATCCACGAAAGAGCAAGAGAATCGATTTGTTAACAAATATCATACTCAGGATTAGGACAAAATTCATTTTTGGCATCCCGAATAGACTTAGGAGGACAAGGCATAGATCCATCAATATGACCATACACGCGATGGCCTTTGAAAACGGGAAGAAAAAGCTCATGCCAGAGAAGATAGTTAGTGAAATCTGGGATTGTGGAGACATAAAACTTGATATTAGATAAACTAAGAGCGGGGTGAGAGGGAGAGTGGGTCGTGGTTTGTGAAGTATGAGAGGAAGGAGAAGATTCAGGAGTTGATTGGGGTGAAGCCATAGGAAAGAGTTGGGAAGAATAGAAACGTAGGTTTAGAGGCATGAAACCATGTGAAGAATTGAATAATGTATTGATGTCACTAGAATACAAAATTACAAAGTATATATAGAATACAATGTGGGCTTTAAATAATACAAAAGAAGTCCTAGTCTGTACACAAGAAACCCTAGCCCATACAAAGGGAGCCCTAGCACATATAAAAATATAACCCTAAATATACAATATTTAATATTCTAACAAAATGTAATTTGGTCTTTTTCATATGTTTGGATAGAATTTGGGATGCTTCAAGTTAATCACTATTATATATCCCATAAGTTTATTTATTCTAGTTCCTGGTGTTGAAAGTGGATTTAAGGCCTTCTAGTTTCAGGGCTTAGTAGATGCATGATAACCAGTGATCAGTCTAGTGAAGAACGGTTATAGAAACATCACGTAAACATTGAATTGCTATCTCTCGAAAATGCGTATGGACCATCATTTGAAGCAGCATTACAAAAGTCATCAAGAGCTTCTCTGAGTGCAGATAAAAGAAGATCAAATACGGGTACATCACATTGAGATATATTTTAGGCGAGTTTCGCTGAGTACTGTAGAAATGCATCCTGCTAAAATTGGTTTACATGTGGACCTCCATTAGGCATTAATTAGGGATAGCAAGGGGTTAGGTTTGGCCAAATTCAAACCCGATCCATGAAGATCTTCTTGGACCCGAACTCGAACTTGCGTTAGATTCGTTTTATATGTTTAAAAAAATTTTAAAAATAATATAATCATAACTTTTTTAAATTAAGAAAGTGATAGTATTACAAAAAAGCTAATTCTTTATAATTTTTTAATCTTTCTTGAATTTTAAAAATTTAAAAATTTTAAAACATATTTAATTATATATATACATACCTTGAGACTATAACTTAATTACTAATATGATAAAATTATTTAACATACTTGAATGTCATACTTTTTTTTTTTTTGATACAAATGAATGTCATAGTTATTTCTATATAGGACTATATACATGCATTTATATATGAATTATAAGTATATATATCACATAAATTTATATATCAATTATATATATATATATAGTATTAATGAATTGCTTAGGGGATCTAATAACCACTTTGGTCTCTTTTAGTGTCTTTAGTTTCATTTATATTCTCTCTCCTCTTTCTTCTCCCACTTTAGTTTATTTCTTTTGCCATCCTCTCTCCTCTATCAATATATATATATATATATATATATATTTACATATCTCTTTTATCTTTTTTTATTTATTTGTTAATCTTATAATGCTATCTTTATTTTAAGCTATGTTTGGTAACACATTTAATAAAATACATACATTACATATAATTAAAAACTATATAATAATATATAAAATCCAATAAATATTTTAATTCTATATTCATAATTTAAATATGTAATTAAATCATATTTTAATTTTTTTTATAATTTTGCACACATGTCAAGTGTGCCCCACCAACACTTATAAATTATATAGAATTATTATTATTATTATTTACATAAATGTGATCTTTGTCTTTATATATAGATAAACTAAAATAACAATTTTCATTCACCGTTTTATGTTTATATTAATTACAAATTTAATATAGCAATTATCTAACAATTATCAATTTTATTATATTTGAGTGCTTTGCCAACACTTTGGTTAATTTTACTAATTTCTTAATTGAAATAGATATTTTAAACTTATTTCATTTTTAAAATTATAAAACCACTTAATAAACAATCTGCATATATATACATAAAAGAATCTAATAGTCAGTGATACAGATAATAGGGATGTTTAAAATTCTAAATGTACTCATATACGATACTTAATTGTTTAGTTTACACTATAATAATATTTAACTACATAAATATTCGAATTGTCAAGGTTAAATATCTCATGTGGGATTTTGCACTTATCCTTTACAGATAATATTTAACGAGACTTTATCTATGGATTTGCACCAAAAATGGCTTCATCCTAGATTAATCTCTATAAATATTATCACAATTAAGCCCATTTTCAACATAAACTTATTTTCATTTTTAAAATTATAAAACCACTTAATAAACAATCTGCATATATATATATACACACACACACACACATATAAAAGAATCTAACAGTCAGTGAGAGATAATAGGGATGTTTAAAATTCTAAACGTGTACATTGTTGTGTATGAGTTTTTATTGTTAAATAAAATTTGCTATAGTATTTGTGCAAGATGCATACTTATATAATCATCATTCAAATTTAGAGTTATTTAATGTAAGTTCAAATAATATCTTTCTCCCAACATAGTCATTTTATTTGTGAATTAAATAATGCAACGAAGAAAATATTATGAAAAGTAATTTCAAAAACAGATGAAAGTATATAGTTCCCAAAACTTCAAATAGCTTTTGCTCCTTATTGCTGCTGCAACAACGTTGAAGCTCGTATTGCTGCTGTATAATGAATCAACTTCGACTTTTATCTCTCATAAAATAAAAGAAATGCTTTACATTATAATAGTCAAAATTTTAATTTTGATTTTTATTATTTTGAAATTTTCAAAGGACATTGTTCTTTGTCTTCATTTATAAAATATACTTAAAATAATTTATTTTTGTTCTAAACTGGATGAAAGATTAATGATTTAGTTTTTCTATGATTGTCAGTCTTTCTAATCAATTAAATTCTTTTGCTTAAGTCAAAGGAACATGAATATTTTGAGTTAATAAAACTTAAGAAATGTTTTAACTTTTTTTTTTTTTTGTTACGATTTTTTTTAAAATTATGTGGCATAACCCATTTAGATTTGCTCTTTTTTATCATTTCAATTTTTTTTAACTTTTTGTATTTTGTAATGGCATATTGATTATTTTCAAGATATATTCACCGTTAAATTTTATTTTAACTTTCTTTTTCTCTCCACTGACACCATAATTTTGCATTAGACATAGATTATCAGAAATTGTATTTTATTATTTAATCATTCTACCAAATTTTGTGTATTCAAATATGTTGTAACCACATTGGCTCATTTAGTTACAAATATATCCATATGTGTATATAATAACGAAACTCTTGATAACCACAGAAAAATTAAATAATAACTTATTGTTCTAATAGAGAACTAAGATAATTAATTAAGTTTATATGCATAAGTGCTAATAAAGATAAATGCTCCGATAATAAAACACCAAAATAATAAAAAATAACAAATTAAAATTTGAGTTCTAAAACCATAAAATTAACATCTTATTTTGATGAAAAATAAAAATTGGACTTTAAATTAATGGAGCAACAACTTTGTAGATTTTAACGGAGCTATCAATTTCATGAAAAAGAAACTTGAATTAAGTTTGACTTAATTTTTCAAGTATAGATCAACATAGTTATAACATACACACACGCAAATTTTAGTTAATTTGAAAATCATTGTCCAAGTCAATAATTAAAAAAATTAAGAAAAAAATGAAGAAACTTTATTGTATATATATATATATACACACGAGCATGTACCTTGTGCTACGCAAGTATATCATAATTTATTGTACTCTATAAAAAGATAAAAAAAAAATATTCTGTTTATGTAAAATAACATTTACTCTAAATAATTTTCAATGCAGTTCAGTAGTTAAATAAATAATATATTGGTCGTATTTGAAGCCTTTAATTATTTTAAAAACTAAAGTATTATCATGCTAAAAAAAATCATATCAAGAATTAAAAAAAAATTAAATTTAAATATGTGATTGAAACTAAAGTAATAAATAAAATTTTTAGATATATTAAAGTTATGAATGATAAATTATGAGCTACTCTAAATTAATAGATCACAAAATAATGGATTATTATCCACATTGAAATATTCGACACTATTTTTTTTTACACACCTAAACATATGTGGATGTAAATCATCTTAAAATAAATTAAAATTAAATTTTCATTTACAAAAAAGAATAATAATAATAATAATAATAATAATATATAAATAAAATAATAATTGAATTATGAAACATCAAATACTCTTGATATAATTTGAATGTTCTCCTTCTACAATCTCTAAAGAAACATTTCGTCCTAAACTTGCGACATGTATATTTAGATATTGTGAACATTTTGAATCTCCTTTTATATCTTTTATGTTTTTGATAAATAATCTCATTTCATGTGTCAATTCATATTTTGATGAATATTTTAACTATAAAATCCCGTACTTAGTGGAAATCAAAAATCATAAAAAAGTGGGAGCATATAATTGGACATGTTAATGGGTCTTTAAAGTGGATGAGTGGGATGGGGAAGGTTTTGATTGTTGTTATTATTATTTAAAATACCTAATCAATCAAATTTTTTTAGTTAAAAATTTTAAGAATTTGAGAAAATTCTATTTGGTCAAAATTAGCCAAATTGCAATAAAAAACTGCTGTCAGAATCATTTTTGGTTTATTAGACGATTTTGGTCAAAAATCGCTGTCAAAATCAACTTGTGTTTTAGTATATGTACATTTTGTGGTTTATTAGAAGTAAAAATTTATAATGTACATATAAAAAGTTTATACATCTAATGAACCACAAAATGGTATAATGCAATCCGAAAGGAAGAAAATAACAATAAATAAATAAATTTTGAATATTTCAATAATTTTAATACCAAAAATTTGAAGATAAAAATATCACAATGAATAAAAAAAAGTGGGTTAATAAAATTTCCACATAGCGTTAAACTATATAAAAAGAAATGATAGAGATAAAAAAAGATGAAAAAATAAATTGTAGATAATATTGTGTCCACATTTTAATTTTTTTAATCCTTTTAAAATTATAATTTAATTTTGGCAATATGACATATCATATTAAAGACATTTTTTCAAGTTTGAGTTATATAAGTTTTAATTGAATGCCTTTTTCTAATTTTTGAGGAGAAATTTATCATAAATAACATTGTGTTGACATTTGTATTCCTAATATTTCTTAAATCATAACTAATTTGATGGCATTACTTAATATTGTAATTAGAATTTTTGTTATCTATATATGTTTTTATTGAAAGTTACTATTATATTTTTATATCATATTAAGTGTATGTGTGTGTGTGTGTGTGTGTGTAAGTTAGAGAGAGAGAGAGAGAGAGAGAGAGTTAAATATGGAACGTTGGTGGACTTGAATGATTATGAGAGAGAGAAATTAACAATTAATGTAAACCAATCAAATAATTTATCCTTAACAATTAAAATTAATTCAAAATTCTACAATGTAATTGGACATGTTAGTGGGTAAGTCAGTGGTTGAGTGGGATGAGAAAGTTTTTAATTATTATTATCTATATCATATATTAAGTACGATGGGCTTTGACTTTTTGTTTGGTGTATAAAATTATGGTGTTCCTATAATACCCTTTAACTACTCTTATCTCTTCTCCATCAGTTCTTTCTCTCCAATGTTTTTCTCCCATAGTTTTTCGTCTCTCTCCATTTTTCTCTAACATCCTTTTTTTCCTTGAAAATTTGGTTTTATTTTATATTTTTATATATTTTTTAATCAAGAAATACTTTTTATTTAAAATTGATTTTTTAAATATATTATAAACAATTTAAAAGATACTATAAGTAATAATAGTTAAGAAAGATGTGTGTTTGCATAGATAATTTTATATAAAATTAATTTTATATTATTAAAAATTAACTATTTTATTAAATTATATTTTATTTTTATTTTGCACACACGTCAAGTGTGCCGAAATACGCTAGTTATTATTTAAAAGACCTAGCCAATTATTTTTTTTAATTCAAAGATTTAAAATTTTGAGAAAATTCTATTTGGCCAAAATTAACCAAATTGCAGTCAAAGGCCACTGTTAAAATCATTTTGTGGTTTATTAATCCAAATGAAAGCAAATAACAATAAATAAGTAAAATTTGAATATATCGACAATTTAATATCAAAAAAATTGAAGATAAAGATACGACAATGAACAAAAAAAGTTGGATAATGGAACTTCTGCATTGAGTTAAATTATATAAAAAGAAATGATAGAGATGAAAAGATGAAAAAATAAATTGTAGATAATATTGTGTCCACATTTTAATTTTTTTAATCCTTTTAAAATTATAATTTAATTTTGGTGATATGACATTATACTAAAGACATTTTTCAAATTTGAGTTATATAAGTTTTAATTGAATGTTTTTGCTAATTTTTGAGGAGAAATTTATCATAAATGACATTGCGTTGGCATTTACATTCCTAATATTTCTTAAGTTATAACTAATGTTTGATGGCATTACGTAATATTTTAATTAGAATTTTCGTTACCTATATATTTTTTATTGAAAATTATTATTTAGTATGGCATTTTTTATGTCCTTTTGTGTGTGTGTGTGTGTGTGTGTGTGAGAGAGAGAGAGAGAGAGAGAGAGAGAGAGAATTAAATATGAATAGTTGGTGGATTTAAATGATTAGGAGAGAAAAATTAGCAATTAATACATACCAATCAAATCATTCATCATTAATATAAAATTAATTCAAAATTCTAAAAATTTAAAATTTAGTCAAAATTGCATAATTTGGTCAAAAGACCTTCTTCAAATAAATAATAATATTGATATGTGTGTGTGTGTATATATATATGTCAATTACTTGGCTTAATTTTATAAAATACAGAATGTGGTCTAACATTTATAGCCTACTTGCATATATAAAGTTTGATTTATTAAATCAATTTCCCTCGCGTCGAAAGAATAATAGAAAAAATATTGTTAGTTAAGATAATATCCTTTTTGGTACTATTTTTCACCAATGAGGTAGATATGCTAATATGATCCCTTAAGATTATGTAACCCATCATACTTCAGTTTTTAGTCAACCTCTTTTTTTTTTCTCTTTTAGGGATAATTACAGTGCAACTTTTTTTTTTTCTTTTGGGGATAATTACAGTGAACTACTTTGAGGTATAACCAAATTACAAATTAAATCCTTAGTTTTTGAAAATTATCTAGATAATCTTGAAATATGCATACTAACTTATAATACTAACGAAAATGTGAGAAAGACAAAAATACTCTTAAATCTTTCACTCTTGAAAAAAGGATAAATTACCTTGAAGTATGCCAAAATTACAAATTTAACTTCGATTTTAGAAAATCACCTAGATAACCCTAGGATTTGCTTACTAAATTGCAATACTAACGGGGATTTGATAAAGACAATTTTTCAAAATCTTTTGTAATGGATGATTTTTTTTTCATCAAAAATGTTGTCTTTTAATAGTTTACTTTTTCATCAAGAATGATACTTAAGGTATCATATATGTGGTGTATTATGAAAATTAATTAACATGTATTTAGTGTTTTTTGAAAAAAAAAATCTCAATTTTTTAAATGTGGATTTTAAGGTTTGCCTCTTTTTTTTTTTTGGGTATTAGTGATTTTGTTTTTTAAGTTGCTATAAAATATTATGAAAAATACCTTATGTATTTCAAAATATTACAAAATATTACGAAATCAACCCTGGATAATTTGTAAAATTTGGCCAAATTTGACAAAAGGATAAAATAGGAAAAATATGTTAAAATTTAACAGTTTCCATTAAAAACCCAAACAATAATAGACGAAGGGTTACATATGTATAACGTTTGCATATCTCAGGGTTATCTTAGTAATTTTCAAACTTTGAAGGTTTTATTTATAATTTGGTCATACATTAAAATAGTTGAGTGTAATTATTTATTTCTTTTATAATAATATGAAATCAGGGGCATATATATAATCATTTTCAATACATGGTTATTTTGTTAGATTTTATTCTTTCTCTTCGCCTCTCCATTACCCTTACTAAATTTTTATAAATATAAATGGTTAAGAAAATTATATAATTTCTTTCTTACTATTTAACTAGGCTAGGGTAAATTTCATTGTTAGTCTCGCAACTTCTCCCCTGTATATTTTTGATGCCATTGATTATAAATTATAACATTTAGTTAATTTAACATCTTTATGTTTTTATTTTTTTCTCAACTACCAACATTTAATTGAGATCATTATTTAATGCTGTGGGGTATATTACAAAAAAAATTAACATAATTATATTTATTGCCTAAACAATTCTTAATTAATATTTATATTTCACTAATAAATTTGATATACAACATTTAGTAAAATTAGTTATGGTATATTTATCCTTTTGTTTATTACTCATCTTAATTGACTTCATGAATTAATAATACAGGATTATATGAATCAATTTGATTCCACTCCATTTATAACTCACATAATAATGGTTGATCCGGGGCTCGATCTAATATAAGGGGGGGCGTATGGCACCGTGAAAGTAAACGCGAGGAAATGGATGTCAAAATAAGCTGACCAACAATAACCAAGGAAGTATATGCTTCCTAAGTTTACTTTGATTTTCTATCAAACAGTGATACCGCGTTCTTTATTACACTTACTTATTCATAAAAATTAAAACATGTATTTGTTTCATTTGAGAAAATGAAGGGAGAACCTTTAATTCTTTTCTCCATATTACAGTCCTTTTGGTTTTCTTAATTCAAATTCCCATCAATGCATGCACCGTGTAATAATATAACAGAAAATATAATACAATTGTACAACGAAAGATCTAGAATAAAATTTTCTTAGCTAAGACTTTTTCCTAATATCATTTTGTCTGAAGATTCACTGCAAATTTGCATATAGGGAGGATGTTTGCAAATACTTTTATTTTTGGATAAGTTAAAGTAATAGAGAAAGTTATAAAAAGTTGTAGTAATAAAAGTGGGTTGTGTTTGTAAAGAAAAAGTAAGCAGTAGTAATTGAATGTTAAAAAAGTAACTAAAAGTTGGAAAGAACAGCCTAAAAGATGCTTTTGACTTTTAGCTTATTTTAACTTTTTTTTCAATTGAAGTAGTGATACGAAACACTCTATGAACCTGTTTGGATGGGCTTTTTCAAATATAAAACACCTATTTTTTGAAAAAAATATTTCAGAAGAAAAAAATTGTGTTTGGATAGACTTTTTAAAAAAAAACAGAAGCAAAAAAAAAAAAGTCAAAATGACTTTTTTTAGATACTGTAAAGCACCTTTTACATTCAAATAAAAACACATTTTAAAGTACTTTTAACTACTATATCCAAACACAAAACGGCTTAACTTTAAAAAAATTTCTATCATAAAAAGTATTATTCGAGAAATTTCTTTTTTTTAAGTCTATTCAAACGGCCCTATATCTACTTTTTAAAATAAAAGCTCTAGAAACACTTTTTTGTATTGAATGCATAACAACCCCATAATTATCAATAACTCCTTTGTGGTCCATCCACAAACTAACGAGGCCCAAACCATCAAATTATATTTGACGAAATGGTTAAATAGGCCCAAAATATTAAGGCTATGTTTGATCATGGATTAAAACAAAAGAATTTTCTTTTCTTTTTTTTTTTGTTTACAACTCTAAATAATTTTATTTTTTGTGCTTTAATTTTTGAGAAAAAATATTTTTCAATGGTTAGTATTTTCATTTCATATATTTGCGAAAAAATGATAATAAAACTTAATATATTTCCTATCAATTACCATTTTTCACTAACAATATTTTACTACAAAAAAAAAATTAAAAACAACATTAAAAATTAAGTTGAACGAATAAAAGTTTTAAAATAAATCCGCAAGTACAATTTTTCTAAAAATTACAATATAACTTTTAAAATTAACCTTACATATCTTCTTATATTTCATAATTTAATCACTGTTGATATTGTAATCAACCCCTACATTCAAACTAACAAAACCAATCCAATTCTTCCATCATGCGATGTGTTGCATCGCGTCGCATTTTATAGTGATTAACAGACAATATGTACATTGGTTGGCGATGAGATTATAAAAAAAGAAATTTAGTCCTTTTTTTTTCTCTTTATATTAATGAGTGTAACAATTTATTGAAAATGTAATACGAACAATTGAATTGCAATCAAATTAAATACATACCCCCTTTATTTATCAAAAAAAAAAAAAATACATAACACCTGATCACAAACAACAAACTAACTTAACTAGATCAATTCTAGTTGTTATGAAACCTCCACCTTCACAAAACAATTACAAATCATGTCATCAATCTCAGGCTAAAAAAAAAAAAAATACAAAAAAAATAAATTACACTACCCTCCCACAGGTCGAATCAATTCGGCCTGCTGCAGTCAATCCTAATCTCGCCCTGGTTCCCCGTCAGGACCCCGACTCTCCCCAGCTTCTTCATGGCCTCTGCAAACGCCCGCCCGAATGCATCATTGCTCGACGCGAAGAGATTAACGATACCCCTGGAACGAGTGTCCGTGAACAGCACCTGATCCGACGTGAACAGGCCTCGTCCGCCTTGGAGGTTCCTGAAATAAGCATTGTCGAACGCGTTGGGAGTCGCCGGGTCCATGTTGATGGCGATTCTGGGGTCGACGTTGACGGGACACATTTGCCTGAGCTGCATAGCGTATTGCTGGTTAAGCGTCGGGTCGATCCTGTTCCGGGAGTTGAAGCTATAGATGCGCCGCGAGAACCTGCTGCAGTGGGAGAAACCCAGGGTGTGCGCACCTAGAAAACGATGTGTTTAAATTTTAGGGAACTTTTCAAATTGCAGATGGGACATAAATTGATAACGTTATTATTACAAAAAAGAAATTATATTTTGTGGTATTATAAAGTATTGTTATGAGTGGATATTCGGACACTTGATTTTGATATAGTAGCTAAAAGTGTCGAGCAATTGAATGTCCCAATAAACTATTTTGATATTAGACTAGGCTAAACTGGCCAAAAAACTATCAGATTACAATTCACAGCCCAAAAGAAGCAAGTTGAATTTGATTTGATATTTTATAGTTCTAGTTAAAAATGGGTGATTTATATTTTTTATAAAGTGTCGCAATTAATATATAATTGATCAGACTATATGCTGTAGATATAATTATGCATCGTCGAATTTCTTATTAAATTGTATCAATTTTGATTAGACTTCGAGGAACCAATATATATATAAATGTTTTACTAAATACATATATATATATATATATATATATACACACATCTATTGCAAGCTGAAATTAAGGAGAAAACTTTTGTAACTACACCTAATAAAAGGGGTAGATGATGTGATTGGCCTTCTTACTAATTGGAAACGAGCCTTTCTAACACATGCTACTTCATAAAGTTGGCCTAACTTTTAAGGTTTTGACTAATGCAGGAGGCCTCACATGCGAGCAGACAAGAATCTCCAAGACAAGATAGAGCCCAAACAATGACGATATCGTGTGTTTTTACGAAGAGACAGACACGAGGAGTTGTAAGATGCAGTCAGCTCTCTGATCAAGTCCACATAATGTCATATTCTGTAGGGATAATTATATTTATTATTTTTTTAAAAATAAAAAATTATAGTTGATCTCTCAAAAAATTTTATATTATCAATTCATATATTGTGGAATTTCAAAATTATAAATACCCCTTAATCAGTCGGTTCCCAATCATATTCTGCTGATATCATCAAAAAATTTTATGAAATTTCAAAAATACTCTTGTCGTTCCCGATCCAAAAATTTTTTAAATTGAAAAATATATGGATAAAAATGGAAGTTCAAAAAAATATGATCATGAACCGATTGACCAGACGGATATTTGTAATTTTGAAATTCCTCATGATATGGGTTGATAATATTGAAAATTTTTGAAGGATGAACTGTAGTTTCGTAATTTTAGAAAGATTGTAGATGTAATTAACCCTATTCTATATATATTTTATTAAAAATATCTTTTATACTTCACAAAAACTCAAATTCGTCCCCAAGTCGATCATTCTGGCTCCGTCCCCGCTTTTACGGGAAGGGCAAATGTATCTAGACTAAAACACACACTCACACACACAAAGAAGAAGAAAAACATGATTAAAAGATTAGCTGCGAGTTAATTAATACCTGACAAAGCAACCAAATCAGTGAGACTGAGTCCATGTCTAGAAAAAATTGAAGTGAGCTGGTCCAAATTAAAGTCTGGACCAGGAAGCATGCGCTGGACGCTCGCCATAGTTGAAATTTTCCCATCTTTTCTTCCCAATTCCACAGGGTAAAATGGCCCTCCAGCCTGAAATTATTTATTTATTTATTTATAATACAGAATTATGTTACATGAGAACTATTTGTTTTTGACTAATGCTAAGAAACAAAAGTTAAGGAAAATCTCATTTCACACACACACACACGTACCAAGTTGACAACATCCCTGGTAGCTAATGCTAGTATATCAGCGCATGAAACTTTGTTCCTGCACTGAGGATTGCTGTCCACGGCGGCCTTTGCCTTAACCACCGTGTCGAACCCATCTCCGGCTAGCGAAAGGTTGTCCGGATGGTCCTTCTCCGCCCGCCCGTTTGGCGACGCAAGCATAATCGATGCATCACACCCCTAATTACGTCAAAAAAAATTTGAAAATTGAAGTTATATATACCAAGAATCATTTAGGAAAAAATTGATCAAAATTGGAGGGGTTTTCTTTTGCGATAATTACTAAAATCCCCCTCCAGGTTTGTTCCATTTACCAACCCCCCCTCTCTATCTATTGAAATTACAATCACCACCTGCAATTAAGGCTATCTTCAAACCTGAAGTCCCTCTATCTGTTAGTGTCAGGGTCATCATAGTTTCAAACCTAAAGGAGTTTATGGTTAATATACATACATACATATATACATATATATTGGATATTTCACATACCCGAACCATGCAATCGTGGAAGAAGAGGCGGAGGGTGGCCGGAGCGGTGACGAAAGTCTGCTGGAATTTCGTCTGAACAGCGGCCCGGACGAGGGACTCAACATTAGGACATGTGTTTCTGTAGAAATCTGTCCTAAGTTGAGGCTGTTGAGCATTGACAAGAACAAGAATAGGCAAAAACAGGGACAAGAAAACAATTGTTGTTTGATTAAGCCACCTCATTTGTTTTTTTTGGTTACACTGCTTTTTCACATGCAAGATTTCTATGTTCTTTTGGGGGATAATTGAGGGCCTCTTTATATGTGGCTGAAAAAGGGTCCTAACATGACAAATAACAATTAAGAATCCAGGCTCTGTTTGAATTTGGGCAGTTACACTCTGGCCAGTTGTTTTTTGACACGGTTATTTTATTAGATTAAGGCTGGGTTGTCCTAATTATTTTGTGATTAATCAAAACTTTGTGTTTAATTAAGAGTAATGATTGTTGTAAATGATTGGGATTATGCTAGAAAGAACTTAATTAATTAGTCGATCTATATTTGCAAATTGCTTGTGATCTCACAGTGTGACAAGAACGTGTAATGCATTTTGTTGATAAGCACGTGGAGGTGTTTCATGAAAATACCTAAATGATTGCTGGTATTTAATTTCATGAGCAGATAGAAGGAAAAAGTCAGATATTTGTATATATATATATGAAAATTGAAAAATTATTTTGGCAAAATAAATGGTAAGAATGGGTACTAGAAAGGGCTAAAAAGAATTTCATGATTTAGTGAGATAATTAAACCAATCTCGTTCTGATTATCATATTTCAATTCATATTTCGTTCCACGTTATTACAAAAAATAATAATAACAATATCTTATAGTTAATTGTGAGTAATTAATTAAGAATTATTATTATTATTATTATTATTATTATTATTATTGTTATTATTATTATTTTACACAATTGGAAAAAAAATATTATAAAAATGTAACCCCTTTACTAAATGAAAAATCTGCAATAGATAAATTTCATCACTCACAAGTATAAAATTAACATTTATAGTGGATTTGGAACAGAATTCTATTAAAATATAGGGCAAATTACGTCTACATCCCATGAAATATAGTGTAATTATAAATTAGTTTTTGTGATTTTAAAAATTACAAATACTCCTGAGGCATATATTGATTGAAAACAAAATTCAACATTCATCGAGCAGGACATAATTGCGAGTTATATTTCTCTTAATTTTGGCTAGTTTTTGAGATGAGATTTGCATGGTTTTTTGATAGATACAAAATGTGAAAGTTATATATGAAGTCAATTTCAGTAAAAAAAAGTATTGACAGTATTAAATTATAGATGGTGATGTTCGGTGGTGGTTGTGGTGATATAAAGTGAAATTACTTGGCAAATATTGACCGAAGAAAAAAATTAATTGAGGGCTTTTATCGAGCTCGACGATGCGCATCTCTTGATAGCTGGATTAACCACTATAAGCCGTTTTTGATTTGTTGGGGTGACTCATATTCCCCTAATATGACTTACTTTTCTACTTGGCTTCTAATTATCTTATTCAGTGTTTGTTTCCACAAAAATCTCCAAAATTGATGAATTTGTAAAGCTGACGTGTCGTTTACGCAGCTTTGTGTATTGTGGTCAATTTTAATAAAATTACTTTTTTTTTCCTCGATTAGTTGTAAACTCAAAGTCTCAAACCCTCTTTTGAGGGCACAAAAGTCTTTTTGTGACTAAGACAATAAAATATATCAATCAGCTTCCACAAATTGCACCCCATGGCCGTCACTCTTACAAGCTGGATTCACGATTTCAATGCAAAAGGCATGTCAACCCTATTGGATCAAAATATAGCAATACATACAACCAAAAATAACATTAACCTCGACTCAAAGGCCTCAACACCCACAATCTGTGAAGTCAAAAATGGCCATGGTTGCAGAAGTGTTAATATTTAGACATTGATATTAATATTTATAATAAGATCTTAAATTTTGAAAAAATATTTGTAATTTTCAAAATATAAGAGACTAATTTGTAATTATACTACAACTCAAAAGATGTAGACACAATTTATCCTGAAATATAATTAGAGCAACAACCGGCTTTAAAAGACATTTACTAATGAACTTACAACGAATGAAGTCATCATGAAACTAAATTTTGTGAACGATGGATTTCATTAAAGTTTTTTAATTAAGTGTAGTTTAGTGTTTCGTTAGTAAAAAGGGTGTTTTTTTTTTTTTTTTATAGTGAAAACGGGATCCTAAGTCCATAGTTTTATGACTATAACGTTAATTGAGGCGGCTTCGTGATTTAATTGCCACTTGAAAAAGTTCTACTAATATTCTAATATATCTTCCTCGTTGCATTAGAAAAATTGTGAATAATTCGACCGTTATAGTAACTTGTGGAGCACTAAATATTAATTCAACTTCTGTGTTCGGGATTGATTAGGGAAATTTGAATTATTTTTGGCCCCAACTTGGATTTTAGTAGTACGTAATCCACAGTCAACTAACTAGCTAGTTGTTGATAACTAATTGTCTAATCAAGCTAATTAAATTCTGGCTGGCATTTATAAAGATAATATTAATTACACATTAATTAACTAATTTATTCCATGTATTTTTAATTGAAATATTCTTTTTTCACCAAGCCTTGGATCCTAAAAATTTTAGCGTAAGAAGAGTTGAGGGAAGCATTACCAAATTAATTATTCCTATGAAACATCGTCGAAATAAAATGAAAATGAGACATTTTAGCGAGGATTTGATAAGATTTGAGAAAACAAATTGGGAGTTGTTTATTTTGTTTTTTTTTTATATATGTAAGTATCTAATAGAAGGGTCATTCACAGATATTATTCGAAGTGGAAAAAGAAATAATTTAACTTAATAGATAATGATATTTAGGGATAATTACTCCCACCACCTCTGAGTTTAGGCCAAATTACAAATAACAACCCCTTATATCGGTAATTACCAATACTCCCCTAAATTTTGTGGACTTATTGGTAAAATAGACAGAAGCAATACAATATCCATTTTGCCCCTTAAATATTTGAAATATTTTTTATTTAAAAAAATAAAAAAAAATAGGAATATGACTAAATCGACCAAAATACCCATCCTTAATATTTTTGAAAAAAAATTACCATTTTCTTCCAACAAAATCCTAACTCCCATCCCCACCCCCAACCCCCACCCCCACCACCACCACCACCAAACCGCAGCCGCCCTTCACTCCACCTCCGCCGCCGCCGCCTCACTCGGACCACTCCCCTCCACCGCTGCCTCACTTCGTCACTCACACCACCGCCGCCCCCCACCCTAACCTTCCTCTTAATCTTTCTTTGTTTTTTCCTCTCTTTCGTTTTCCTTCTTTTTTCTCAGATATGGATCTAAGATCGTTCTCCCTCTCTCTCTCACTAGCGGCGGTGGGTGGAGATGGTAGGCTGTGGGCGGCGGCAGCGGCAGACAGAGGGTTTCTCTCCCTACTTTCCCTCTCTCTCCCCCCTCTCCCTCTCTCGATCTCCTCTCCCTGGTCTACATCTCTCTCTCTCTCTCTCTCTCTCTCTCTCTCCCTCTCGGTATCTCTTCCTCTCACTATAGATCGGACGATGGACGGTGGCGACGGCAGACAGAGGTGGACAGACGGTGGGCGTAGATGGCGGTGGAAGATGGAGGACGACACAGTATTCTCTACCCCCCTCAACTGTATCTCTCTCTCCTCTCCCTCATCTCTCTCTCTCTCTCCTCCCTCCCTCCCTCCCTCCCTCCCTCTATATTCTCTCTTTCGTCTCCCTTTGTCTCCGGCGGACGGAGGCGGTGGAGGCCAGCGGCGGCGACCGGCCGTTTGTATATATATATATATATATATATTTATAAATAATTTTTATATTATGTGTTTTGTATATTATGTTTATATATATATATTTATATTATGTATATAAATTTAAAAAATGTGCAAATCTATTTATATAAATATTTATTATTTGTAAATATGTATATATATATATACATTACAAATAAAAAATGTTCAAATAGATTTTCCTATTTATTCAATATAAAACATAAAATTAGCCATAAGGGTAAAAGAGTTCATTCATAATCGGCCAAATACATTTCTGCCTTCAAAAGTGCAATTTTGGAAGTTCATTTGGGTTTAAAAACTTTGACCGTTAGTCAACCTAACGGAAGTTGGAAATTGAAATATGGAAACAAAACTCAAGGGGGTATTAGTAATTATCGATACAAGGGAGTGTTATTTGTAATTTGGCCTGAACTCAGGAGTGGTGGGAGTAATTATCCCTAATATTTATTTTGGATTAAATGTTGTTAAACAAGTAATTAAATATCATCATAATAACATGATACTTTGATTTAATCCATTTGAAACTAAATTTTAATATTTTATGTGATAATTGCGTGCCACACCCAAGAGCCGCCTATTTTTTTTTTTTTTCTTTTGAGAAGTTTGCGAGGAGTAGCAGCCATTTTTTTGGTAAGATGACGATACATTATAATTCGAACAATTACATTCAAAAATTCAATTCAAATAAAACTATCATATTTTATAATCAATTATCAATTTTAAAAACTATCAAATAATACAAAAAAATAAACCACTATAAACTAAAAGAATAAATTACTGTAGTAGCCAATTAATTACTAATCACTTAAAAGTTTGTGCGAAATTAAAGAAAGGCTTTTGCGACGAACGAGTTCATCCAATTACATAAATTCTTTTATTACTTAGGTTTTTTTTTTCATTTTTATACAATAAATTAGATATAAGTAATTACGATATTCATATATTTTGTTATTTTGAAATATTTAATGTTATGTAAGTTTTTAAATGTCATGAATGTACTAATAAGAGCTCGATTCTTATTTTGGTCTTGCTTTAATAGCCCGTTTGGATTTTGTTTTAAATAAAAACACTTTTTAAAAAAAAAAGTATTTCAATAAAAAAATTCTATTTATTTGGGGTTTTCTAAAAAACATAATACAGGAAAAAAGAAAAATCAAAAGTGATATATTTTTTTTTCTCAAAGCTATCCAAAATAGGTTGCAAAGAAAAATATCTTTTAAAACACTTCTAAATTACTGCATTCAAATATAAAATTATTTAATTTTAAAACTAATAATAATAATAATAATAATAATAACATACTATAAAAGGTACGCCTCAACAATTTTTTTTTTTTAACCAACTCTAAAGTTATTTACTACTATGTCCCTTCTCCAACTTTTCTACTTGGAAAGTTGACCTTTTCATGGAAAAAGTTTATTCCCATTTTTTCATTCTCAGTTCTCTATTTGGCAGGTACAGACCAAGGGAATGGGTGAAAAAGCTTTCAGAAAATTACATATTCCTCCTTAAGTTATTTTCAATTCAAATTGCAATAATGAAATTACTTGTTTGCCATCATCTAACTGTTACAAACACTAAGGCTTTGTTTGGTTCTAAGATTTTAGGAGAAAAGAAAAACTGTTAAGGAAAGGGGAAGAAACTATAAGAATTTTAAAACTCTCTATCTTGTTTGGTTATTAAAGAAAACAACAAGGAAAATGATTTTTCTAGAGAATTGTCTTCCCTTTTGTTCGGTTATTATTATAAATTAAAGAAAAATATAAAAACACACCCAAAAAATCCAAACAATCAATTAACTGCATAAAAAAAAATTCCTCATGTAATATATCCAAACAATCAATTAGTTTGAGCAACAAAAATGAGGTGAGAGTTTAAAAGTGAGAGTTTTAGAGAGAATAATTGTCTTCCTTCATTTTCCTCACCTAATTGAAAGAAAAATGATTTTTCTTAATTTATATTATATTTATTTCTATTTTTCCTTTCCTTACTATTTCCTTTCTTTTTTCTTAGTAACCAAACATTGAAAAATACTTTTTCTTCCTATTTTCTTTTCCTTTCCCTCCTAAAATCCTAGAACCAAACATAATGTAAGTGAAAATCCTTAAATATAAGACTAATTATCAAATTATAATTTTTCCTTTTTCGTTTATCTAAAAGCCACATGTTGTGCTTTTGGCGATCAAATCGTTGCCTTCTCTCCACAAATCAAGAAAAAGCCCCGACAGAAGCTATTTCAAACATTCGTTGCGGTCGGTTCAGATCTTTTGTAACATTTTTGTATAACATTTTTTGTTATATTCAATAATACAAGTCATGTGTATTGATAATCGGTTGAAATTAAGAAAAAAGAATTTACAGTTGGTTTTCTTATAATAATTTTTTCATGTTTATAATTTCATCCACTTACTAATATATATGTTGTGTATTGATACGAATAGCAAAAAATGTTACAAAAAAAATCCAGATTGCGTCCCATCATCCTTTGGTTGAATATTGCGGTTGCTTGAAGGCTTAGATCTGGCATTTCACTTTCAAGCATATCTTAATCGTTAGCAAAATGGTAATCAAAAAAACTCTATCACTGATCAATAACGTTTTTATATTTTATTTTACTTTTCTCTTTCTTCTATGTTTCATTCTTCTCGAAGATAACAAAATTTTCGAAATGAATTTGATATAATATCAATGTTTTTTTTTTTTTCTAATTAGGGTTCTAATTTCTTTCGAAAGGTCTATGATTTTGTAAATTCTCCACTAATTATTTAGTTGTATTGTACATCCATGCTCGTTTCGTGTTAAAATCTCCAATCATTCAAAGCTAGTCAAACTATAAAAACAGTGGGGTTTTGGCATATATTAAAATTGAAGCTTTTAAATTATCATGTGCGTTTAATGGATTTAATATGTGTTTTTTCTTTTCCTTTTCCTTTTTTTGTTGTTGTGTTGGTTAGAGTGTTTGAAAATATGAATGTTTACAAAACTAATGCATACTTTTGTTGGTGTAAATCTATGTTTAATTTGTCGATGATACTTTGTTCAGCTAGCATAATCAAAATTTTAAGTTTATAAGGTTTCAGGTTCGATTTTTCATCAATTCATGTGGATTAATACTCTGTTTCTACAATAATTAGATTATTTAGTAATGTATTCGATGATGATTGATAATCGATTAAATCAGGTCCCACTCTGTCTTTTTTCATGGATTCTACGAGGCCCACCCCATTTTTCTTTACCAAGAAGATGAAGCATACAAGCCAACACAAATCAGTGTGCGCACTTGGCATCACATAGTTAGTCATGGCGGGTATGGCCACCTGGGACCTTTGATAGATTATCCATAAAAAAAATAGTCTATTTAAATACAGCTTGAACGTGATGGCTGATTTAATTATTATTACCGTAAATGTATAGAATATCATTAGATTTAAAATACGTCCAAAAGAATGCTTATCCTAATGGGACCCTAATCTCACATGGGCGACAGTTAAATATGAAGCATATATTCGCTGTTTGCCACTGTTTATATGTGATTGGACTATTCGCTCAACAGATTCTTTACGGTTCCTGCCAGAACGTGTGTTAATTACAGTCCTTAATCCCCAGACACCAAACACAAGTACGAGATATAGAGGGTGTTTGTGATAATTTAAAAAACGAAAAACACTTTGTATTTTGTATTATTTTTAAACAGTAGAGTAATATTAGCTTTTGCATTTTTCCAAAAGAAGAAAGAAAAAAAAAGTTAGAAACTAAAAGTTTTTATAAATCAACTTTTTCTGTTTTTTGGTATTTTTGTAATCATTTGCAAATTGATTATACCATTTTAAAACACTTTTCAGCTTTTTTTTTTTTTACAAGCATTCCATCTACTTTTCTTTCTATTTTTCAAATACTACCTACTTTTTTCAGCTATCTCTATAACTTCAAATTCTCTGAAAATAGAAATTTTTACAAACACCCTCTAACCATTTTAGAATCCAGTATGTACATTATGGATGGATATCAATAAGATGGTTCGACGAGACTGAGAACTTATTTACTAATGTATTAGTGGAATTATAATTTAGGACGAATCCCCACACACAACGGTAAAAGGAACTTTCACTAGCACCAAGATTTCCTTAGTTGATGGAATCACATTCGGTACCCCGAACTGACCTCTACAAAATAGAGATATCTTGACTTCCTTAGTTGACGGAAGGAATCACATTCAATACCCCAAACGGGCCTCTACAAAATAGAGACATCTATGCGATTAAAACACAGAAAATTTGTTCATCCGACCTTTCAAGTTTTTTTTTAAATTTAATAGCCCTCAATTTTTTTTTCCTTTTTTTATAGTTAAATATCCGATGTGGCATAATTTAAAGGCCAATAAAGTGAACTAAAAAGTTTAGGATTGGACGGGGGTCGAATTGTAAATAAATAAATTTATATTTTATAAGGTATCGATCAATCGATCGTTTATAAGTGTTGCTTAATCGATCAAAAAAATCGATTAATCGATCAATAAATGTCGCTTAATCGATCACAACATGTCGCTTAATCGATCACAAAATGTCGCTTAATCGATTCAAAGATGTCGATTAATCGATCATAGTATGTCGCTTGATAGATCACTGTAAATCGATTGATCGATCATATATATCTATGGATCGATCGTAATATATCGATTGATCGATCATATATATCGATGCATCGATCATATGATATCGATTGATCGAGCATAGTGTATCATCATAAAAGACTCCCGCGTTGTACACTTTCTTAGTTCCTTCTCAGAGAAGCTACACCTTCCTCCTCCATTCTTCCTCATCTCTTCTCTTCCTTGAAGTTGGAATCCATTCGAGAACTCAAAAAAATTGTCTTGAAACACTTGATTTTTTCATTCTCTCATCTTTGTCTCTTCGATTTCCTGAAAATAATCCTAGAAAAATTTAATAATGTTAACTCTTTAACTACAAGACCTGTACCAAAAAAATGGAAGTACAGAAAGACCAAGAAATCGTTGTTGTACCACAAGAAGAACAACAACCATTCGTTGCTGTACCAGAAGAAGCACAACAGCCGTTGGTGGACTAGCGAGGAAATAGGTGCTGCTCCACAAGAAGAACAGGTACATGAAGAATTAATGTTCATCTTTCAACTGAAACCTTTATCGATTGAGGGATTTTGTTGTCGATTGTTCGATTTTATTGTCGATTAATCGATTGTCCTTATCGATTTAGGGTTTAGGGTTTAAGGTTTTGCACTGTTAACTATTTCAAATAAAAATTTTCCTATATATTCAATTTAAGAGTTTGGTGTTATGTTTGAATACAGAAAAATGAAGACGAGAATGTTCCAGATGCAGTTGATGAGCTATCCGTTCCCTCTTGTCCACGGCGTATCTCTTTTGATAGTTACCAGCTCTGAACAATATTGGATGATATCAAATACTTCCCGGTGAGGGTGACTGTGAGATCTTCGGTTGCTAAGCTTCGCAAAATGGAGGAAGTTTTGATGGGTTTAGGAGAAGAAGTGTTGTCAAGATTCTCTGAAACCTGCTTTGGTCACTTATTGGGTATGACAAATTTCTGGTCATTTTCGGGGCAACTTTGTCACTACCTTATGCTGCGTCAGATTCAGTGCAATAAGAGGTGGGAGCTATGGTTTGCCATTGACAACAAACCCACTCGTTTTGGCATGTCGGAGTTTGCATTAGTTACCGGACTAAATTGTGGACCGCTCCCTCCCAATGATGAAATGGAGAGGATGAGAAAAGACGAGAAAAGCCAAAATTTCTTGCAGAAGGTTATGGGTAAGAAGAAACAATCAGTAAAAATTCCAGATTTGGATGAATGTATGAAAAAGAAAAATTCCAGAATTTTTTCGGCAGAAGATAAGGACGGCCATAAAAACGTGAGCGAGGACCTTCTGCTATCTATCAACAATCTGGAATTTTTCAATTCTTATCCATGGGGAAGGGAGTCTTTCATGATGACAATGGAGTCTCTCCGGTCGGACAAGAGAATTGAAGAAAAAATATTTCCAATGGGTTGAAAAAGGAGAAGACTTCAGAAAAACAGAATCTTACAATATTGTGGGATTTCCTTGGGCCTTACAGGTAAACATTGAAAGAACTCATATTTTCTATTCATATATCGATTGATCGATCATTATTGTCGATTGATCGATATATTTATTAATTGATCGATATATATTTTCGATCAATCGATCTGTGTATCGATTGATCGATACATATCGTCGATTGATCGATGTTTGAGTAATTTTAAAAAATATGCCAGTGTCGATTGAGCGATTGACATAGTCGATTAATCGATGCATGTATCGATTGCTCGATTGTATTTGTCGACCAAGCGATACGTTGTGTCGATTGATCGACTATGTTATCATCGATCGATCGATACATCTTATCTAGTGATCGATTATATTTGTCGATCAAGCGATATACACTGTCGATTGATCGACTGTGTGTCATCGAGCGATCGATAACGTTTATCGATTGATCGATTAGTGTTGTCGATTGGTCGATGTTTTAGAAAATTTGTAGCATTTTTTTTCACTGACCTACAAATATGAATTGATCGATTTGTTTCTTTGCATTTAGGCTTGGGCTTATGAGGTTGTGCCTGCTCTGGCGAAATTCGGGTTATCTATGGTTCCAACCGAGGATGATCCGTTGTTGCCACTTCCTAGAATTGTGAGGTGGCATTCAAATAAATCTGAAGAGTTAGGTTTTGAGATGATTGAAGAGGCTATAGAAAAGAGCAAAGAGGTACATCTGAAAAATATGAAATTTAATTTCAATATTTTTTTTAATTATTTGAGTCGATATTCATAATACGTGTAAATTTGAATTTCAGGTGGTCGTGCATCCCTTCTTATATCCAACAAAGAGGGAGTTGAGAGAGCCTTACATGAGATCATTTGATGATCTCAATGAGATTTCTGATGATAAAATTGATCAACTCACTCGAGACCTGGAAAGGATTACAGAGTTGAGGTCTCTTAGTGACCATGATGCTGAAATGATTGAGTTCAAGCGAGATGGTGCTGACATAGAAGGGGCACCACAATTCCAGCATCCTGAGGAAGCAACAGAGGCACGAACCCCACCTCCCTCCTCAAAACCAAGAATGCTGAAAACCAAGCCTGCCTCTTGAGGAAGTAGACATTCGTCCACCATCATCATGTGCGCATCACGTTGAAATCATGTAACAACTGAAGTGCATCAATGAGCAAGTCATCGCTGCCCAACCCAAGGAAGTGAGGGTGTCTCCATCATTATCGTGTACTCATCACGATGAAATTATCCAACAACTGAAAACCATTAATGATGGACTTCTTGGGTTGAAAATTTTTTTGTCAGAACGAATGGATAAGACTGAAAAAAGGATTAACTTGCTTGCTGCATTGGTGGACAAGAGACCGGAGAGAACAAAACAGAAAAGCAAATACGCAAAGTCTCCATTCACTGAAGAGGGGGGGAAAGCGAAGAAAGCCAAAGTGGAAGATGCGGCTGCACAACCATCGAAGCCTGATTTATTTATGCCACTGGACCCAAAAAAATTATCTGAATTTTTGGAGTGGTATGAATCAGGGCCAGAAGACAAAAAGGTCTCTGGTAAATTTGTAATGTTGGGCAAGCCATTTTTCAACACGCTTTGGGGAGAAGGGTTATGGCTGGAATCAGAGGTAAGGTTTTTTTTTTTTTTTTTTGACTATACAATTATCGATTGATCGATTTTACTATCGATTGATCGATATGGACTATCGATTTATCGATTCTATTCGTCGATTGATCGATACATTCATCGATTGATCGATGTTATTTGTCGATTGATCGATATCTTTGGATTAAAAAATTATACTTTTTGTCGATTGATCGATGTATGCTGTCGATTGATTGATACAATTTGTGTCGAGTGATCGATGTACTTTGTCGATTGATCGATTTATTTATCGATTGATCGATTTTTTTACGTCGATTAATCGATAAATTTATCGATTGATCGATCTTTGTTGTCGATTGATCGATCAATTTTTGATAATCATAGTTTAATAATTTATCTTATTTAGCTTATTAAATTTGCTGACATAGTTTTTATTTTGGCTCAGCATATCGACGAAACTCTATGTCTACTGAGGATTAGACAGAGAAATTATCTGAATTTCTATAATCAAGATGTAGCTTTCGTCGATTGTCAGTTTATGCAGCACCTACAATTCACTTATGAGCGGGTTTTGGTTGGAGTGGACAATTCGAAGGTTGATAACGACAACGATTCTTTGAATAATGCAATTGAACTAATGCATATTAGCCCGAAATTATTGGATTATGCAAATGGCAATGAACCAAAATATGCTGACCCTTGGTGGGGATTCAAGAAAGTGTATGGAGTCTTGAACATACACAACCAGCATTGGATTGCCGTTGTGTGGTTTTTAGAGAAGAGCGAAGTGCATGTTCTGGATTGCAACAACAAGGTTTGTCGGGGTACGAAGCTGAAGAAGATGATGGCACCAGCTTGTTTATTATTCCCCAAGGTCTTGAAAGCGACGGGTCACTTTGGGTTTGGGGCAATGGGCAAGTTGCTTGAGAAAAAATTGAGTTATCATGTCGACAAATGTCCACATAATGCACGAAGTGGGGACTGTGGGATGTACTCACTGAAGTTTATCGAATTTCACTTGACCGGCACCCCAATGGACAAGTTGAATGACGAAAACATCATTGAGTTCCGAAGAAGGTTGGCTACTGAGATTTTCTCAGGAAAAATGGATCCCCTTGTCCCAACTTGATACCCTGTAAATTGTTAAGCTGTATAAAGAATTTTTTGTTGTAACATAACTTGTGTAAATTGTTAAGTTGTATAAAATTCTTCTTTTTTTTTGTTCTTATATTTTGAACTATCATAATAATCGATCAAGCGACCAAACCTCATCGATCAAGCGATCAGCTTAAGACGTAAATCGATCAACATAATCGATTAAGCGAACAAATGTTATGTGGTAAAAACATGTAATCGATCAATCGATCATTTTAATCGATCAAGCGATCAAAGGAATTCATGGAAAATTGTGGAAAAGATATTTAATCGATCGATCGATTAATATAATCGATTAAGCGAACACAAGAACTGTGGAAAAAAAGTAATTGATCAAGCGATAAATCGATTAAATAATCGATTAAGCGAACACAAGTAATGCGAAAAAAACAGTAACCGATCAATCGATCATTTTAATCAATCAAGCGATCAAAGGAATTCATGGAAAATTGTGGAAAAGATATTTAATCGATCGATCGATTAAGATAATCGATTAAGCGAACACAAGTCCTGTGGAAAAAAAGTAATCGATCAAGCGATAAATCGATTAAATAATCGATTAAGCGAACACAAGTAATGTGGAAAAAACAGTAACCGATCAATCGATCATTTTAATCGATCAAGCGATCACCACAAGATGTGGGATGTTGTGGCACAAACAAGTAATCGATCCATCGATTTGTGTAATCGATCAAGCGATTACACAAAAGGTATAAAATATTGCTTAAAAAAAAGAGTAATCGAGCAAGCGATCACAACAAATCGATCAAGAGATCACAGCTAGACTTGGAACAGGCTAGTAATCGATCGCTCGGTCAAAAGAATCGATCAAGCGATCACAACAAGACTTTGTGGATATAGCAATTGTGTATACATGTCATACTATATTTATAGTAGATATATGACATATTATATATATGATTGGATATAGATGTATTATGTATATGTCAAGGATGGAACATGATTATATATAATTGTTAGATATATATGTGATGTGTATATGTCTAGTATGGAACATGATTATATATAATTGTTAGATATATATGTGATATGTATATGTCTAGTATGGAAAATGATTACATATATGATTAGATAATTGTTAATTCTTTGGCTTATGAGATTGGTTAGAATACAAATTGTGGTAATATCGATCCATCGATATACATTGTCGATTGATCGATAAACTTTGTTGATTGATCGATACTTTTTGTCGAGTGATCGATTTATTTCTTTGCTTTGAAGGCTTCGGCTTATAAGATTGTTCAGAATACAGTTTGGGCAATATCGATCAATCGATAGATCTTGTCGATGGATCGATAACTATTGTCGATCCATCGATATTTTTTGTCGATTGATCGATTTATTTTATGAGATTGGTCAGAATACATTGTGACGATATCGATCAATCGATATATAATGTCGATTGATCGATGAATATATGTTATGATTAGATATATATGTATTATGTATATATAGCAATTGTATATATATGCCATACTAGATATATATATATTTGTATTTTATAGTATGATTAGATATATATGTATTATGTATATATAGCAATTGTATATATATGCCATACTAGATATATATATATATATATTTGTATTTTATAGTATGATTAGATATATATGTATTATGTATATATAGCAATTGTATATATATGTCATACTATATGATTAGATATATATATATATTTATAGTATGATCAGATATATATGTATTATGTATATATGTATTATGTATGTATAGCAATTGTATATATATGTCATACTTATATTAGATGTGTGACTAGATATATATGTATTATAGTTTATATTATGAATGAATACAAGTTGTGGTTATATCGATCAGTCGACACAATGTGTCGATTGATCGATAGTATCAGTGGATTGCTCGATTTTTTTTGTCGACTGATCGACTTTTTTCTTTGCTTTAAGGCATGGAGATATCGATCTATCGATAAATAATGTCGAATGCTCGATATACGTTGTCGATTGTTCGAGTTTTTTTGTCGACTGATCGACTTTTTTCTTTGCTTTTAAGGCTTCGGCCTCTGAAATTGGTCAGAATACAAGTTGTGGTGATATCAAGCAATCGATAGTTTATGTCGATTGATCGATGTACTATGTCGATTGATCGATGTACTATGTCGATTGATCGATGTACTATGTCGATTGTTCGATATTTCATGTCGAGTGATCGACTTTTTTTTTTGCTTTTAAGACTTGGGCTTCTGAAATTGGTCAGAATACGAGGTCTGGGGATATCGATCAATCGATAACATATGTCGATTGATCGATATATCATGTCGATCGTTCGATATTTCATGTCGACTGATCGACGATGTTTTTTTGTTTTTAAGACTTGGGCTTCTGATATTGGTCAGAATACGAGGTCTGGGGACATCGATCAATCGATAACATATGTCGATTGATCGATAGTTCCTGTCGATTGTTCGATAACTCATGTCGACTGATCGACTTTTTTCTTTGCTTTTAAGGCTTGGCCTTCAGAAATTGGACAGAATACTACTAGAGGAGATATCGATCAATCGACCTAATATATCGATCGCTCGATGTGCTATGTCGATTGATCGATATAATATGTCGATTGTTCGATATATAAGCACAAGAATTTGAAATTCCCTTTATTAAAAGTAGTGATATTTACAAGCACAAACTTGATAATAAACTACAAATGCTAACATCCACACTTTTCAGTTATTTGTAAGAGGTTCTTTGCAGGTTCCTTTCTTGTGACCTGGCGTATTGCACCGTCCGCACTTGTTCTTCTTCTGATGAACCTCACAAGCAGTTGGGATCCTCTTGACTCTTTTCCTGCCTTTTGATGGATTTACATGAGGAGGATCAATGATAATATCTTTTATCGATTCAGGAACCACCCACAAATCTTCCGGAGGAATAGGATAGATTGTTTCTGCATAAGCATGCAAAAACTCATCAGTTCTATATACAGAAGAGCATGCTGAGTACAATCTCATACCAAAATCGGGCAAATTCTGATGTCTAAAAGCAGCTATGGCATGAGGGCATGGGACCCTATCAATATCAAATACTTTACAGCTGCATCGATTATTGTTAAGATCAACAACAATATTCGGACCGTAGCCACGCACATGGTACTCATGCACGTTGAGTTGTACAACGTCAAGAGATGCTGAGTTTTCCAAACTGTCACGAAGTTCACTTTCTTTTGATGGAACCAATCGTGTATTGCATTTAACCATCTCCGTACGACGCTCACAAAACCACTCTGACAAGATTTGTTGGATTGCGTTAAAAAGAGCATCAATTGGAAATTCCCTTTCGTTTAGAAGTCTTAAGTTGATAAACTCCGCAATATTAGTCGTCATAATATTATACCTATTACCAGAAAAATAAGCTCTACTCCAACGCACGAAGCCAATATCTTTTTCGAGGTAGTCAGCCATGTATTTGGCTGAAATGTTGTTGGAACTCACCAACTGTGTAAGATTTAGTTGCCGAGTAATATAGATTAAGGATATCACCGCATCTAAACTTTTGCTTCAAGTTCTTGGCACTGTGTTTCATGCAATACCCAAGATGTGCTAAAGGATAAACACGTTGCACAACCTTCTTGATAGAGTCATGTCTATCGGATATTATGCATTATCTCGTGACTATCGGGAATTATATCTTTTAGATTTTTAAAAAACCACTCCCATGAACGGTCATTCTCAGAGTTAACCACGGCCCATGCAATAGGATAAATATGCTTCTCACTGTCTTGTGTAGTGGCCACTAGCAATGTATAGCCATACTTTCCTTTAAGAAAGCATCCATCAACAGCTGTTACCTTCCTCATAAATGAAAAACCACGTATGCATTGGCCAAATGCTACAAAAAAGAATTGAAACTAATTTTTAGAGTCGACCACCAAATCTGTCTTGGTTCCGTTATTTTCTGACTCTAACATGAAACGATAGGCCTCAAGAACTACATACCCATGCTCTGCTGTTCCCCTCACAAAATCCTTTGCAAGTTGTCGCCCCCTCCAACATTTCCAATAACTCACAGAACATCCTAAATTTTTTTCTACATAAGTCTTCACTCCGCTAGGTGTGAGTCCTTCCCCTTTAACAAATTGGTCCTTGACACATTCTCCTATGAGATTGGCCGATTCTTGGGGATGTTGGCCTGATATATGATCCAACCCACATGTGTGCTCACTAATATATTTCTTGACAATAAATTTCTCCGAATTCATATACTTACAACAACGAATCCACCAATTGCATGTTGGGCTCACACATGTTACAACACAATGATTTGTTTGATCTTTTGACGGAATACTCAAACTTTGCTTTCACAGCAATGAGTTGAATTTTTCTTACTACTTCGGCTTTGTTATTAAACAAACACCCCACTTGAAACTCCCACCTATCATTAAACGCATGTCGTGATTGACTTCCTATCACGCTCCTATCACTTGAAACATGTTCTATATAAATGGGTTCTTCTGCGACATCAAAATCCACTTCATGTAGTTCTTGAGTCATAGCGACATCTTCGTGGACCATAACATCATTGTGAAGAGGTTCCTCTGTGTATTGCTCCTCCACATTGTCATTATCACCAATTGATGTACAACCATATACTGAATTTTCATTGTTCAAATAATTGTCATTATTGTAAAAGTTGAAACCATCAATATTCGACTTGAACACCGACACTTTTAGAATTGGTCTCCAACCCTCACTAGCAACATCAGCAAAGTATACCTTCAAATCATCGTCCGACTTTATTTCAGCTAGATGTGTTATGTGTGGTGGAGGAGGTGCCTTTGTTATCATATACTTCACATTAACATCAGCCCGTGAACAACTTAGTTGCCCCTTCTCAATAATTTTATCAATCAAGCTATTGAAAGAAAATGTCTTTAGTAACAACAAGAGGTGTCGTTACTTTGCATTTCCCTGTCCACTTAAAACAAGCCTCTTCTTCTACCCACTCGCCAAATTCAACACCTACAACAAATTCTTCCGCCATATTTGCTGCCAAATACCTATATTATAAGATAACAGAAATGCAAAATTATCACGAGCGCCAAAAAATAATAATAATAAAAATGATCGATCGACAGAAAACAAACGATCGATTAATCGATATAACATGATCGATTAATCGATGGAAAGACAAAAAAGATCGATTAATCGATATTTTATGGTCGATTAATCGATATATGTGGTCGAAGATCGATTAATCGATATATGTGGTCGATTAATCGATCACAAATACATCGATTAATCGATATAAGATGGTCGATTAAGAGATCGACCATTCACACAAGATCGCTTAATCGATATCACATGGTCGATCAAGCGATCACATGCATCAAGAGATCTCTTAATCGATAAGTTATGGTCGATCAATCGATCACACAAGGTTTAACTGTTTCACTTCCCTGTGTACGGGATCGCCATTAATGGTGAACCACCAACCCAACTGTCGAATTAATGGTTATTTTCCAAAACCCATTATGAAATGATGCATTAATGGTGCTCTATACAGAATGTACTACTCAAATCTAGTATTAAAACCACAAAAAAGGGCGTTCTTACCTTAAGTAGTTAAGTCTTTTTTGTGAAGAAACTCTTGTACAGTTTGTCTACCCAAAGAAATCGCAGGTTGTCTGAGAAATCACAGGTTGTCAATATTCGACTACAATGTGGAAGGAAAAATACTACCCAAAGAAATCGCAGGTTGTCTGAGAAATGAGACGAGGGTTTTGATCGTAGGTTGCAATATTCTTGATTTTAGGGGTTAAAATATAAAGTCTAAAAGTTAGATGATTATTTATCTAAATCTCATTTAATTAGAGTTAATAAACAAAAAGGCTATCTAGCTAAAGATTAAAACTTGAGGGCTATTTAATTAAAAAAAAAACTTGAAAAGACTATTTAACAAAAACGCCCATTAGAACAAGAGGTCTTCCACTCTGATGTACTTATAATAATGGCCTTCAAGAAAAAAGCCTGAATTTTCTGGGGATAAGGTCAACATTTGCGTTGCAATGAGCAAGGCTGTCATTGAATCAGTTACAAGAATTTCTTATATCTTGTGTATTTGCTTTGTTGGCACATGGAGAGGCCTTTGTATGGTAACCTCAAGATGTCATTCCATATGCAGGTAAACACACATTCTTATGTGACCAATGACAACTTGATTTGGTAAAATTGAACACAAGTCGTGTAGGATGAACAGTACATATGTGTTTAATCACCACTTGATTGATATGATCCCCTGGAATAATAATACTTGGGGAAGAATCAGTTTTGAAGACTCAAGAATCGTCTAAGCATCACAACAGGCACCGCGATTACACTTGATTACATTGTCGCATGCCCAAAACCAAAACAAGCAAGAGTTATGTCACAAGTAATTGCTATAACAGAGCCCCCCATTTTCATCCAGGTTACACAAAAGGAAAGATTATTGTACTAAGGGACAAGACGATAAAAAGAGGTCTTGAACAGAGATATTGAGTTTGATGCCACACCTTATACCTCCCGCATATTCCAGTCTGACCACCTGCACCTGCACCAACAAAATCAACCATCTCAGATTCGCTGGATGTATTATGATGACCAAATTGCAGCAATATGAGATACCAATCGAGCATAGAGCAAGCTCAACACAACGGAAGCTTTAAATGACGGTCAATTACGCAAAAGGTATCTTAATTCTGAAATCAAGACGGCATAATTGCATAATTGCATAATTGGATATACAGGGGAGGGCCTTGTATTAAATAATTGATTTGGAAGAGTTGAAGCCAAATTGTTTACATATCACATAAGAAAATTTTAAAATAGATTCGCACAGGAACTCAACAAGTGATAATAAGAAATGGTCATATGGGCTATAGAGCTGATAGAAACTTGTCATATAATTTCATCCTAAGAGGAGAACGGGAAGAAAACCAACCCTGTGACCAATAAAGCACCACTTTGGGAAAAAAGATAGTACACAACACAATCCATTCTAAAGCAGCCAAATATGAATGTCAAACAAAAACACAAGTTAATTTCTTTGCCTTTGTAACCAAAGTTTAGCAAACACCTACGTAGACTCTACACAGATAAAAAGTAACTAAAATACTTTTCTGACTAGATTAGAGAAGAGATTAGTTCATTGACAGTTCTCCTTTTTCCTTTTTCATTTTTTCTTTTTTTTTTCCACCCCCCAAAACCCATGGTTGCAAATTAACAATCAACAATTGTCCTAGAGGCAAAATATGAAAATACAATTCAGTAGCGCGTATTTCTAGGGGGTGCGAATGAGTCGAGCCTGCTCACAAAGCGCCCGAGCTTGACCTCGAGTCGGTCTCGAGCTTTTGTATCTAGGCCTAAGGCTCGAAGACATTATTTTTATATTTTTATATATTTAATATACATGTATCTTATACTATGAATATATATACTAGTTGATTAATATAAATATATATTATATTAGTAATATATATGTACATTACTACGTTATACTATTATATTATATTATTTTATTTTAAATTTTTTTAACTCTAAATAAAAATCTAAAAAATTTGAAAGCAAAATAAATTATAGTTTTATCAATTTATTAAATAAAAAACTTCAAGCTCGAATTCGAGCTTGAACTACTCAAATTATTTGAAAATTCAAGCGTAGCCGAGTCGAGTTAAGCCAAGCTTGAGTTTCAAAACATTAGTTTCGTCGAGCTCGAGCTCAAAAATTTTGCCTAAGCTCGGCTTGGCTTGTTTTCACCCCTATGCATCTCTATCTTAGATTTTGTAGGGAGAGAGAAAAGTTCACCATGGAATAGGGAAATGCATTATATGGATAACTCATGAAAATTTTTCATCAATAACCCGTATGACTTTTCTGGTTAAACCATAATTAGATAAAATCAAGGATCGGAAATCTCAGAAGGTAGTTACCTGTACATGATAAACAAAGCACATCAGAACTTTTAGCTGCCCTGGAGGACTCTCCGAGGATCAAGCTGCCCACTGCAATAACTTGAAGGCACAGCAGATATTTCCTGCCTTCCTCTCCACTCTTCACCAGGTTTCAAAGTGATAGGTTTTTCCACTGCAGCTGCCTCAACACACAGCATATGCTTATATTCATCATCTCCGAAGTCAACCATTGCCTTGGCCTTCTTATCCCAAGGATTCCAGACAACTACAAATACAATAGAAAACTTAGATGCAATACTGTAACTCCCAAGGAAGAAGAAACTACATTGTTGATAGAGCATATAACGGAGAAAAGCGGCATTTTAAGCACATGCAGCTCTGTTCTCAGGTTACTTCTCACAATGAAAATTGTAGTTTGACCCTCCCGGTGATGCCCATTAAGCTAATCTAGAGATCCTAGGGACATGAGGATTTTGCATATAGAATGACTCAAGAATCCTTCTAGGCTTAACTAGGTTAACTTAAAATCATTCAGCCACAGGGTCAGAAACCAACCGAAATTCCTATAATTCGGAGCAGGAAACAGCATTCTTCCCCAGTTTCCATTTCAATATTGCTTATTCTGTTTGAACCATGTTAAAACCATTGCCAATTGGCTAGGGAATATCTCAACAGCACATATAAAGCATGAAACAGTTGCCAAGCAAGAAAAGAAATTCTTGCAGAAAACTGGTTGTGTCAAACATGCATAAAACTGCAACTAAAAATGTAACCAAAGAACACAAACAGGTGTCATCAGCCTCACCAGCATCAGGGAGACCATCTTTACGAATGACAAATGTTCTCTTCTTTTCATGGTCCAAAATCGCAATCTTTGTAGGTGTGCTGAGATATATCTTGTCCACCTAATGTATATAAAATTGAGAAGTAACCAGTTAAGTGTATCAGCCAACACAAACACCAAGACAGGTAAAAAGCAGCACTGTTCTCCTGAACTTACTTCTGATTCAAAGGTGATTGCGTCCCCTTGTTCGGTAAACCGCTGTCTGTTCTGCAGATTATCAAGATAATCCAGAGTCTCCAATCCTTCGACACGAACTTCACTGAAAGAGAAACTGGATCAGTCGGGCATAAGAAGTTCATGAAAAACTATATTGAAAATTTTCCAGCATAGTTGAACAGACGGACATGAAACAATTATTATCCTGGACTCCTTTACCAGCACAAGAACATAGTGAACAAATCATTCTTAATGGAAAATCAGTAAAAGTAAAAAATCAGAGCACAAATATTATAAATATCAGTCTTATCCAAAAACAGAAAAAAATCCACTTGAACACCATAAATCTTTAACATAGAGGACCACTATATTTCTTTTATCAGCATTAGTCAATGCATGTACGCGCCCTGTTTGTCTGGTGGTTGTTGCGGCTGTTACTCTCAGGTAATTAAATTCTAAACTTGACAAGATTGAGCGTGTGCCCACAGATTTAAGAAGCTCAGGTTAAGCACTATGAAGGCAAAAGAATACGATCAGAGAAGAATAAGCACCATTTTACAAACAAATCACGGAATAATGCCCTTCAATTTATAAAATACCTGATATCAGACACAGAGAAGTAGGTGTGATAAGCAAATGTGAAAGAAAAAGGCTTTCCATCAGTGTTGGTGTTTCTGATCCGTGAAGTTAACATAAGATCTCCAGCAGGTCCCAGAGTTATCCGCAGGCGGAACTCAAAGCTGAACAAGAACACCAAAAGTAAAAACCATAATCCAAAAGCAGTAAGTTCTGCACAAATTAAAAGGTCTTCTTAATTATCTACCTGTGAGGCCAGATTTTCAGGTCCTCTTCAGTGGGCCTCAGAATCAAGTCTACGTATGCCTTATTGGGAGAATTGGTTGGAAATGGAGGAGGGTTAGGATCAAGGGCCCAAAACCTGTTTCTAGCAAATCCATGAGCCTCAAGAGGTCCAAGATTCGAGAACTGAAAATCACAAAGCAGTTTCCTCTGATTAGTACTCTGATAAACACAAGGCAATAGGAAAGTGGAAAGACGCAAAGTTGAGAACACATACCTGTGGAAAGCAAATAGGGATGCCTCCACGAATCGGCTTTGGAGGATTTGAAAACAGCCTGAAGAATGGAAAGAATGCTAGTCAAGAGACTTGAGTAGACATCAAGACATAGAATCATTCACCCAGTGACAAGCGAAGTTTTTCAAGATTAAAATTAACTAGCACAAGATACTGAAAAAATGTAACAATTAGGCTAAAAAATACATCAGAAGCTTAAGGGGAAAAAAAACCAATTTTATAGCTGGACAGTACCATAAATCCACCAGTTCAACATGTGCCCAAAGTCCTGAACCATTGAGTTAATTCCTTCTTCACCATTAAAAAAAATTAAAAAAACAGTGCCACCAATAGGTCATTTGTTAGATTCCTAGTTAGTTTTATCAAGTGTAGGAGACATAGACAAACAAGATCTGTGATTTATCATATACCAAAAGGAATGGAAGAGACATTCATGCAGAAGAAGAGATCTATATTTGGAATAACTTGAGCCAAACATTGGCATGCCATAGTTAGCATATCCGAACAATAAAAGAGGACTGGCTATTGTTACTAGTAATCCAGCAAGTTGTGCACTTGAAGAGTTCCAAAAAGTCATTCTCAGAATACCCATTCTTATCAGAGTACATTTAAAGTTAAGTAAACTATCAAATCATTATTAAAATCAAAGAAAGTTTTTTCTGC
This sequence comes from Petrea volubilis, assembly GCA_026212405.1. Lineage (NCBI taxonomy): Eukaryota > Viridiplantae > Streptophyta > Magnoliopsida > Lamiales > Verbenaceae > Petrea > Petrea volubilis. The sequence goes on from CM047870.1 coordinate 29,386,225, forward strand.
ATTATAAACCACCAATCAACTCTACACAAGCAATAGTACACGTACTAAAGAATATGTGATATAGAACTCAGATGAGAAGAAAGAAAAATATGAAAATAGTTTTTGGTCATATTACAAATATACTATTCCGACATAGAACTCTTTCCTGCCGTGTATAGCTTCCCCAAGCTAAGATATTAGATTCATTCTCAGTCAGAAGGAAACAGGTTCTTGGCATCTGACTATAAAGTCTTTCCTTGACACATAAAACATTCTTTCCAAAGGGACAATTTCTAAGGGAAAAGACTCTACCCTAAATTCGGTAAGGCTTAGTAACCAGTCAACCACTTTTACAGCAGTACCAGCAAGTGCTAAGTTTCTTCAACCAGAAAACCCAACTTAATTAGGTCAAAATTGCAGAAGTACTCCTTTTAATCATCAAATCATAATGCATGAAACATGATTTCTTGCATGCTCTATTTTGCAATTTTATTAAAGAACAGCCATTAGTCAGTCAACACCCACAAGTCACAAATTGGGTCAATTAAGTTCCTGCCACATAAAATACCAGTTAGAAAGGCGAAGCACCTTCCAGATTCTAGATTACTAGATTAACAGACACCGACAAGTGAAATTGAGAAATACGGACTCAGTTATAAGAGTTCTTCATAAACCAATTAGGACTATCATCAAAAGGATGGTAGAGATGTTGAGACCACCGAGCATTTTACAATTTTGACAGAAAACTCACAGCATTGCACAATCAGTCAGCTCATAATAATGCTATGTCAAAATATAGTGTTCAGCAGTGAAGTTAAAAAATGTATAAAAATACAATTTACGAAGATTGATAGCAAAATCTCACACAATTAGACAAATAACAAAATACATTATTTATTACCAAAGATGAAACAAAAGGCCATTAACAAGTCAAATACAATACCTTGGAACTGACAAAAAGCAATTCCTCCCTATGCTCATTCTTCCAAGATGTTACTTGAGCGCCATACAAGTAGATCTATAAAGAAGTGTAGAAAGTGATCACAGCTAGAAGAATCAGAATATAACAAAGAAATATCCACTTAAAAGAAGTCCTGCAGAACCGCAAATTATCATACAATCGAAAAATAATGACAATACATAAAAATATCTTCTCAAATAGGAAGCTCTAAATCCTAAGAAGCTTAGGTGAAGAAATATTATCAATATTTTCTTCAATATTTAATAGAATTGAGCCCAATGTATCATACGCAGTTCAAATTCTGACATCAGTTTAAATATATGTACACACATATACAACAAATCAAGAAATTTATAAATCACGCATCTTAACTATGCTTTTTTCTATGAACATATCAATTGAAGAATATCAGATACTAGTAACATAACCTTTACCCTAAACGGTAAACCCCTGCCGCATCACATTGTTATCTGAAAAATTCCCACCGTACAAGCATTTAAAGCGGAGTGTACAACATAGCGGTTAGTGGCGCACGCACACACGCAACCATCAATCCACGCATCCGGTTAAAAAGCGCAGATCAAACGACGTCAAGTCGAGATCAATCCGTTTCCACTATCACTTTACCGCAACACTAAAAAAGACATAAACCGAAACTGAAAGGCGACGCCGTACAAGAAAATGGAGTAAAATGACAGTACCTCGACGGAGCTTCCACGGATTTCACGGAGGATAATCTTCTCCAGACCGTTGATTCCCTTAGTAATCTGCATCATCGGATTCTCGGTCGTCGCTGTCGGCGCCGCCGCACCCGCCGATGCTCCCGTCGACGACATGTCGGAGAAAATACTGAGTGTGCTAGTGTGTGTACTGAGAAGTGAGAATATAATATTTATCTACTGAATTTGCTTTGTGTGAAGCGTGATGTAATGAAGAAATTTTGTAACCGCACAGGGGAATTAAATTTTATTTATTTATTTACTTTTCGCTCTTTCACTTTTTGAGAGAGAGTGTGGTGTGGCCCTGTGCCTGTGGGGTTTTCGGTTTAGCGCCAGCCAGGCTAATTTATGGTGAACTGATTTTATTTTGTTTATTTTGAAATGAAAAATTATCTGCTCATGAAATTACCAAAATGCCCATTCATGTAGCTTCTGGCTCCAGTCTGGTTCCTTTTTTACTGAAAAAAGGTCATCACTCTTTTTATCCATTAAGGTTGCGTCAGATTTCAAATGATTTTTTTGTGTTACGTAAATTTGAAGAATAGAATAATAATTAGCATCACATTGAGTTTTAAGATTTTTTTTTCAATTTTCTCTTTTCAATTTCATAAATCATAAATATCATAACAAATTTTGAAATAATTATCTTTATGAAAAATTTTATTCATACAAAGGCGACATAAGTTTAATGATATTTGAATTTAAATCCAAATCCTCTGGAGAGATAATATTATTGATTTGAACCTAAAATCTCTTAACAATAAAAGATAGGCAATACCGCTTTTAATTAAAAAAAATCATGAACTTATTTCACTCAAAGTTACTTATAAATATTTCAAATTTTATTTTTAACTCTTCGTACTTCTAAAATAGATACATCAATATCACAATATAGAGAATTTTTTGTACTATTCTCCAAGGCATGACCCAATCGTGAGACTGCTTGTTGAACGATTCTATTGCACCTTGCTCCGACATCAGCTATACAACAACAAAATCCCCCTCGATCCTTCTTGGATGTGCTTTATGGTCCCCCATAACATGCTCATATGGGGACTTCTTATTTCAGTTGTTCCAAGAGTCTATCCGTTGGTTGAATCGCGTCTGGTAGACTCCCTTGAGAAACTCGTTTGACTTTTATGAAGAAGTTTTACAAATTTTGAAAGCTTAAGGGGTAATCCATTTCTGAAGACCCGATTATAGCAATTACTATTATGTTTGTTATTTTTTCCGTTCCCAAGAAAATGAAAGTTGATTAATACGTGATAAATAGGTGCTTATTAACAAAAAACAATAAGAAAATCGATTATGCTCATCCACATGGTAAAATTATGGGATGATGAAGCTTTTTATGAGAATTTCATGTTATTTACAATCTTACTGGTCATGGTAACAATGCTCCATAAATAGTCAAATTTTGTACAGGCAAGGGTAGTTGAAGCTAGGGATGCCAACTAATCAAATTTGTTCAAGAGTTTGATGAGCTGGTTCGGCAAAAATTTGAGCTCGAATTGGTCTCAATTCAAATAATTTTTATTCGTATGTTAGCAAGCTAGCTCGTGAGTGTTGTTTTTTATATTTATTTTTATATTATATATAATTAAACATAATATATTGATTTTTAAATTCGAGCTCAAGCCTGCATCTCAAACCTAATAAAATAATTTTAAAAAATTTTACATAGAGCTTGTGTTTGATTTTGAACCCGAACCTATAATTTATTCATAAATTTAAGCCAAATGAACCTAGCTCAAATTAGACTCAAGCTCGAACCCAATTTTTCCTAACTTGTCAAACTTGAACTTAAACCTAAAAAAAAGATCAATTTAAAGGTTAATTCGACTCGTCTGCAAGCTACCATAGTGTGCCTTCCCCATAAATAAGGCTTTTAACTTTATTATCGGCGAAAAAAATAAATAAATAATCACATTTGTTCGTAGTACTAAAACAAACAAACAAACAACAACCTGCAAGTATTAGTGTTTTATCCCATAGCTCCATATTAAGTTTATGAAAATGACTGACTGCAGAATTTGGAAAATTATAATCAAACTGATAAAAGTTGAAAGATGTAAGCTTTTCACATATAAATTACGGCTTACGCCTTATAGTATATAAATTATTTTACAAAAAATATGAGTTTAGAGTTGAATAAAAACTGTTTATCGACAGTGACGGAACCACATATGGTTCAGGGGGTGTATATGCATCCCATAAATTTAAAATGGCGAGTTGACATTGTCACTTTCAAAACTATTGTAGGACTTCACTTTCACTTTTATATTGAAAAATTGATTAAAATATTCATCCACTTTAAAATTAGATTAAATACGGGTAAAATTTATATTAGTCCTTGACATTTCACCTTGAAAGTAAATTGGTCTCGAATTTTTTATTTTCTTCAATTTCGTCCTACCAACTACTTTCATATGAAAATTTTCTATTAAAAGATACAAATTGTCTAAAATACCCTTAGAAAAAACTTTTATCTATATTCAAAATCATCTTGCATTTTTCTATACCAATTTCATTTTTGTCCCTCACTAAAATTGTAAGATCCTTAAAACATCTATTTTCTCATTTAAAGCATGAATTTTTCAATTTGGTCCCGTAAATTCTAACTCTGATAAATTTCCACCAAACAATTCAATTATTAGACACTCAACTATTTTTTCTTTTTCAACTGAATCATCGTAATTTCAATTTAAAACCTAAAATTTACTTGCTAATAGTCAAACATAAATATTTAATTCCAAACTAACACCATTCAATAGATTTTGATTTTAAATTTTAGGGCATTCTAAAAAGAAATTTAGCATTTCAATGATACAAAAATTACCAGGTCCAACATGTGTCTACTTGTATGCACACTTCTTGCCCCTATTATTTCATACAAACGACAAGTCCTTATTTTTAGTCACCAATTATTACATATGAACTTGTACCTATAGGAAAATTCTAACCCGAATCTGATTTGGCTGAACCTGACAAATCATATGGCAAGTATATTGCACTTGACAAGTAAATGATCACTCTCCCTAAATTATCGACCATTCATAGGGCAAGTGTAAAACACTCGCCACATGATTAACACTGGTTCGGCCGAACCGGGTCTAGGCTAGAATTTCCCGTACCTATAATAGTTTGAGATTTTAGATAAAAAAAAAATAGTAAAAAAATGTTTATGCAATTGAGTTAATACAAATAACTAAAAAAACATCCTTATGATGTCCTAGTTGTTTTCAAGAAAATAACATATTTAATTACGAATGATGTAAATATATAATAATAATTAAATACTTTGATTTTGGTTCTAGAAGTAAACAAAAAAAAAACGTGGTACCTATAAATATTATATCTTCCATTTCCTATATAAAAACAATAAAAAAAAAAACAAAATGGTGGTAAACATTTCTCGTTATAGGTGTAAGGTCAATACTAAGATTGAGGGAAAAAAAAAAGGTGTAGTTTTCTATTTTATGAAAAGATAGAAAAATACCTTTTAATTAGTGAAAGTGCTAGAAACTAAACGAGGAATAAAATCTAAGATAATTGGGAAATACGTAGATTAACTAACATATGAATTAAGAATGTGAAGAGCAAAATGACTTGTACTCCTTTTATTTTTTTGGCTTTTGAGTTATTTAATTATTACAAAGGCAACATTACTAATATACCCTTAGATTGAAGGGAAAAACCGCCAAAATATAGATAAAGGGACGACATTGAAAAAAAATGAAAAGTCAGGAACTAATTTTCTTTCGAGATTAAAAGTCATGAATGAAAATGAATTTTACCTGATTAAATACACTTTACCCCCAAAAGTATATCTTATACATTATTTATCTCTCTAAACAAATAAAATTATTACTTACCCCCTCATCAATTAAAGTTCCAACAAAACTACCCTTTAAGAATTTACATTTACTTTAATATATCATAATCGAATTTTAATTAAAAAAACATATTTGAATCATAATTAAAACAATTATCCATTTTTATTTAAATTAGTCAAACTTTACTTAAATTTCATACTTAATAAATTCATTAAATTAGAAAAATTAGAATAACTTTTGTGTTCATGCGTAATTAATTTCAAGTATTATTACAATAATTTAATAATTTAGTTTTATTTAAATTTATTGAAATTATGAATTATTTTTCAATTAAATTTCAGAATTGTTTTTTGTAGTTAATAAAAGATTTGGAGTAGAATTTTAGGATACTAAGTGTAAAAAAAATATAGTGAAGATTATATAGATTGAACGTTATAAGGGCAATTATTAGTTTACATAGCATAAAATTTAGGGGCGGTGAAGTTTATTTAATTCTATTTTGAAATGAATAAGCATTTTGATCAATTTTTCAATATAAAAGTGAAAGTAGAGTCCGTATAATAATTTTGGGATACTAATATCAATTCCCTTTAAAATATCCTATTTATAATATATATTTTATATATATACATATGTGTATATATATATATATATTATTTTAAGGCCATCATAACCGTCCTTCAATAAATTTCCTAATTGTTTTTCACCGGATAGGATCTCATATTCCAAAATACAAGTTCATACCATGTAAATAAAATTATTTCCTTAATCAAATGTTTAGCCAGAGATCTTTGCATTTGTCGTATAACTATACAATAAAATAGAAGATGAAACTAGTTCGCAATAGAGAATTTTAGGTAATCTTTTAGTACACTCACATATTTAAAAAAGAAAATAATAATTGTATTATTAGTAATTCGTAACAGCTAGATGCACTTCATCATTTTGAGGTCACAAAACTCCTCCACCATATATCGACCCATTTTGTATCCAAAATTCAATTAAAATAATTTCGCTAACTAAATATTAATAAAAGCCTCTTTAAATTTCAAAATCATTCCAAAGATTTATGATGGCTACGTCCAAATTTCAAATCTATCTACACCCCGAATTGTTGCTGTCGGCCTTTATAATTATCTTTTGATCAATGACAGATACAATCATGAGAGAAAATAAGTAACATCATTGAGGCATTGATTATGATAGCCTACTAAAGAGAACAACATGGGAAGCCTATGAGGAAATGAAAAGTGATTGGGTAGGCACATATTCCACTTTAAGCAGTCACCAAAATGATAATTTGCTTGTATTTGATCTATATTTTTTAAACTTTATGAATTTGAAACACTTAGGATAACAATTTGTGAAACTAGCTACTTTTGTAATGGAAATGAAAGGTGATGGAGATATTTACACTTCCAAAAACCTTTTTTTTTTTTTAAGTTTAATCATATGAGATTTAGAGGGTATTTAGCTAAACTTATTTCAAACATCGTATAAAATATTTTAGTAATTTATAAAATATTGGATCTTATTTTAAAAATAACTTTTAAAGTGTTTGGGTAAATAACATTGTTAATAATGCCGATATTGTAATTAATTTAGTTGAAAACGAAGGAGTTTGATATGATATTTAAAAATAAGTTGACGACTCTTTACTTTTTTTAAAAAGAGCTTATAAGCTATTACTTTAAAAATATAGTCACACACTTTATATCATCTTATAAACTCTCTATATATATGCATATATATATATTGGCGGAGCCACGTTGGTGGCAGGGGGGGTCAATTGACCCCCTCAACTTTTACAAGTTTCTCTTATGCATGCACATTACAAGCATGAACCTGGGTTACTTGTGTCGTTTGAACAATAAAATTATTATATTGAACCCACTGCCGAAATTGCAAATTTGCATGGGAAAGGGTCATTAAATGAAAAGAAAAAACACAAAACTGTAAGATTTTACATAACAATTAAAATGGTTGTAAACAAAAACAAACTCATTTTTTATACTCATGA